>JASVEL010009605.1:0-51581 GCA_032618575.1 Nicotiana noctiflora | reverse complement strand
CAACTTAGTGTATTTTATCTCATAAGATGTGAACTTTTTACTGAGGTAATATATCGCCTGCTGTTTCTTTCCAGTCTCATCATGCTGCCCCAGTACACAGCCAAAAGAGTTGTCTAGCACTGTCAAAAAAAAGATCAAAGGTCTTCCCGGTTCTAGAGGAACTAACACTGGAGGATTAGCCAAATATTCTTTAATCTTATCAAAGGCTTCTTGACATTCATCGATCCAATTTACCGCTGCATCTTTCTTCAACAATTTGAAAATAGGCTCACATGTTGATGTCAACTGAGCAATGAACCTGCTAATATAGTTTAGCCTGCCTAGTAAGCTCACTACTTCCTTCTTGTTCTTCGGCGGAGGCAAATTCTGGATTGCTTTTATCTTTGATGGATCTAATTCAATGCCAAGCCGGCTTACTATAAACCCCAATAACTTCCCTGAAGGCACCCTGAAAGCATATTTTGCTGGATTGAGCTTGAGATTATATCTTCGGAGCCTCTGAAAAAACTTTCTCAAGTCTTTGACATGATCAAATTGCTTTTTGGACTTAATGATGACATCGTCCACATACACTTCTATCTCTCGGTGCATCATATCATGAAACATAGTGGTCATTGCCCTCATATATGTAGCTCCGGCATTCTTCAACCCAAACAGCATCACTCTATAACAATATGTTCCCCAAGGCGTGATATAGGCTGTCTTTTCTGCGTCTTCTTCATCCATTAGGATCTGATGATAACCCGCATAACAATCTACAAAGGAGCCAATTTCATGCTTGGCACAATTGTCAATCAGTATATGAGTATTTGGCAATGAAAATCATCCATTGGATTAGCCTTTGGAGGATTAGCCAAATAGTCTAGATAGTAATTAGGACATTATCAGACCCAATTCCAGGGCTCAGACACAGAAAAGGGGAGAAGGAGTGGGAATTGATCGAGTTAGGCATTCAAAGAACCCAGTTCAGGATCATACATAGCAATGTTAGATTGTTGCTATACCCTGAACCATAACTCACACACAAAGGGAAAAGGGTAAGGGAATTCATAAAGTATCAAATTTATGACAAACAATTGATTGCATACATAATTTAAATATTGAACTATAAAGTAAAGGGAAAACATGTGACAATATGCTATAAACAAATATCAACTAAAGGTAGTACGCAGAATTAAACACATTGTTGTTGAGGCATGCAAACTAATTGAGACATACCAGTAAGGAAGCAAAAGAGTGCAGAAGAAAGTAAACAAAGTCCACATCAGCACAAGTATCAGAAAGAGAGAGAGAGAGTTCTAAGTGAGAGTAAATTGTGAACTCAAATGGTGTTCTGTGTTCGTGTGTATTCAAAGAGAAGGGAGGAGAGTATTTATAGTGTGAAAGTTGTGATAAATAAGGTATGAAAATAATCAAAGTTTGATTTCAATCAACCATATAAGTCTCCCTATAATTGAGGGATTCAAATTCAAACAATTAAAACAATTAAGGGAAAGGATTTTGAAAGAATATCTTCCCGGCAGTATAATAAAGGGTAAGTAAATAGGAGCTATTTAAGGAAACAAACCAACAGTACACGATTTGGAAAAAGAAAAAAGAAAAGGGAATCAATCAGGAAAACCAAAATTACATGTTTACTCGAATAAATCAGGTTGAGAAAAAGGGTAAAGAGAGGTTCACTTAGGAAAATCAAGAACAATCAAGTAAACACCATCAAACGGATTCAGAATTAATTAGTAGTTGGCAAAAACTCTTTTTTGAAAGAAGAGTGTCATATATAAAGTACACAAACATGTGAATCAAGAAAAGACTGTTGATCTATGTAAAAGGGAGAGGAGTTCAGAATCATAAAAACTCAGAATCATAAGCAAAGCGATACAAGTTCAATTGTGCAGACTCATAATGAGCCTAAGAGTCCAGGGTCCGAAAGTGGAGCCTTAACTCGAATACAAAGAATCAAAGTCATCAAAGGAAACCCCCAAATCCCAGGGTTTCAAAATAAATCAGACATGGAAGTGAGAAAGCAAACCATTTGCTTCAAAGTCTCAACAAGACAGATATTATAGCATGTTAAATGACAAAGGAAGAAGAATCATGAAGAACACATTTTGAGAAAACTCGGAACCTAAACAAATTCAGAAGAAGGATATAATACAGACGTGAACACAAGTAGATGAAGCATGTAAGAACTTTAACAGAGTCCAGTAAACAAAATTAAATAACTTAACAGTAAACACACATAGTAAAAGACTAGAGAAAACATAGCAAAGCTTAACAGAAATAACAGGCATAGTAGAAAAGAAAAGGTAGAAGGTAGTATATGTGTAATAAAGAAATCACACGAGCAGGATATAAAAAACCACACATAAAGCAAAGAAGAAGAAATATCAGAAAGATTTTTTCCAAAAAATCCTTTCAGAAACCCTAAAATTGAAGAGAAACAATTTTGAAAGAGAAGCTTTTGGGGAAAACACCTTAGATGGCAAGAAACGTATAGACAACGCATAGATCCGGACAAATAATGATGAAAGAACCTTGAATAGGATAGGGTTTCTGAGAACCCTAACAGACGAGAAAGTCTTGGAAGTCACGAGATTAGATCTGAGTCGATAAGGTCGGAACCAGGCTCAGGATGCTAAGATACACCGGAGCATGGCCGGAAATGGCCAGAAACCTCAAATTGGTGAAGGTCTGAGCGGACATCGTTGAGGTCAGACATTGAAACTTCGAACACCCAAGGTTTACTGGTGAGGATAGGTGAGTACCAACAATCTATGACCTGAGAAGCCATGAATTTCGGTGATCGGTAGTTGAAATGGGGTCGGAGAAGACTAGGGTTCTGGAGAGTTCGAGAGGGTTTGAGAGATGGTGAGTACCCAAAGGCGTCTATCAGAAGAGAATAAAGGGATTAGGGTAGGGTTAGGTGAATTAAAAAGGAAAGGGGTGATCTAGACCGTTGATCAAAATAATAGATTAAAAGTAATCCGGACAGGTTAGATAAATGGGTTATTGGGCTAGTCCAATTTTGGGGTTTGAAATTGGGTCAATTTTAGGCTAAAATTAAAATGTAAATGGGGATACAATTAAAACAAATTGGGGCTATATTCTAATTAGCCAGTTTTTCCCTTTTTATTTTATAAAATAGTGAAAATAATTTTAAAAGAAAATTAAAGATGCTGAACCAATTAATAATACATATGTATTAATTAAAAAGTACTGAAACTAATTTTACAATTAAAAAATACTTTTAATCGTAAAAATAGGCTATAATTGCATTTATATGCAATTTAGCTTTAAAAACACCAAACAAATTTGTAAAAATATACAAAATTACCTTAATTATATTTTGATGCAAATATGAGAATATAATAAGTAATTCAGCAAAATGATAATTTTGGGAATAATTATTAGATTTTGTACTGCTAAAATAGATAATAAATTAATTTTAAAAATCCTTAAAAATTTGGGAATAATACTAAAACACTTGGGTATGCTTATTTATGCATGTATATGTCATTTTGAAAGTATTTTTGGGTATATAAAATACTCATTAAAAAATTGGGTATCAACACCATTCCCTCTGAGATGTTTGGTAGTCTCATTCTTACTCTGTTTAATCGGGCCAGGAAGTCTCTAAGTTCATCGCCCATTGTTTGCCTGATGGAAAAGTTGTCGTTGACCCTAGCTTCGATATTTTTAGCTCCTGCATGGGCGGTAGAAAAAAAATTTCACCATCTCCTCGAACATTGACATAGATCGTGTTGGTAGCTACGAGTACCATGTCAATGCTCTTCTTGTCAAACTCTCACCGAACTCTTTTAGCAGCACGATGGCAGTTGTTTTTTTATAAGTCATTGCCCTCTACCGCGGTAACATAGTGGATTGGATGATCTTCTGGATCCGTTGTCCTATCGTATATTCTCAAGTATGGTGACATTTTGAAGGTTTTCGTGATGGGATAAGGAGCAGCTTCCTCGTTGTGTGGCTGTTCGACGAACCTTCCCCACATCATGTTTTGGTAGTAGTTTAGGGGTGCCAGCTATTTTGTCGACCCTTTTCTGGTGCTCTTTCATTTGATTGCGAAGTACTTTATTTTCATTTTTCATTTCTTTCATTTTCTTTAAAATGGTTGTGAGTGCACTGTCGCTTGCATCGTTGGTTGTGCGGGTGTTGTTCATTCGCGTAGCGTTTGGCTCGCAGATGGCAACTACAATTTATATAGTTGGCGAGTCTTCGACATTTCCTTGAGGGAGTTTTTCGAGAATATTGCTTAGGGAACTTTCCAACCACTCCGCTAGTAGCTTCTTTTATCGCTGGTGGTGTTTCTCTCGCAGTGGACGTGGAAGCTTATTTTTCACGCAAGACTGTCAGATCCCCGTGTAGAGAGGGTGAGATCTCCTCCTCCAGTGTACCACTTGGTGTTGTATTCTCGGTACCTTCCCTCCTGGCTTCGTCGAGGGAGCTTAAGAGGTTGTTTGAGACATCTGTTATCATCTTTAACCTTGCTTCTTTTTCTGCTTTTGTTGATTCTTATGGGGTATGAAGAACAATGATCGTTGCTTTTGATATCATATATGAGAACTATGTTTTCGACTATGATATTCCCACAGACAGTGCCAAATTATTTGACTCAAAAGGTTTTTAAAATTTTTTAAACAAATAAATCAAAGATGGAAGGGGTAAATCGTAGTCGAAGATAATAAACTCTTGAGTCGTTATAACAAAGAGATGATAGAGATATACCAAGGGACAGATAAGAAGATTTTATAAAAGAAGAGAGAGTAGTTTTGTATATCCTTCTATGTCCCCTTACAAGCCCTAAAATACCCCTTCTATACTAGGGGGTTTCTCTTAATCGTCTGGCCGACGAGTTAATGAGTATTTACCATGATAAAACTAATCGACAATGCAAGGACGTCCCCACTTTAACCTTTGGGACATTCCTTCATACTAACTCGTGGGTTTGCGGTTGTCTGTCGTCCTAGCTATAGGCCGTGAGTGGTCATATTTAGACCCATTAAACTTTAAACCTTAACAATAAATTAGCAATTGGCATGGCTCATATGCTTGACACGGAAAGATAAGTAGGTACTTATTTGGGGATTCTTACTTCTTAGTATAATTTTACTTACTATTTTATATAATTTCATAAGTAATTATGCAGAGAAGTGAAAAAATTTGTTAATCATAAAACATAACATGTTTATCAGAAGTACTCGAAAAATAACATGTTATCACTATTAATAAATAAATATTTATACAATTCCGAATCAAACATTAAGCTAAGTAAAAATCATATTAAAAACGACTTTTCCAATGATCATTCCGATGAAGCAAAATCAATAAAAAAGTTTCTTTTTATCGAGCTAAGAAAAGTCATTTACAATACTTAAACGTCATATATTGATGAAAACCAACAACCCTTTAACATAATTGTTTACCCTTAGAATTGGATAATAATTGAACTTATAATGTGATTTTAAAGATACGTGAATACCAATTGATAAATATAAAAATTAGTAGTGGTAATTAACAATGAGATAAAGCAAACTAGTGTTGAAATTTAATTCAACCTTCGAACTTAAGTGCCCTCGAAGTGATCGGTACCCAAATAAGCAAACTGATGAACAAGAATATAAGCTAGATATAAAGTATTATATTGATTTGATATGCGTGAATATAAGTTGTCTAGAATAATTAGAAACATCTTTATATAGTAGAGGAATACTATCTAAGGTACAACTCTAATTACGAAAGTAAATCATGTGACCTAAACAATCGTTCTTGATTTGATTTGTTACGATATTTTTGCCATGATATTCGACCAGTCATGAATATATCACATTTCTATTATTGCGCTTTGCTCGAAGTTCACCCTATTTGATCTCGATTGCTATTGGACTCAATCTCAACAGGTACCTCAATTTTTGAACTCGGTACATTGTCATCGTGCTTCGGTCTGATCCACTTCGGGACTGACCTTCGATGAAACTCCCTGGATCTCGATCAAATATTAGAATTGGGTAGGTCCGATTTTAATTTTATAAAAATAGTTCCCTCGTTTCTTGGAATGCAATGGGAAGAAGCAAATTGAGCCTTCGATTTTGTACTTTGTCCTGCCATGACATCATCCTTGTGACGTAAGTGACATAAGTGACTGAAACGTCCCATCGGTATAGTTCCTAAAGTCATTGTTGCGCATCCGTTGGTGGTCGGCCGCCCATGCCTTTCAACTATCGCTGTGAATCCCTTAAATTGCCCCCTCTCTCATTGATTCAATCTGTACTTTCACTTTCTTCTAATCTCTTATGATTTTACACCTCTTAAGACCCTCATTTCTTCAGAATTCCCAGGGTTTGTTGTTAATATCCTCTCAAACACTAAGTCCTATCGTCTCCCTTTCTCTTCAAACTCACACAAAATGGAAAAGGCGAAATACATAAACGACCCCTTCAAGTTGTCCTCAACGATCAGCTAAACACCTTAAGTGAGCCTATTTTCAATTAGACCCTTTATTTGTTAACAAAAGAGATCAACTAAACACCCAACCGTGTCAGCCCACATTGCGTGAAATCCACACTCTTGGACGCGAGTTGACAGCCTAAAATTAGATTTTTTCTTTTATTTTACTAAAATAATGTGGACCCCACTTAATTTCACTCTCCCTTCTCCTCCGATTCTCTCCTCCGCCATTAACACCCTTCTCTAACCCTAAATTACCTTTGCCTCCATCACAAAAGAACAAAATTACCAAATATATCATCACATCAAATTCAACAAAATTTTCAGAAACACTCGTCCAAACTCCATTACAAAATAACAAATTCATCACATCAAATTCAAAAAATAATTCAAAACCGCCATCCAAACTCCATTACAAAAGAAACAATCCAACTAATTATGTAAACCACCGTCCAAACTCCAACCAAATTAGGACCTAAATAGAACCAAGTTAAATACACCAAAAAATGATCGTTGCTGGAAGATATCAAGAATTCAATTGGAGAATTGAAAAGAAAACTATTTTGATAACTAGGATCTTATCATTAATAGATTTTTCTTTACTATTTTATATATCCCTTAGTTCTCTATTTGGTATGAGTTTTAATTTGTTTGGATCAATTTGCCAAAGGTAGGGGACAAGGGACGGGAATGGAAGCATAGAAGATGAGAAGAAGATGAAAGGGAGGGGGAAAGAGAGAGTAGGAGGAGGGGTGGGGGGGGGGGGGAGATAGGTGTTGGTATTGATAAAAGTATAGGAAATGGGTTTGTTTTTATTCTTTAGATGTATTTTTTATTTTTTGTTAATTATATGTAGTTTTTATATTATAAATTACACGTGTCGCACTTTAATTGGCTCATTTGACAGGGAATTGGCAGTTGTAACTCACGCACGTAGTCTGCTACAATCGAGTGTTTACCTGATACACTTAATAGTCACTTGAAGTGTCTAAATGGTAAATGGGTCACTTGAAGTGTTTGTTTGACCGTTGAGGACAACTTCAAGGGGTCGTTTATATATTTCGCCAATGGAAAAACATAGGAAATTGTTCCTCAAAAGGAAAAAGCTTCTCCATCACGACTGACTGATCATAAAACACAGGTGTCACCGTGCCTTGAGGATGCATTCCCGAGGAGTGTATCCTTACTTCTGACTTCAATATTGAGAAAATTTTGTCAGTCCCTGGTCGATGAGAGCCAATGTCGAGATATATATACTCGATAACTGAGAGCGCCCTTAAGCAGGTAAAGGAAGTCTGTCATTGGGAAGACAAAGAGGTGGTGATTTTGGCCCTCAAAGAAGACATCACTACTAATGTGGAGGGATTTCTAGTGTTTACACTTACCCTTTCATACTAGCCCTTCTCAATCCCGACATCGTTGATTTTGCCGTCAATATCAAATAACCCTAGGTCAAATCCATCCTCTTTTGGGAAGATTATTATTCTGCTTTGATTCTTTGCGAGCAAAGTCGAGGGGATGTATTTTACCCTCGACCATCTCATCAGGTTGTTCAACCCCCATCTCTATCGAAACAGGTTAATAAGACTTCAACATCAGGCTACCAAGGTTCTATTCTCAAGCATATATGAGGACAAGAATCGAGGATGGATAGGAAGGTTCATTTTAGTGACGACTTTTGACCTAATCCCGGCCTAGAAGATGCCATTTCCCAAGAAATGGAATATCAAGCATAAGTACAATCCCACCTATAGCTTTTATTGATTGTTTTATTTCCTTTTCTTCTTCTCATCGACATCACTTTCTACGATGTGAATATCTCTTAGATGCCTAGTGCAATTCCTAACCTTGAGAGATGGGTTCGGGACCTTGCCTCGACCTCTTTGTACGTTGAGCGCTCATGGCGTGATTTGGAAAGGGGCCGATGGGAATCCAAAAACATGATAATCTCATTTTCACGTATTTGATGTTTTTCGCTAAAATGTTTCTTTTCATACTCACTTGATTTCCTTTCATACAGGCCTCGGACCTGATGTTGTCATGAGGCCTCCATTTGGGGAGGGGGAGGTTTCGGCTCCAACCTCGAAACCGACAAAGTATAAAAAGAGAATAATAGTGTCGACCTCTGAGGACCCATAGCCCAAGAAAAGTAAGGCTTGTAAGCAGAAGAATGACATTTTGCCTCTATCTACTGATGTAGCTCAGCGACTAAGAGAGGAAAACAAAGATGATGAAGGCAACAGCTCCGAGTAGTTTGCTCGAGTGAATAGAAACATTGAGTGCCAAAAGGTCATCCAATATATTTTGAGCTGGATTGGTCTGTAAAGGTCTGTGCCATCCAGTATCCATGATTCATCTAATGGATGACACAATGCCAGATGCATCGATGCATCGATGCAGAATTTGTATTCTTATAGTCGTGGTGCTTCTGTGGGCTCGGCATGTTTATCAAAGCCTCTTTACTCATGAACCCTCGAGACTGTCCTTTATCATTTTGTAAAGGATTACATCCTGGGCTACTATTCTTACAATTTACATTATATGGTTGGTAACAATCTCTATTCGATTGGGTTTCTCTATCGATGTCCCTTTGAATGACGCCGATGGGCTTATTTGACTAAATGGAACTGTAAGGAGTTCCCAATTGATCATCCACGACCCTGATCTTTGACTGATATCGATCATGTACATCGGCCCAAGTCACAACTGGATATTCAATACTTCACTCATTCAAACCTTGAGTGTAGGCTTGAACAGCCCAATCACCTATGACCGACGGTAGGTCCATGCATTCCATCTGGAACCTATATACGAATTCCCGTAACATTTCATTGTACTTTTGCCTAACTTTTAAGAGGTCCGACTTTCTAGTTGCAACCTTTATTACTCTAATATATGCCTTCACGAAAGAATCTGCAAGCATGGTGAAGGAATCAATGTGATTTGGTGGCAAATTGCGGTACTGATAATAGGCGAAAACTAAGTAGTTTAGCCATTATTTATGCGTCCATTTAATTATAATCCAATAACATAATTTATGAATTTGATAATATATAAGCTTTTAATTTGTGATTTGTACACTTTGCAGAAAAAGGAGCTTATATCTACAATTGGAAATGTTAATGGTACAATTTTGGAGCAAAAACAATCCTTCGGAGTTGAGTCTTTACGATCAAGAAACAAGAATTAATGAGAAATTCTCCCAGGTGAGCGAAGTGACCACTTCGCGCACCATTTCGCGCATATGAGGAATTAATTGGACTGCAGATGCGCGAAGTGTGCACTTTGCGCACCACTTCGCGCAGTACTTCGTGCAACATGGTCCGGTTAAAATGATTTTTCTAAGGTTAAAAATGGAAAGACACATAATTCCACTCAAAGTTAATTAATGCAACCTTTTATTATGGAGAAGATCAGATTTTATGCATTATTGAGTAGAGTGGAATTACACTATTCATTTTAGAGAGAAGATTTTGAGAGAAAAACCATTGAGAGTGTTCTTGAAGCAAAAGAAGGAGTTGAAGATCAAGACTTGGGAGCAACAATATAAAGAGTTCATCTAAACTTTCATCTTGTATTTTTCTTTGTAGTATGTTAGATATTAATATTGTTGAATTTAGTATGAACATGAGTAGCTAAACACTCTAATATTCTAGGGTCATGGATGTTAGTTGATCTTGTTATTTGAAGCTTAGATTGATTTTATTGAAGATTATTGATATGGGTTATTTATTTGATTTTGATCTTAATTATTTTACTGCGTAGCTAATAGTGAAATATTATTTACGAACTTTGAATTAAACTTGACAAAGGAAATTCTTGGTTGCATATAAAATCAAATAGAACAAGATTTGAATCTCGGGCATCGGGTGAAGGATTTGCAATTAAGATAGACATATACTTAATTCCTTGTTTGGTTGAAAAATAAGAGTTGTAAATGCATTCTTGTTAATATTAATACCATAGACATATAGGTATTGATTTAACTTGGATAGATTCATAAGAACTCGAAAGATTCTTATGAATATTATTAACCTTATAATCAATAACCCGGATAATTTAATAAATCGATTCTAAGTAGAAAAATAGCATGATTACTAGCAAGTCCATGACCTTGGAATATATTCGTCCATATTATTATAAAAATATTGCGAATTGGTTGTAGTAATTTTATCTTGAATAATTGTGAAATTATTAAGTGTATTATAAAGTGGCTCTTATGTATTTTCGAATGATATGGCATAAATTAAGAATTAGTTAAATTAGTATCAGTCAATAAGTTAATAAAAATTCCTCGTGGGAACGATACTTTACTTATTACTATACTACTTGTCGATCACGTACACTTGCGTGAGTGTTTTGGTCACAACAGGTACAATATCGTCACCCCATTCGACAAAGTCTCTCCAAATGATTTCAACAGAATGGATTTGATCTCATCATCTTCTAAGTCATTTCTATTTATTGCGCTTGTATAAGAAGTAACGTGCTCATTTGGGTCGATGGTCCCGTTGTTTTTGGGAATTTGTGGCATACGAAATTTCTTCAAGATGGGCTTTAGAGCCGCACTTGGAAAGAAAATCTTATGCACAAACTTTTTCGAATCTAAACCCTTTATAATCGGGGGTGCCCCCAGTATTTGGTCAACCCGTAAGTTAGCTTTGATTTTTTTTTACTTGATTCGGTCTGTTTAGTGAGCTCCTCGAGCATCTTCATAATGGAGGGGTCAATCCCCGATTCATTGGCGTTCAATTTCTCCGGTGCAGGTTTTACTCTACGAATGACCTCTTGTAATGTTTCAGCTCAATTCTGCTTGGTGCTCGATTCTAATTTTGGAGTTGCACTATCGTAGCTTGTTGAGTCTGCAACATTTCAAAACTATTCAAATGATAATTTTTCCTTCTTCAGCGGTCTGCACGTTCTGATCGGCTGCTCGGGCATCTCTATAGATGCTATTTTCAGGGTCGACGCCCAAATTCCTATGAATCGCAATATGAGAGCTGACATCGATTGGGTCTATGGATGGTGGTCCAACATCATTGACTAGAGGTACCCCATTTCCCGGGGTGACTATGTTTTTGTTCTCGCTATGAAGACCAAGGTCGTTGTCTATGTGAGTGGGTGCTACTTTAGAGATTGACATTTGATTCTTGAAATCAAAGACACGTACGAGAACTAGCGTAAGAAGTGTGTGTTATGAGAATTAATACAAGGCAATCACTATTATTCTTATCCCCACTGTGGATGCCAAACTATTTACCCTTAAAATTAGATAACTAAATTATAATGGGGTTTTAATTAAACGTGATTTCACCTAATATCAATTGATAAATATAAAAACTAGTAGTAGTAATTAACAATGAGATAAAGCAAACTAGTTTTGAAATGTAATTCAGTCTTTGAACTTAAGTGCCCTCGAACTGATTGGTACCCAAATAGATAAGAAATAAGCAAACGGATTAACAAGAATATAAGCTAGATAGAAAATATTGTATTGCTTTGATATGTATGAATATAAGGTATCTACAAAATAGTTAGAACACTCTTTATATAGTAGAAGAATCCTATATATAGTAGAACTCTAATTACGGAAGTAAATCCCCGTAATTAGCCTAAACAGCCGCCATTAATTTGATCTGTTTCGTGATCTCCGTCATGATATTCGACCAATCACGAATATCTCGCTTTTCTGTTATTACACTTTGCTCGAAGTTCGCCCTATTTAATCTCGATTTCTATTGGCCTCGATCTCGACAAGCACCTCGATTCTCGATATCGGTACCTTGTCCTTGTGCTTTGGTCTAATCTACTGCGAGGCCGACCTTCGATACATCTCCCCGGTCTCGATAAAATAATGTAATCACGTAGGTCCGATTTTAACCATATACAATAATATGTACGAGCAAACACATTTATGTTACACGATTGAAGTTGATAAAATACATACTTGATTTTTTTTGCATCAACACTTTAACGTTTTAATCGTAGGTTAATATTTTATTGGTACATCAAATTTCATCAAATAATCGAATATTTGATTGGATTACTAAAAGTTGATCATAATTCATAAGCAAGTACTCAAGATGGAATTTTTTTTTGCTCTTTTAAATGGCCCTCCATGACGCAAATCTTAATAAATTGATGAGTTTGGATTTCAAATGTTTGATCATTAAAAATTATTCGAAGAAAGCGTAAACTAAATCATTCAATAAAATGTGTAAGATTCAGATTGATTAATGTGTACAGGTAAAATTGGAGACAGAGTTTTCCTAATCTTCTGATGAGAACACAAAGGGGAAGCATGACTCGATATGATTATACTTGAGGCCCTAGAACCCCTCATATCAAAAACCAGAATAAATTGTGATGACCCAAAGGGTCATCATCGGATTTCTCCTTTTTCTGCACTTTTGAGGCCTTAAAGACCTCACTTGCAGTTGCCTTGATTTGCATGCACAGTCCAGGCGCATAGCCGAAAAGCTTTATGTTAAAATATGTGAAATCTGTGAAACAAATTTGAAGAATTTTGATATTAATATGGTTAAAGTTGACTTCGGTCAATATTTTTGCTAAACGAACTCGGATCCATGATTTGACGGTCCCGGAGGGTCCGTAGAAAAATATAGGACTCGGGCATATGCCCGAAGTCAAAATCCAAGGTCTAGAACCCGAGTAAAAGAATTTTTATATTAAATTATTTTTTTGAAATTATTAAGGAAAATAGAAATAAAAATTTATTAAAAGACTATAATATCGGGCTCGTATTTTGGTTCCGATGTCCGGTACAGGTCTTAAAAATGTGTTAAGAGCTTTCTGTGAAGTTTGATCGAAATCGAACGTCCTTTGACGTGTTTCAGACTATAAGTTCCAAATTTGAAAGTTTATGAAACTTAGAAGGAAATCATGGGTTTTGAGGCTTGATTCTATGTAGATGATGTTATTTTGGTGATTTAATCGCGCGAGTAAGTATGTAGGATATGTTTGAGGTTGTATGCATGTTTGGTTTGGAGCCCCGAGGGCTCGGGTGAGATTTGGATAGGCATCAGAGTGTATTTTCCTATTTTGAAAGATTTGGTATCCTTCAGTTCTACAGGCTTCGCAATTGCGAAGCCAGCCTCACAAAAGCAAACTCGCATTTACGAGCTTCCCATCGCAAATGTGATCCTCCACCTGGGCAGTAGCCTTCGCAAATGTGAAGAATCTCATCGCAATTGTGACAGCCTTTCCTTCGCAAAAACGACCTATTGTTCGCAAATGCGAACTAGAACCTCGCATTTGCCAAGCCTGCCCAGTTAGCAAATGCGAACTTATGTTCGCAATTCCCATATCTGCAACCTACCATTTTCATACTTCGACGATTTTTAAGCCTCAATTTTCATATCTCTCAAACCCAAACACCCATTAGCGATTTTTCAAGAACCCTTCCTTCTCCAATCCAATTGTAAGTTCATTTTCACTTAATTAATAATCTTTAACATCATTTATCATGTTTTCATCTTAAAATCAAGGTTTTTCAGGGCAAAAATGGGGATTTTGGGTAGAACCTAGGTTTTCTTAAAATTGGGGGTTTGGACCTCAATTTGAGGTCCGATTCAAAATAAATCACAGATATGAACTCGTTGAGGAATGGGTAACCGAGTTTTGGTTCGAACCTCGGGTTTTGACCACGTGGGCCTGGAAGCATATTGGGATTTTTTTTAGTAAAACTTTGGAAAATTCATTTTCATGCATTCAAGTTGATTCAATTAGCATTTTTTGATACGTTCAAGTAATTTGTGACTAGATTCGAGCGGTTTGGTGGTGAATTCAAGGGGTAAAGCTATACTAGAGGCTTAAGTGGATTTTTGGAGCATTTGAGGAGTGTTTGATCTAACTTTGGCTTGAGGGACTATGATTAGAGTGTTATTAATTGCTATTTGCTGAATGATCGTGTGCGATGTATAGACATGGTGATGAGTATCTATACACCAGTGTCTATCATGATCGTGGCTCCTTGTTGTTACTTGTTTTTGGTATATTTTAGGACTCTTCCAAACTAATTAATGATTTCTACATTATGTGAAGAGTTGAGGATACGTTGTGAATTTGTGGATCCTTTGGAGTGTTGACTCGAACGATAAAATACTGTTGAGTAAGAAATGAAAGAATTGGTAAAGATGTGATTAAATTCCTTACCAAGATGACTTGTGTATATTGATTATCTCCCTTGTCAGGATGTGTACTTTGCTGTTATTGCTCCCATGCCGGGATTTAGTTATTTAATTGTGTTTTTCCCTTGCCGGGACATTTCTTGTTATTATTTATTTTCCTCGCCCGTTTGGTTGTAATTGTTGTTTGGTGAGGAAGAGTAATAATGCACGAAGGGTCATTTCATGCCAATGTTGATTATAATTTGCACGAAGGGTCATTCCGTGCCATTTTTTATTATTTATGCACGCAGGGACATTCCGTGCTCCGATTTGATTATAGTTGTATGAAGGATCATTTCGTGCCATGAAATGTGAGTTATGTGAGGAAAATCACGAAGGGTGATGCCAAGCATTTTATTTAATTGCTTTGGGTGAGGGGGAGAGTAAAAGCACGAAGGTTGATGTCGTGCAACTGTTGGATTTCCTGTTTTTTTTTTAATTATGGTTGTGTCCTGTTTCTTATTTAAGTTGATGATATTTATATCCGGATTGTACTCCCCCACAGCATGATTCCCTTCCCTATTAACTGTTTAGCTTTCAGTATTTCTTTCATTCTATTGTATACATATATATTGAACTGCACAAGTTGAATTGGCAATCCTGTCTAGCCTCGTCACTACTTCGCCGGGGTTAGACCATGTACTTACCAGCATATGGGGTCGGCACTTCTATGTTGTTTGCACATATAACAGTACCGGAGCAGCTTTTGGACCACAGTAGTAGCACGTCGACTGGTAGTTGACTTTAGTCCAGGGACTACGAGGTAGCCTAGATGGCGTTCGCAGGCCGGAGTCCCTTTCTATATCTTCTATTTGTTTTCATTGTATCGAGACAGACACTGTGTATTTTTTTCTACTCATACTTGTTTGTAGAATTCATTAGTAGTTCGTGAGTGTCACGACCCGGATTTCCCACCATCGGGGTCATGATGGCGCCTACTAAATGGAAGCTAGGCAAGCCAAATATTAATTACATCTCCATTAATTACCAATTTCTTATTATTAAAAACATATAAATTACAGCGGAATAATCAAAATTAGCGGAAGACTTAGTCAAATATGATGAAGAAAACCCAAACATGATACACTACCCAAGATTGGTGTCACAATACTCACGAACTTCTAAGAATAATACACATAATTGTCTGAAAGAAAATACAAGCTGTTTATCTCGATTACATGAGATAACAGAATGAAAAGCATAGATAGAAGAGACAACGGGTCCTGCGGACGCCTGCAAGGCTACCTCGTAGTCTCGGTAGTCGAAAAATCCACAAGTCTCTATTGTTGCTGCTGCTGTCCGTAACCTGTATCTGCGCAAAAAGAGCGCAGAGTGTAGTATCAGCACAACCGACCCCATATGCTGGTAAGTGCCTGGCCTATCCCAGCGAACTAGTGACAAGGCTAAGGCCAGTCACCCACCTAAACCTGTACAGTTGCAATATAGGCATATATATATATAATACATTTATAAGGAAATACTCTGCTCTGAAATAATATTCAATAACTCACGATATCCAGAATAATCTAATCAACATAGTAAATCTTACTTTCATGTCTCAATTCCTCTCTCATTTCATATCTCGTGGTAGGCGTACCACCCGCTCCCAACTATCACAGTAATTATATCTTGTGGTAGGCGTACCACCCGCTCCCAATATATCAATAATTATATCTTGTGGTAGGCGTACCACCCGCTCCCAAATATATCAATTATTATATCTTGTGGTAGGCGTACCACCCGCTCCCAAATATATCAATAATTATATCTTGTGGTAGGCGTACCACCCGCTCCCAAATATATCAATAGGCTACCGGCAACTATGGCCAATGCCAAGATTTAAGTCATTTTGTGGTCGGCGTACCACACGATCCCAATTCATAAATATATATATATTACCGGCATTTAGCCAATAATCTCTATATCGACAATATTTATAATTACCGGTTTTAAACCAATAATTTATAATAATTTCAATAATTTGTCTTCATTACCGGCATAACACCAATAACTCTTAATCAATAATTTATTCATAACTGAACTCCATTTCCTACAAACTAGGATAGAACAAACACTTACCTCGAAAGTTCACGAACGATTCAATCCGTAGCAATGCCTTTTCCTTTCGAATTTGACTCCAATCCAACCGTATCTATACATAATTGATTTCATATCATCAATTCTACTTAACAAACTAGTTCATATTGCTAAATAGGATTTTTACAACACCGGAATAGTAAAAATCGACCCCGGGCCCACATAATCGAAACTCAAGTTTCGAACCAAAATAAGTTCACCCAATCTTCCATGAGTTCAAATATACAATTTGTTCTTAAGTTCGACTCCAAAACGAGTTCTAGATCGCAAATTCTTTGAAAACCCTTACTATACTAAATTCTCAATTTTTCTACCCATTTACACCTAATTAGACTTAGGAATTCAAATAATATTGATGGAAAATGAATAAAACGAGTTAAGAATCACTTACCCAAGAAGTTTGATGAAGAATCGCTCAAAAATCGTCCAAAAAGTTGTGGAGAAGAGAGTTGAACAGAAATGGGATTTTTATCCCGTTTCTGTTCTGTTTTCTGACTTAAAATCGCTGGGCATAAATTTGTTCATCGCGTTCGCGACACCCCGGTCGCGTTCGCGATGATGAAGAAGTTTTACGCATCGCGTTCGCGTGGGGCTTGACGCGAACGCGAAGAAGGAAATTTTGGGGCTTACAGGTTGGCCTACGCGAACGCGAGATAGCCCACGCGAACGCGTAGAGAAAAAGGGTTGGTTCAATTTTTACACTATGCGAACGCGTGAAGTAGTACGCGATCGCGATGAAGGGAAACAGTTGGGCATCACGAATGCGACCAGAGGGACGCGAACGCGTTGAAGGAAATAAGTTGACCATCGCGAACGCGGCCGCCTGGACCCGAACGCGATGAAGAATTGTCTGCTGCAGATTTCTGCAGTTTTTCTTAAGTTCAAAAACACCCCGAACCACCTCCGAAACACTCCCGAGCCCTCGGGGCTCCAAACCAAATATGCACACTAACTTAAAAACATCATACGAACTTGCTCGCGCGATCAAATCGCTAAAATAATATCAAAATCCATGAATTGAGCCTTAAAACTCAAGAATCCTTTCAAATTTTCATAATTTCCAAACTTTCCAATTTAAGGCCGAAACACGTCAAACGGCGTCCGTTTTCAACCAAACTTTACAGGAAGCGCTTAACCAATATATATGAACCTGTACCGGGCGTCGGAACCAAAATACGAGCCCGATACCAGTACTTTTTAATAAAAATTCAGTTTCATTTTTCTTAAACATTTTCAGAAAACAATTTAACAGAAAAATTCTTTTACCGGGGTTCTAGACCTCGGATTTCAATTCCGGGCATACGTCCAAGTTCCATATTTTACTACGGATTTTCTGAGACCGTCAAATCACGGATCCGGGTCCGTTTACCAAAAAGGTTGACCAAAGTCAACCATATCAATATTAATATCATTTTTATCCAAATTTCTCATAGAATTCATATTTTCTATCACAAAATCTTTCCGGCTACATGCTCGGATCGTGAACGTAAATCGAGGCAACATAGAATGAGGTTTTCAAGGCCTCAGAAGCTCGAAATTATTAATAAAATAAGTGATGACCCTTTGGGTCGTCACAATCTCCACCTCTAAAACAACCGTTCGTCCTCGAACGGACAAAAGAAAGAAGTACCGAGTCAGGAAACAAGTGTGGGTAACGGCTCCGCATATCAGACTCGGACTCCCAGGTCGATGCCTCAGGAGGCTGGCCTCTCCACTGAACACGCACAGAAGGATAACTCTTCGACCTCAACTGTCGCCGGTCTAGAATGGCTACCGGCTCCTCCTCGTAAGATAGATCATTGTCCAATTGGACATTACTGAAGTCTAACACATGTGTGGGATCGCCGTGGTATCTCCGAAGCATAGATACATGAAAAACCGGATGCACGGCTGATAAGCTAGGCGGCAAAGCTAATCTGTAAGCCACCCCTCCCACTCTGTCTAGAATCTCAAATGGGCCAATATACCTAGGGCCGAGCTTGCCCTTCTTCCCAAACCTCATCACACCCTTCATAGGCGACACTCGGAGCAATACTCGTTCGCCAACCATGAAATCTACATCTCGAACCTTACGATCCGCATAAGTCTTCTCTCTGGACTGAGTGGCACGCAATCTCTCCTGGATAATTTTGACCTTATCCAAGGCCTCCGGAACTAAGTCTGTACCCAACAACCGAGCCTTCCCCGGCTCAAACCATCCGACTGGTGATCGACATCGCCTACCATACAACGCCTCATACGGAGCCATCTGGATGCTAGATTGGTAACTGTTATTGTAGGCGAACTCTGCTAATGGTAGAAACCGGTCCCACGAGCCTCCGAAATCAATAACACAGGCTCGAAGCATGTCCTCAAGTATCTGAATAGTCCTCTCTGACTGGCCATCCGTCTGAGGATGAAATGCTGTACTCAACTGAACCTGGGTGCCTAACTCCCGCTGGACCGCTCTCCGGAACCGCGAGGTAAACTGCGTTCCCCGATCAGAGATAATAGATACTGGCACCCCATGGAGACGAACAATCTCCCTAATGTAAACCTCCGCTAACCTCTCCGACGAGTAGGAGACAGACACTGGAATAAAGTGTGCTGACTTGGTCAGCCTATCAACAATGACCCAAATAGCATCAAATTTCCTCCGAGTCAAAGGAAGTCCAGTAATGAAGTCCATTATGATCCGCTCCCATTTCCACTCGGGAATTTCAATCCTCCGGAATACACCACCAGGTCTCCGGTGCTCATATTTCACCTGCTGACAATTTAGATACCGAGCGACATACGCAACGATATCTTTCTTCATTCTGCGCCACCAATAGTGCTGACGTAAGTCCTGGTACATCTTCGCGGCGCCTGGGTGAATAGAATACCGCGAACTGTGGGCCTTCGCTAAGATTAACTCTCGAATCCCTTCGACATTGGGCACACAAACTCGACCCCGCAATTTCAATATCCCATCATCATCTAGATTTACCTGTGTGGCACCTCCCCGCTGTACTGTATCTCTCAACTCACGCAAATGAGGATCATCAAATTGCCTCTCACGGATACGCTCTAATAAAGAAGAACGGGCGACCGTGCAGGCTAACACCCTGCTAGGCTCAGAAATGTCCAATCTCACGAACCGGTTGGCTAATGCCCGGACGTCTAGAGCAAATGGTCTCTGACTGACCGGAATATATGCAAGACTACCCATGCTGGCAGACTTTCTACTCAATGCATCGGCCACCATATTGGCCTTACCTGGGTGATATAAAATAGTAACATCATAGTCTTTTAGCAACTCTAGCCACCTTCTCTGCCTCATATTCAACTCTTTCTGCTTAAACAAATACTGAAGACTCTTATGATCGGTGTATACTTCACATGCTACACCATACAAATAATGCCTCCGGATCTTCAATGCGTGAATAATCGCCGCCAATTCTAGATCATGCACTGGATAGTTCTTCTCATGAATCTTCAACTGCCTCGAAGCATAGGCAATAACCTTGCCATCCTGCATTAACACTGCACCAAGCCCAATACGGGAAGCATCACAATAAACAGTATAAGGTCCCGTACCTGTGGGTAAAACCAATACCGGTGTCGTGGTCAAGGTTGTCTTGAGCTTTTGAAAGCTCGCCTCACATTCATCGGACCATTCAAATTGAACACCCTTCTGGGTCAATCTGGTCAGTGGGGTTGCAATAGACGAAAATCCTTCTACGAATCGGCGATAATAACCCGCTAACCCCAAGAAACTCCGAATATCCGTGGCTGATGTCGGTCTAGGCCAGTTCTTGACTGCCTCAATTTTCTTCGGATCAACCTGAATACCTGCTACCGCCACAATATGCCCTAGGAATGCAACTGAACTTAGCCAAAATTCACACTTTGAAAATTTTGCATATAGCTGGCTATCTCTCAGAGTCTGTAAGGCCACTCTGAGATGTTGCGCATGCTCCTCCTGACCGCGGGAATATATTAATATGTCATCAATGAAGACTATTACAAACAAGTCTAAATAAGGCCGAAACACCCGATTCATTAATTCCATAAAAGCTGCTGGAGCATTTGTCAACCCAAAAGACATGACCATAAATTCATAATGTCCATACCGAGTGCGGAACGCTGTCTTAGGGACATCAGATGCCCTAATCTTCAGCTGATGATAGCCAGATCTCAAATCTATCTTCGAAAATACCTTGGCACCTTGAAGCTGGTCAAATAAATCATCAATTCGCGGAAGTGGATATTTATTTTTGATAGTCACCTTGTTTAACTGTCGATAGTCAATGCACATTCTCATCGAACCATCTTTCTTCTTTACAAATAATACAGGTGCACCCCACGACGAAACACTGGGTCTAATGAAACCCTTTTCAAGTAAATCCTGCAACTGTTCCTTCAATTCTTTTAACTCTGGCGGAGCCATACGGTATGGGGGAATGGAAATGGGCTGAGTGTCTGGAGCCAAGTCAATGCAAAAATCAATGTCCCTATCGGGCGGCATACCTGGCAAGTCTGAAGGAAATACTTCAGGAAATTCGCGAACCACAGGCACGGAGTCAATAGAAGGAACCTCAGCACTAGAATCACGGACATAGGCCAAATAAGCCAAGCATCCCTTTCCAACCATACGCCGAGCTTTAACATAAGAAATAACATTACGGCTAGTATGACCTGAAATTCCTTTCCACTCTATACGAGGCGAATTCGGCAGGGCTAAAGTCACAGGTCTTGGCATGGCAATCTAAAATAGCATGATACGGAGATAGCCAGTCAATGCCTAGTATAATATCGAAGTCCACCATATTTAGGAGTAATAAATCAGCACGGGTCTCAAGACCCTTAATTACTATAATACATGACCGATGAACTCGATCAACCACAATAGAGTCGCCTACCGGTGTAGACACATGAACAGGAACACTCAATGGATCACTGGGCTGAATCAAGTATGGTGCAAAATAGGAAGACACATACGAATATGTAGACCCAGGGTCAAATAAAGCTGATGCCTTTCTATCACAAACCAAAATAATACCTGTAATGATGGCATCAGAAGACTCAGCCTCTAGTCTAGAGGGAAGTGCATAACATCGGGGCTGTGCCCCACCACCCTGAGCAGTATCTCTAGGACGATCAGCTGCTGGCTGGTCTCTACCTCTATCGGTCCGAGCTCCACCTCTATGACCTCTACCTCCACCTC
This sequence comes from Nicotiana noctiflora, assembly GCA_032618575.1. Classification (NCBI taxonomy): domain Eukaryota; kingdom Viridiplantae; phylum Streptophyta; class Magnoliopsida; order Solanales; family Solanaceae; genus Nicotiana; species Nicotiana noctiflora. Next base: position 29,645 of record JASVEL010009605.1, on the reverse strand, counting down.
TGTGTCCTCTACCTCCGCCTCTAGCCGGCTGGGCAGGCTGTGAGGGAACTGGGGCCTGAATCATGGCACGAGAACCCTGCTGGTGAGATTTGTCAGAAGCTCGAGGGCAATACCTTGCAATGTGCCTAAGATCACCGCACGTAAAACAAGCCCTCGGCTGCTGAAAATGGCGAAGTGGTGGTGCACTGATAGGCTGCTGATCAGAGTAGCGCGGCTGAGAATTACGATCACCTGAAGCATCATGAGAAACCTGAAGAGCTGACTGATAAGGCCTAGGAGGATGGCCTCTATCATAAAAATCTCTATCTCCAGACGAGGTACCACTGAATCTACCCGAATTACGAGATCTCTTATCCGATCCATGTCTCGCTCCCTGTGACAGAGCCATCTCGATCCGGCGGGCTGCATTAGCCGCCTCCTGAAAAGTGATTTCAGTTCATGCTCCCATAGCCATCTGTAGCCGAATTGGCTGATTCAAGCCATCAATAAACCTCCTCACCCTCTCCCGATCTGTGGGAAGTATGATAATAGCATGAAGAGCCAGGTCCACGAACCTAGTCTCGTATTGTGTGACAGACATAGAACCCTGATGAAGACGCTCAAATTGTCCGCGCATAACCTCCCGCTGAGTTGCTGGAAGGAACTTCTCCAAGAATAATTCTGCAAACTGCTCCCAAGTCAAAGATGACGATCCCGCTGGCCTGGTTAGACAATAATCTCTCCACCAAGTCTTGGCGGAACCGGATAACCGAAAAGTAGCAAAATCCACACCATTAGTCTCCACAATACCCATAGTACGGAGAACTTCGTGGCAACTGTATAGGAAATCCTGTGGATCCTCTGAAGGAGTACCACTGAATGTGGTAGTGAACAGCTTGGTAAACCTGTCCAATCTCCACAACGCATCAGCAGACATGGCTGCACCATCATTAGACGGAGTCGCAATAATAGGCCGAGCTGCCTCAACTGGCTGAATCACAGGAACTTGAGTCTGGGGAATCATCGGCTCCGGAGTGCGCGTAGCAGGAGTCTGATTACCTCCTCCAGCCTGAGAAGTGGCTGGTGCTACCGGTAATAAACCTGCTCTGGTGATATAATCCATAAAACCTGCTATCCGGACCAAAGCATCCTGAAGATCCGGTGAAAACAAAGCTCCTCCTGGGACCTGAGCTGGGCCTACTGGAGCTGCTGGGGCTGAAACTTCCTCCTCGATATGAACCTGAGGTTCTGCCACTCGTGTTGCTGCTCGGGGCTGAGCTCTGCCCCTACCTTGTCCTCTAGGACGACCTCGACCTCGGCCTCTACCCCTAGCAGGGGCTGCCGCTGCTGGGACCTCGGGCTGCTGGTCAGTAGATTAGGATGCACGTGTCCTTACCATCTGCGGAAGAACATAGTAGAAGTTCAATTAACATTTCAAAGATCAAGTCGCACGACTGGAAAGAATAAAGGGAATATTTTCCTAACTCCGTAGCCTCTTGAGGATAAATACAGACGTCTCCGTACCGATCCTTCAGATTCTACTAAGGTTGTTCGTGAGTTGTGAGACCTGTGCAACCTAGTGCTCTGATACCAACTTGTCACGACCCGGATTTCCCACCATCGGGGTCATGATGGCGCCTACTAAATGGAAGCTAGGCAAGCCAAATATTAATTACATCTCCATTAATTACCAATTTCTTATTATTAAAAACATATAAATTACAGCGGAATAATCAAAATTAGCGGAAGACTTAGTCAAATATGATGAAGAAAACCCAAACATGATACACTACCCAAGATTGGTGTCACAATACTCACGAACTTCTAAGAATAATACACATAATTGTCTGAAAGAAAATACAAGTTGTTTATCTCGATTACATGAGATAACAGAATGAAAAGCATAGATAGAAGAGACAACAGGTCCTGCGGACGCCTGCAAGGCTACCTCGTAGTCTCAATAGTCGAAAAATCCACAAGTCGCTACCGCCGCTACTGCTGTCCGTAACCTGTATCTGCGCAAAAAGAGCGAGTGTAGTATCAGCACAACCGACCCTATGTGCTGGTAAGTGCCTGGCCTATCCCAGCGAACTAGTAAGAAGGCTAAGGCCAGTCACCCACCTAAACCTGTACAGTTGCAATATAGATATATATATATATAATACATTATAAGGAAATACTCTGCTCTGAAATAACCGTCAATAACTCACGATATCCGGAATAATCTAATCAACATAATAAATCTTACTTTCATGTCTCAATTCCTCTCTCATTTCATATCTCGTGGTAGGCGTACCACCCGCTCCCAACTATCACAGTAATTATATCTTGTGGTAGGCGTACCACCCGCTCCCGATATATCAATAATTATATCTTGTGGTAGGCGTACCACCCGCTCCCAAATATATCAATAATTATATCTTGTGGTAGGCGTACCACCCGCTCCCAAATATATCAATAATTATATCTTGTGGTAGGCGTACCACCCGCTCCCAAATATATCAATAGGCTACCGGCAACTATGGCCAATGCCAAGATTTAAGTCATTTTGTGGTCGGCGTACCACACGATCCCAATTTATAAATATATATATATTACCGGCATTTAGCCAATAATCTCTATATCGACAATATTTATAATTACCGGTTTTAAACCAATAATTTATAATAATTTCAATAATTTGTCTTCATTACCGGCATAACACCAATAACTCTTAATCAATAATTTATTCATAACTGAATTCCATTTCCTACAAACTAGGATAGAACAAACACTTACCTCGAAAGTTCACGAACGATTCAATCCGTAGCAATGCATTTTCCTTTCGAATTTGACTCCAATCCAACCGTATCTATACACAATTGATTTCATATCATCAATTCTTTAACAAACTAGTTCATATTGCTAAATATGATTTTTACAACATTCTGCCCGGAATAGTAAAAATCGACCCCGAGCCCACATAATCGAAACTCAAGTTTCGAACCAAAATAAGTTCACCCAATCTTCCATGAGTTCAAATATACAATTTGTTCTTAAGTTCGACTCCAAAACGAGTTCTAGATCGCAAATTCTTTGAAAACCCTTACTATACTAAATTCTCAAATTTTCTACCCATTTACACCTAATTAGGCTTAGGAATTCAAATAATATTGATGGAAAATGAAGAAACCGAGTTAAGAATCACTTACCCAAGAAGTTTGATGAAGAATTGCTCAAAAATCGTCCAAAAAGCTGTGGAGAAGAGAGTTGAACAGAAATGGGATTTTTATCTCGTTTCTGTTCTGTTTTCTGACTTAAAATCGCTAGGCATAAATTTGTTCATCGCGTTCGCGACACCCCGGTCGCGTTCGCGATGAAGAAGAAGTTTTACGCATCGCGTTCGCATGGGGCTTGACGCGAACGCGAAGAAGGAAATTTTTGGGACTTACAGGTTGGCCTACGCGAACGCGAGATAGTCCACGCGAACGCGTAGAGAAAAAGGGTTGGTTCAATTTTTACACTACGCGAACGCGTGAAGTAGTACGCGATCGCGATGAAGGGAAACAGTTGGGCATCGCGAATGCGACCAGAGGGACGCGAACGCGTTGAAGGAAATAAGTTGACCATCGCGAACGCGGCCGCCTGGACACGAACGCGATGAAGAATTGTCTGCTGCAGATTTCTGCAGTTTTTCTTAAGTTCAAAAACACCCCGAACCACCTCCGAAACACTCCCGAGCCCTCCGGGCTCCAAACCAAATATGCATACTAACTTAAAAACATCATACGAACTTGCTCGCACGATCAAATCGCTAAAATAACATCAAAATCCATGAATTGAGCCTTGAAACTCAAGAATCCTTTCAAATTTTCATAATTTCCAAACTTTCCAATTTAAGGCCGAAACACGTCAAACGACGTCCGTTTTCAACCAAACTTTACAGGAAGCGCTTAACCAATATATATGAACTGTACCGGGCGTTGGAACCAAAATACGAGCCCGATACCAGTACTTTTTAATAAAAATTCAGTTTCATTTTCCTTAAACATTTTCAGAAAACAATTTAACAGAAAAATTCTTTTACTCGGGGTTCTAGACCTCGGATTTCAATTCCGGGCATATGCCCAAGTTCCATATTTTTCTACGGATTTTCTGAGACAGTCAAATCACGGATCCGGGTCCGTTTACCAAAAATGTTGACCAAAGTCAACCATATCAATATTAATATCATTTTTATCCAAATTTCTCATAGAATTCATATTTTCTATCACAAAATCTTTCCGGCTACATGCTCGGATCGTGCACGTAAATCGAGGCAACATAGAATGAGGTTTTCAAAGCCTCAGAAGCTCGAAATGATTAATTAAATAAGTGATGACCCTTTGGGTCGTCACAGTGAGATAGCGACTCTAGTGTTGGATAGTGAAATATCAAACTTCCACATTTTTGGTTTTCAGTTTTTATGTTATAATAGACTTTTGCTTTCATTTAAAGGTTTATTATTGTTATTACGGTTGTGTAGTTATTAAAAAGGTTTAAATGTTTGGCTTGCCTAGCTCCAACTTGTCACGACTTGGATTTCCCACAGGTGGAGTGAGGGACCGTAGAGGTGGAGCTCGGACCCGTAGAGGTATAGCTCAGCCAATAGCTGATCGTCCTAGAGACATGGTTCAGAGAGATGGGGCCCATCCCCTGTGTTATGCTTTGCCAGCCAGGCTAGAGGCTGCATCTTTAGATGCTGTTATTACAGGTACTATTCTGGTCTGTGATAGGGATGCTTCAGTGCTATTTGACCTTGGGTCTACGTATTCATATGTGTCGTCTTATTTTGTACCCTACTTGACTATGCCTAGTGATGCTTTGGATATCCATACATATGTATCTACACTAGTGGGTGATTCTATAGTGGTCAACCGAGTTCATCATTCCTGTGTAGTAGTATTTGAGGGTTTTGAGACCCAAGTTGACTTATTGCTTCTAGACATGGTAGATTTTGATGTTATATTGGGGATGGATTGGTTGTCCCCGTATCATGCTATCTTAGATTGTCACGCCAAGACCGTGACTTTGGCTTTGCCAGATTTGCCCCTATTGGAGTAGAGAGGGACCCTAGGACATGCCACCCACAGTGTTATTTCATATGTTAAGGCTCCACGCATGGTCGGGAAGGGGTGTTTAGCATATTTGGCATATGTTTGCGACTCCAGCACAGAGGTTCCTTCTATTGACTCTGTTCCTATTGTTCGGGAGTTCTCTGAGGTTTTCCCTTCAGACCTTCAAGGTATGCCACCCGACAGGGATATTGATTTTTGTCTGATATGTCCCCAGGCACACAACCCATTTCCATTCTGACGTATCGCATGGCCCCGCCAGAGTTGAAGGAGTTAAAGGACTAGTTGCAAGATTTGCCAAAGAATGGTTTTATTAGGCCTAGTGTTTCTCCTTGGGGTGCGCTGGTGCTATTTGTGAAGAAAAAGGATGGATCGATGAGGATGTGCATTAATTACCGGCAATTTAACAAGGTGATGATAAAGAACAAGTATCCACTACCAAGGATTGATGATATGTTTGACCAGCTTCAGGGTGCGAAGGTGTTTTCAAAGATATATTTGAGGTATGGCTACCATCAGCTGACGATTAGGGTGTCTGATGTCCCTAAGACAGCATTTCACACGTGGTATGTGCATTATGATTTTTTGGTCATGTCATTTGGGTTGACAAATGCCCCAGCAGCATTTATGGAGTTCATGAATCGAGTGTTCAAGCCTTATTTATACCTTTTCGTGATAGTCTTTATTGATGATATCGGTGTGCACTTCCGCGGTCAGGAGGAGCACAAGCAGCACCTTAGGGTGGTTCTTCAGACTCTGAAGGACAGTCAGTTGTGTGCTAAGTTCTTGAAGTGCAAGTTCTGGTTGAATTCAGTTGCATTTTTGGGTCATGTAGTATAAATAGAGGGTATTCAGGTAGACCCGAAGAATATTGAGGCAGTCATGAATTAGCCTTGAGCTGCTTCAGCGACTGAGAATCGGAGTTTCTTGGGGTTGGCAGGTTATTACCGTCGGTTCCTGGAGGGTATCTATAGCAGCCCCGATGACCAGGTTGACCCAGAAGGCTGCCCAGTTCAGGTGGTTAGACGAGTGTGAGGAGAGCTTTCAGAAGCTCAAGACAGCTCTAACTACAGCACCGATACTAGTACTGTCCACAAGCTCAGGGCCTTATACAGTTTATTGTGATGCTTCCCATATTAGGCTTGGTGCGATATTAATGTAGGATGGCAGAGTCATTGCTTATGCTTCGAGGCAGTTGAAGATCCACGAAAAGAATTATCCGGTCCATAATTTAGAGTTGGCGGCCATCGTTCATGCTTTGAAGATTTGGAGGCTTTACCTATATGGTGTGACGTGTGAGGTGTACACTAATCACAAGAGCATGCAATACTTATTCAAGCAAAAGGAGTTGAACTTGAGGCATCGGAGGTGGTTGGAGCTCTTGAAGGATTATTATGTTACTATTTTGTACCACCTAGGGAGAGCCAATATGGTAGTCGATGCATTGAGTAGGAAGTCTGCCAGCATGGGTAGTCTTGGTTATGTTTCGGTCAGTCAGAGACCACTTGCTTTGGATATTAAGGCCTTGGCCAATAGGTTCGTGAGTTTGGACATTTGTGAGCCTAGCAGAGTATTAGCTTTCACGGTCGCTCGTTCTTCTCTATTGGAGCGTATTCATGATTGGCAATTTGATGATCCTCATTTGTGTGTCCTGGGAGAAATGGTTCAATGTGGAGGTGCCACGAAGTTGACTCTAGATTATGATGGCGTGTTGAGGTTGTAGGGGCGGGCTTGAGTGCCCAATATGGATGGGATTCGAGAGTTGATCTTAGCGGATGACCATAGTTTGCGGTATTCTATTCACCCGGGTGCCGCGAAGATGTATCAGGACTTGCGGCAACATTATTGGTGGTGTGGGATGAAGAAAGACATTGTTGCATATGTGGATCGGTGTTTGAATTGTCTGCAACTCAAGTATGAGCATCAGAGGCCTAGTGGTGTGTTTCGAAGGATGAGCTTCCCGAGTGGAAGTGGGAGAGGATTACCATGGATTTTGTTATGGACTTTCGGTGACTCGGATGAAGTTTAACGCTATTTGGGTCATTGTTGATAGGCTGACCGAGTCGGCACATTTCATTCCTGTTGCCACTACTTATTCATCGAAGACATTAGCTGAGATCTACATCTGGGAGATTGTTTGCCTTCATGGGGTGCCGACATCTATCATTTTGGATTGAGGTACACAGCTTACCACGCGCTTCTGTAGAGCAGTTTAGCATGAGTTAGGCATCATGGTTCAGTTGAGCATAATGGTCCATCCTCAGACGGACGACCAGTCCGAGAGGACTATTCAGATATTGGAGGATATGATATGAGCCTGTGCCATTGATTTTGGAGGCTCGTGGGACCAGTTTTTGCATTTAGTACAGTTTGCCTACAACAATAGTTACCAGTCCAGTATTCAGATGGCTCCATATAAGGCATTGTATGGTAGGCGATGTCGGTCTCAAGTGGGATGGTTTGAGCAGGGAGAGAGGCTCGGTTATTAGGTACAGATTTAGTCTAGGAGGCCTTGGATAAGGTCAAGATTATTCAGGACAAGCTTCGTTCAGCTCAGTCGCAGAAAAAGAGTTATGCGGACCGCAAGGTTCGTGATGTAGCTTTCATGGTTGGTGAGCGAGTATTACTCCATCTATCGCCTATGAAGGGCGTGATGAGATTCGGGAAAAAAGGACAAACTTAGCCCTAGGTTCGTTGGCCCATTTGTGATTTTGGACCGTGTGGGAGAGTTGGTCTACAGACTTGCCATGCTACCTACCTTGTCAACCCTACACCAGTATTTCATGTGTCTATGCTTAGGAGGTATCACGACAATCCTACCTACATGTAAGATTTCAGCACTGTCCAGTTGGACAAGGATCTGTCCTACGAGGAGGAGCTGGTAGCTATTCTACACCGGCAGGTTTGACAGCTGAGGTCGAAGAGTTTTCCTTCAGTGCATGTCCAGTGGAGAGGTCAGCCTCCTGAGGCACCAACCTGGGAGTCCGAGTATGATATATTGAGCCATTATCCTCATCTATTTTCTGACTCAGGTACTTCTTTCTTTTGTCCATTCGAGGACGAACGATTGTTTTAGAGGAGGAGAATTTGACGACCCAAAGGGTCATCACCGAATTTCTCCCCTTTTCCGCACTGTCAAGGCCTTGAAGACCTCACTTGTAGTTGCCTCGATTTACGTGTGCAGTCCGAGCGCATAGCCAGAAAGCTTTTATGTTGAAATATGTTCAAAATATTTGAAGAATTTTGATATTAATATGGTTAAAGTTGAGTTTGTTCAACATTTTTGTAAATGGACTCGCATCCATGATTTGACGGTCCCGAGGGTCCGTGGAAAACTATGGGACTCGGGCATATGCCCGGAGTCGATGAGGTCTAGAACCTGAGTAAAAGACTTTTTTTTATTAAATTATTTTTCTAAAATTATTAAGGAAAATGGAAATGAAAATTTATAAAAAAACTATGGTATCGGGCTCGTATTTTGGTTTCGACGCCCGGTACAGGTCTGAAATGTGTTAAGCGCTTTCTGTGAAGTTTGGTCAAAATCGGACGTCATTTAACGTGTTTCGGACTATAAGTTCCAAATTTGAGAGTTTATGAAACTTAGAAGGATATCGTGGATTTTGAGGCTTGATTCTATTTAGATGATGTTATTTTGGCGATTTGATCGCGCGAGTAAGTCCATAGGATGTGTTTGAGGTTGTGTGCAAGTTTGGTTTGGAGCCTCGAGGGCTCGAGTGAGATTTGGATAGGCATCGGAGTGCATTTTCCTATTTTGAAAGACCCGGTATCCTTCAATTCTGCAGGCTTCGCAATTGCGAAGCTAGCCTCACAAAAGCGAACTCGCATTTGCGAGCTTCCCATCGCAAATGCGATCCTCCACTTGGGCAATAGCCTTCGCAAATGCGAAGAATCTCATCGCAATTGCGACAGCCCCTCCTTCGCAAAAGTGACCTATTGTTCGCAAATGTGAACCTTCCACTTCCAGCCTTAGTTCACAGATGCGAACTAGAACCTCGCATTTCCCAAGCCTGTCCAGTTCGCAATTCCCATATCTGCAACCTACAATTTTCATACTTAGACGATTTTTAAGCCTCAATTTTCATATCTCTCAAACCCAAACACCCATTAGCAATTTTTCAAGAACCCTTCCTTCTCCAATCCAATTGTAAGTTGATTTTCACTTAATTTTCAATCTTTAACATCGTTTATCATGTTTTCATCTTAAAATCAAGGTTTTTCAGGGGCAAAATGGGGATTTTGGGTAGAAACTAGGTTTTCTTAAAATTGGGGGTTTGGACCTCAATTTGATGTCCGATTTAAAAAAAATCATAGATATGAACTCACGGGGGAATAGATAACCGGATTTTGGTTTGAACGTCGGGTTTTGACCACGTGGGCCTAGGGGCGTTTTGGAAATTTTGAGTAAAACTTTAGAAAATTCATTTTCATGCATTCAAGTTGATTCAATTAGCATTTGTTGATACGTTCAAGTAATTTATGACTAGATTCGAGCAGTTTTATGGTAAATTCAAGGGGTAAAGCTATACTAGAGGCTTTAGTGGATTTTTGGAGCATTTGAGGTAAGTGTTTGATCTAACTTTGGCTTGAGATTATAGGATTAGAGTGTTATTAATTGCTATTTGCTGAATGATCGAGTGCGTTGTATAGGCATGGTGACGAGTATCTATACACCAATGTCTAGCATGACAGTGGGTCCTTGTTGTTACTTGTTTTTGGTATATTTTGGGACTCTTCAAACTAATTAATGATTTCTACATAATGTGAAGAGTTGAGGATAAGTTGTGAATTTGTGGATCCTTTGGAGCGTTGGCTCGAACGACAAAATGCTATTGAGTAATAAATGAAAGAATTGGTAAATATGTGATTAAATTCCTCGCCAGGATGACTTGAGTATATTGATTATCTCCCTTGTTGCGATGTGTAAGTTGTTGTTATTGCTCCCTTGTCGGGATTTAGTTGTTTAATTATGTTTTTCCCTTGCCGGGATATTTCTTGTTATTATTTACTTCCCTCACCCGTTTGGTTGTGACTGCTATTTGAGTGAGGAAGAGTGATAACGCACGAAGGGTCTTTCCGTGCCAATGGTGATTATAATTTGCACGAAGGGTCATTCCGTGTCATATTTGATTATTTATGCATGAAGGGACATTCCGTGCTCCGATTTAATTATATTTGTACCAAGGATCATTTCATGCCATGAAATGTGAGTTATGTGGGGGGAAAGCACGAAGGGTGATGCCATGCATTTTATTTGTTTACTTTGGGTGAGGATGAGAGTAAAAGCACGAAGGCTGATGCCGTGCAACTGTTGGATGTCCCGTTTTTGCTAATTACAGTTGTGTCATGTTTCTTATTTAAGTTTATGATACTTATATCCGGATTGTACTCCCCTATAGCATGATGCCTTTACATGTTAACTGTTTAGCTTTCGGTGTTTCTTTCGTTCTACTGCATATATATATATATATATTGAACTACACATGTTGAATTGGTAGTCATGTCTAGCCTCGTCACTACTTCGCCGGGGATAGGCTAGGTACTTACGAGCACATGGAGTCGGTTGTGTTGATGATATACTTCTGTGCATTTTGCACATATCACGGTATCGAAGCAGCTTTTGGACCACGGTAGTAGCACGTCGAGTGGGAGCTAACTTCAGTCCAGGGACTACGAGGTAGCCTAGCTGGCGTTCATAGGCCGAAGTCCCTTTCTATATCTTCTGTTTGTTTATTGTATCGAGACAGACTCTGTGTATTTTTTTTCTATTCATACTTGTTTGTAGTATTCATTAGTAGTTCGTGAGATAGCGACTCTAGTCTTGGGTAGTGAAATATCAAACTTCCGCATTTCGGATTTTTAGTTTTTTATGTTATAAAAGACTTTTGCTTTCAATTAAAGATTTATTATTGTTATTACGGTTGTAGTTATTAAAAAGGTTTAAATGTTTGGCTTGCCTATCTCCAACAGTAGGTGCCATCACGACCCCCGATGGTGGAAAATCCGGATCTTGATAGAAATGAACAATGTGTCCGAGATCGGATATGGTGAAGTACCGGACCCACATTAAGTATATCTTATGGACCTCGGAAAATACGGACAATGGTTATACACGATGAGTAGAGGGCTGTAATATTCGTCCTCATCCGGATATTATGGTGTGAATCCCGTCAAGTATCAACTACAGATCGACACTTACCGGGAAAAATAATTTTTTTACCTTATTTAGACTTATACTAGGACTGCGTACACTCTACTCTTTCCAGACCTTACTAGTAAGATTTTATTGGGTATGTTATTGTTGTTTGTTGTTAGACTTATATTAGGACTGAAATTTCTCTACTATATAAAGAAAAAGATTTTATTTATTTATTTATAGATAAAACGACACGCGAATTAAGAAATAAAAAAATTTACTTTGCCTGCTTACTATTGATCAAAGTGTCTTCATTTGTTATATTATTAATTCACAATGGAACTTGTATCGAGGGTCCGATTAAGGACAAATTTGTTCAGAGGTCAGTCTTGATCACATTTGACCAGTTTAATCATTTATTTTTACTCTTATTTGTTTGTCTATTGTTCTTAATCATTCATATTGAATTAAATCACATATCTTTTAAACTGAATATTAATTTAATTGTTATTCTTTTTTAGGGTAAACAAGTATACCAGGGGACAATTTGGCGGTGCAAAAAGTATCTCACATTGATGAGGGGTTTGAAAAAATTATGCACCCCAAAAGTTATGATACAGACGGTCTACGCTAATACAGTATTAGCGACTGCTTGACTTCAACCGATAACCTACCTATTGAATACCCTCTCAATAGAGCTTTGAATTCACTTGTTGATTGTGAGTGATTTTATTTTCTGCCTCACACGCCTTACATTAGTTGTGTGAGAACTTTTTTTATTTCACATATTTGTGGACTCATATTTTATACATCTGGGTCCATAAAGTTTCGAGACTACATAGTTGTGAGACAAAAAAGATGTTTCATACAACTAGTGTATAAATTGTGTGACACACAAAATAAAAATTTTCTGATTGGGCATTGTATTATGGCTTTTGGATTTCCGTCCGCGGAAAGATCCTTCCCAAAGTACATGTACAATTGTCTTGGTCAATTTTGAGAAAAACAAAATTAGTGAGAGTCAGAAAACAATCAATTGATCTCCATGATATATTGTTCAAATCAATTTTTGCAGACTTCAATAATTTATTGAGTACATGTTAATAAATTCTTTTTTGGTCTTTTAGTACATGTGATCATCAAATTATGAACGACTTTTTTCATCAAAATAAATTCTTTTTTGGTCTTTTAGGGCTTGTTTGGTACAAGGAATAAAGGATAATTAATCATGTTTGACTCAAAAGCTATCAATTGCTTTATAAGTTAGGGACAATCAAAAGTTATGAGGGGGTAAATCGTAACCAACTATAATAAATCCTGAAGATAGATCTATGATTTATGTGTTATATATCCTGATGAGATTACAGCGAGGTTATGTAGATTATCAATGAAAATCACTGGGAGATCAAGAGAGAAATAAGTAAAAGAGAGAGATTGATATATAGAGAGAGATAGTCAGAAGTTGTATTATTAATAAAATAACATTTGGCCTTACAATAAGGAAAACCCTTCTTTATATAGAAGGAGGGTTCCCTCATCAAAACATAATTCATTTAAGGGCTCATGACATCCCAAAAATATAAAAGGGTAGAGGGGGCAGAGTGCCCATGTGGGCGAGTTAACGTTACGCCTTCGTTATTAAAGGCGTACCCCCTATGCCATATGGTCATGAGGAAAGATATACTTGGCCTTTGTGGCCGTAAAAAGGAGGTGTACTCGACATTCATTGGTTATATCTGATTCGACCCCATACAGTTAGTCCCTTCGTCTGTTGGAGATGTATTCGACATACGTCTGTAATAGGTGGAAAAGATCGACTCGCCTTGGCGTCGTCCATATATGGGCACGTGACTTGTTTTTTGAACTAACATCACTGGTGGCATGCGTCATGATTACAACTGCTCCCGAGGCAGGTCAGGAGGTGATTTGACATTTCGGTTTCCCGCCCCCTTCTCTGACACCCTCCTCTTTGAATCCCGTGTATTGGGACACTATACATAGGAAGGAATTTCAAGTTTTTCTATTCTTTGGATCTCTTAAAAAAAAGTTCTTTCTGCTTTTGTTCTTTTCATAGCGGTTTTTAGCAACTTTACGTTTTGACTTTCAGAGTTTGCTTTATAACTTTACAAGCTTGTTGATGTGTCCTAACTTTGATGAAAAATTTGATTATGGCTAAGGGTAGTTTTCGTTGTCACACCTCATTTTTCTTATACCGCTTATTAGTACTACACCCCGGGAAGGGATATAATAATAACAGGGAAGGAGTTTTTCCAATTAAAGGACATTCGGAACAGGATTTATTATTAAATTTCAGAGTCGCCACTTGGAAAAATAATGGTGTCCCAAGTCACCGGTTTAATCCCGAACCGAGAAAATATGACTCTATTAACAGTCCGCGAAATTAGAAATTTGGATAAGGAATTCTGTTAACCCGTGAGAAGGTGTTAGGCACTCCCGGATTCAGTGGTTCTAGCACGGTCGCTCAACTGTCGTTATTTGTTTTTATCTAATTTTTATATGCTTCATTTTTATGCATTATTAATGTCCCGCTTTGTCATTTTTAAGAATTGCAATGTCGCAAAAACGCATTATGAGTCACACCGTACCAGTACGCCTGTGACTTTAGTGCATTTCAGCTCCATCGGGATTTTGGATTTGGGTCACATAAATGTGCACCCGTATTAGGAATGTAATATTATTAATCGCGCCTAAAGTATCTACGTCTATATTAACTTTGAGAAAGACCATGAAATTTGCTAAACGGTCCTTCCGAATCTAGAGTTTTTATGTTGAAACTTATTTGGGGGCCCCGTGTGTTTTCATTTTTTGTAACGAGGCTCATCCCTTATTTTTAAAGGTCAATCATATTCGTGCACTATATTTTTCTATTTTTTGGTTTTTTCTTCCTAATATATGATTGTTTTTGTATTAACTTCAGACTATTAATATTGGAGTCCATGCCATTATTCATTATTGGGCCTGGACTTCAGACTGCCTAACAGTTCATAGTTAAAAGCAAGTGGGCCTCTGGAGCCTAGCATATTTCTGTTCCTATTTGAAGGCATGAATGCCATTTCAATTCGATCAAGGCCTGATTTCCGTTGAGGCCAAAATCATTCACATTTAAAGTAAGACATGAACTAATTATCATTTTAGCAGCACTTATGAATGTAACAATTAATAGTTTCTACAAACGCCAATTTGCATTTAGTCACTACTGATTTCAATATTTAACAATTAATTAAGAATTCTAACATAGTGGTTTATATCAATGTTATTATTCAACTGGCAGAATCTGATATTCAAATCGCTATTATGACACTGGTTGTAGGATTCTCGCTTTATTTTTAACTAAAGAAAACATTATTCTAATTTTAACTAAGCATGCTTGAACTACTGTTATCAAATCGTAGAGTCTAAAAGAAAATTTGTAGCTAAATCATTTTAAGTAAGGATAAACAGTAATACAATTTGAAATTCAAAACTACTTATACTTTTCCAATTAATTGATTCAGATTCAAAACTGGATTAGCAAAACGTCCAGTTGTTAATACTTCACATATAATTCATAATAGTTATAATTCCAGGTGATTTAACTAAGTTTTAACCAGTTTTAATCTTAGATTTAAGTAATCATTTTTGCCTAGCTTATTTAACCTGCCATTTTTATCACTACCACTACTACTAAATTCAAAGTAAACTTGTCTAGTCAATTACTTTTACAACCAGATCCTAGATGAATTACAATAGATCTACAAATTATAACTACAAATATAAAAAATGGAAATACGCCTTCAGCAAAATTAATCAATAATTTCATTCCTTCATCATGTTTCAATTACATCTTCAGGAGATAGTAGTGTACCTGATCAAATGAAAGGAAAATGATGAGTTCTAAGGGATGAAGGAGAAGAGAAATCAGCAATAGCATCAGCCAAATATCAACAGCGAACAGGAGCAATTAACACAGCAAGTCTTTAAACTCAGTAGGCAACCAGCAAATAACTTGAGCAAACAGAAATCCAAGCTAAGTTGAAGTAGACACGATAGAGGAACAACCAGCAAAGACTCCAGAAATAGTACTCGAATTGTATGCTAAGTAGAAGACCTGTAGAGTTCTGAAATTTCAGAACTCTTTTGAGTGATTTTTCGACTATAAGATTGTGTGCCAGAAAATTGAACCCCTAATTATCTGAAGGTTGGAACCCCAAAAGTTTGAACTCCAGAAATCAAAACCTTAACTCTAAGAATTCAGAACTCTCCAATTGGGAACCCCTTTTTCAGGCTTGAAACAGCCTATTTATAGAATACATTTGGGAGGGAATTTTGAATTAGTTATTCATATTTTCCACCCCAACTCTTTTTAAATTCAATCAATTAAGTATAGAAGAATTGTAACGGAAATACACTTTAACCCATGCTAGAAGGTTCTAGGCTATTCCATATTGTTCTATTGGGCAGATTTTACCTAGTTGCCCTCACTTGCTAAGGTTTATGACACCTTTACCTTTTAACTATGCCTAATCTACCACTTATTGTTTATGTATTTTCAGTAAAACCAAGCATTAAAGTCATTTATACCCTCATTACCTCTATGTAATCTACAGAAATACCAATTCACCTTCCCATTTTTCCCTTTACACTCAATCATATTTACCCGACCTGTCATTAGGTCTGCTGAGACTTGGGTAATTAACATATTTAAAACATAATCCTCTGAGACTCGTTTTAATTCTTAGCCAGTTTCAGACTATTTAACCCTTCTTAGATTTAACCAATCTTACAAAGATAGCCACTAATAAATTTTACCAAATCAAAGACAAACACTGTGTTGCAAATATAACCACAATAGGCATTTTACACATATAACCTAAATGTGTATAAGCACTCAGAAGTTCAGAAGAAACAAACATATGAATCATATAGCAAATGTAGTCAATTTTATGTAATCTTTCACAAATAGCCCTAATTACGACTAACTTGAAATTAATTAGAACTCAGAGAGACAAATTGATAATGGTTGAATTCCAACTAATAAAAACCCTAGTCGAGACAGGATCTATTGAACAATAACATAAAATAACTAATAGCATATGGTTTACAGGTAGCTATATTCAGAACTAAGAATACTTAGTTGATTTCAGACATACACATGTAATAAGCTTAGGTCTTTTCCCAAATATGAACACAGAAGAGCAAAGTATAGCACAGAGGTGGATTCAGGGCATTTAATCAATTTTAACATACATAGGGATTTTCTAAACAAATCCAAGTTTTAAATAGATAAGAACACAAAAAGACACTGAACAGAAGCAGGTTTCGGGGTACTTAGCTTTAAGGTTTCGTCTTTTTCCTTTCTTTTTGCCTTTTCTTTCTTTCTTTTCTTCTTTCATTCTTCTTTATTTCTTTTTCTTTCTTATTTTCTTGATTTCCCGGTATCTGAGAGACTTGGGGTCTTTTTGACCATAGATCTTCCAAATAGAGTCTTGGAAGTCTGGTTTGGGTGTGTAAACAGGATACTTGAGAGACCATGGGTGAGGTTTTTGAATGGATTTGTTTTTGGGTGTTCGCCGGAGTAGGGTTCCGGTGACACATTTTCTAATATTCGAGGAGTATGAGATATATTCGAGGTGTGGGACTAGGATGGGGTGAAAGATCGTCTTAATGCGATTCTGGGGTGTTAAGGTGGAGGGCTAGTTCATAGCTTGATGGTCGCCGGCTAGGGTTTCGGCGACTGGAGTTTCAAGAATGGGAGACATGTGGGTTTTCTGGGGTGGGGTTAATGGAGTAAAGGTGTTGGAAGGTGGAGATAGGTGTTCAGAAGGGTGGCCTGAGCTAGAGAAGGAGACAGAAGAGTGACCACCGGTAGGGTTCCGGTGGTCTTGTGAGAGAAAGGGGAAGGAAGAAGAAGGGTTATGGGGCGGCTAGGGTTACATTTGTGAGGAGTTTGTATGTGTATACTGAAAATGAACGGGGGTATGATTATATATTAAAATTGTATTGTTGTTTAACAGCCGTTGGATTGGCTGAGATGAACAGCCATGATCATTTGGCCTTCAAAACGGTGACGTATGGTTTAATGAATCCTTATTCCCATCCGTTGGATTAATGAGATAGACGGCTGAGATTTAATTGCGAGACTACGTCGTTTGGCCTAATTGAGACACTAGTCTCATCCGTTTGATTTAATGAGATGAACGGCTGAAATTTAATTCGTCAACGGTGTCGTTTTATTCATAAAGCCACCGCCTTACTTGGTCCATTGATCAATTGTATCAATGGCCCAGATCTTGCGTGTTTATACGGTATTGTTTGGTGTTATATTTTAGTAGACCGGTTCAATTAGTTTGGGCCTGGTCTATGTTGTGTTGTTTTAGGCTTAATATATTTGTGTATTTGGCCCAAATTTGGTATTTCAAAATGTATCTTGTATTTTTGTTATTTTTGAATTGTATTTTTATTTAATTTTCTTGTATTTTCCCTTGTATATTAGACTTATTTTCCTTGTATATATATATATTGATGTATTTTCCTTGATTTTCAAATTTTTTTATTTTTTCTTGATTTTCTAATTTCCTAGTATTTACTCTATATTTTTTAATATTTTTCAATTGATTTCCTTTTGTATTTCATTTCAAATTTTATTTTTAGCAATTAAAAATAAACATTGGTATTTTGTACACGCTAATCAAAACAATTGCAATCAAAAATCATTTTTGTATTTTATTTTTGGAATTAATTGCTTGGGGCAAAAATCACGTGCTCACAGCTGCCCCTCTTTGCTCGGAACACGAAGAGTTTCAGTGCAAAGATAAGTGAGCAGTAATGAGGGATTTTTGTCCACTCGCATATTCCGTGTGAAGCATTTTTAAAAGTTTTGACCGCATCCGGCTTCAAGGATTGCCTACATATCCTAGGTTATACAGGAATCAGGTCAGTGTAGTTCGGGAATGTCTGGTAGCCGGAGCTACCAGGGACTGTGATTTCATTGTTGTTGCTATTATTACTGCTGTTACTGCTAACTGGCTCCTTATTACACCATGGTAAAACAAAAGAAACTAGCCTAAGCTATGGTCTATAAATTACAAAAATTCCTATCTATGTCTTGTGTCTTGTGTCTTGTGTCTTGTATTGTCTTGATCTTTCGTGTTGCATCTTGCTCTTTTGTTTGTATCTTCCATTCTTTGATGAATCTTCTTGCTTGTAACTTGCTTCAAACGTATTGCTTCATTCTGCTTGTATAACTTCAAAATGTGTTTTCTTTTTCTCCGGGTTGGTGTCTGTCTGCTACAAAATAAAGAAAAACTTTTTTCTACCCCAGTGTTGGGCTTACAATCTATCATACTGTTACTTGTTAGATAAAAGAAAAATAATATTTTGCAGAAAGTATTTCCTTGTTATACAGGTGGGCTCCTGATGTAGAAATTAAAAAAGCAGAAAAATATTTCCTTGTTATCCAGGTGGGCGCCTGATGCAGAAATTAAAAATGCAAAAAATATTCCCTTATTATCCAGGTGGGTGCCTGATGCAGAAATTAAGAATGCAGAAAAGTATTCCCTTGTTATCGAGGTGGGCGCCTGAGCAAAAATTAAAAATGCAGAAAATATTCCCTTGTTATCCAGGTGAGCGCCTGATGAAGAAATTAGAAATGCAGAAAAAATATTCCCTTGTTATCCAGGTGGGCGCCTGAGGGAAAATGCAGAAAAGTATTTCCTTGTTATTCAGGTGGGCGCCTGAGCGAAAATTAAAAATTCAGAAAAATATTCCCTTGTTACCCAGGTGGGCGCCTGATGCAGAAATTAAAAATGCAGAAAATATTTCCTTGTTATCCAGGTGGGCGCCTGTTGCATAAATTAAAAATGCAGAAAAGTATTCCCTTGTTATCCAGGTGGGCGCCTGATGCAGAAATTAAAAATGCAGAAAAGTATTCCCTTGTTATCCAGGTGGGCGCCTGATGCAGAAATTAAAAATGCAGAAAAGTATTCCCTTGTTATCCAGGTGGGCGCCTGATGCAAAAATTATAAAATGCAAAAAAGTATTCCCTTGTTATCCAGGTGAGCGCCTGAGCAAAAAATTAAACAACAACAACAACAACAACCCAGTATAATCCCACTTAGTGGGGTCTGGGGAGGGTAGTGTGTACGCAGACCTTACCCCTACCCTAAGGTAGAGAGGCTGTTTCCAAATAGACCCCCAGCATCCTTCCCTCCAAGAACTACCCACCTTGCTCTGGGGAGACTCGAACTCACAACCTCTCGGTTGGAAGTGGGAATTGCTTACCATCAGAGCAAAAAATTAAAAATGTATAAAAATATTCCCTTGTTATCGAGGTGGACGCCTGATGCAGAAATTAAAAATGCAGAAAATATTCCCTTGTTATCCAGGTGGACGCCTGAGCGAAAATTAAAAATGCAGAAAAGTATTCCCTTGTTATCCAGGTGGGCGCCTGATGCAGAAATTAAAAATGCAGAAAAGTATTCCCTTGTTATCCAGGTGGGTGCCTGAGCGAAAATTTAAAAATGCAGACAAGTATTCCCTTGTTTGTTATCCAGGTGGGCGCCTGGTGCAGAAACTAATGCAGAAAAATATTCCCGTGTTATCCAGGTGGGCGCCTGAGCGAATACTTAAAAATGCAGAAAAATATTCCTTTAGTTTGAAAACTGGGTGTAATTTTAAAAATAAAGGTAATACCTCCCTCGTTGTTCAGGTAGGTTCCTCGTTATTGATTCTTCCACCGTGGATTCTTTCCTTTATTGCTGCTTCCTCTTGATTGTTTCTCCCACATTGGTCACATTCACTTTAAAGTGATTAGTAAGAATTTGAATCTTTTGTCCCTGTCTTAATCAGCGAATAATTTTTTAGTTATAAAATGATGGTTAGCAACTGGCATCCTTGTTGGCCTTGCTTCCACCGTCTGCCTTATCTTGCTTTGTACTGCTTTGCCGTATTTTCTTGATTATCTTCCCAATTCTTTCATTGTAATCTCTTTTTGTTTTCTCTTTTGTTTCTTTTTTTTCTTTTATTCCCTTTGGCTATGTGATCGCCATGTGTTATTTTATTTTCTCTTGTCCTTTGAAGGACCCAGTACCAGTGTGTCATCTAACCTGAGAAGTTGGTAATTAGCTTTCAACTGGCAACTGGTTTTGAACAAATAAAATGAAATGCAATGACCCTGAATTTAGGGGTGAGGATATTTTGAAGTAAAAGACAGAACTTATCTGGGTAGGAAGGCTGATTCCTTTGACCATGCCATGCATTTGGATATCCGACCTAGTCTGTCCAACCAAATCCTTGCTGACATTGATTTATCCTTTCATCAACCCAAACCTTACTTGACTTGCCATTTTCATTTCATCAGGTTATTCCCCACCTTATGGTGCCCGTTAGGGTTTTCACCAATAAGACTCTCTCATTTTATTTTTCTCTCAACTCACATTCGCCTAATGGTGTCCGTGAGGGTTTTCACCAATAAGACTCTCATTTTTATTTTTCTTTCAACTCACATTCGCCTTATGGTGCCCCTGAGGGTTTTTACCAATAAGACTCTCTCATCTTTTTTTTTTTTCTGTCTCCAAACTCCCGGGTACTGTCCATGATATGTTTTCCTTATTCTCATTGCATTGTTATTCCCTTGAAATTAATCAGAAGGTCTTTCATTGGACCGTAATATGGCTTTTGGATGGATTTAGAAATAAAGGTATAAAGGCTCAAATTTATAACATAGGTTCAAAACAATTACAACTCTCGGAATCATAAAAACATAACTTCTGCCCCAGTTTCAATTTTGGGGAAACTTGGATTTTATTTCTGTCGTGACTGAACCTCATTGAGGCTGCCTACGTACCCTTTCAGAATCAAGTCAGACGTAGTTCATACCATAAGGTCTCTTTGTCGTTTGACTTTTTCCCGATTTTCTTCTTTTGTATATATTTTTTTCTCTTTCTTTTCTTTTTTTTCATATCTTTTCTTTTTCTCCCTTTTTTCAAAATTTTCCTTTTTCTCTTATTTTTTCATATCTTTTCTTTTTATTTTCCTTTTCTTTTCTTTTCATTTAATTCATTCATTTTGACTTCATCGTTGATTCCGAGAGAGAGGTACGAAAGAATAATATAATAAGGCTCAAAAGGGGTAGCAATGGATAAAGTGTTTGGATAGCGAAATAAAATGCCTTCATCATTTCAATTTCAAAATTATGACAAATACAATTGTATACATAAAAGGAATCATACGTAATATTTCTTGACTGCATCAGGGTTAATGGCAGTCTCTACACATTTCCCTTCTACATCTGTTAGATATAAAGCTCCGTTGGACAATACCCAAGATACCATAAACGGCCCTTGCCAATTAGGCGCAAACTTTCATTTTGCTTCGGCCCAGTGTGGTAAAATACATCTTAACACCAATTGTCCAACCTCAAATTTTTGTGGACGTACTTGTTATATGCTCTGGCCATCCTCCGTTGGTACAGCTGTCCGTGACATACTACTGCCAATCTTTTCTCGTCGATCAAGCTCAATTGCTCTAATCGGGCCTTTACCCATTCATCATCATCAATTTCAGCCTTAGCTATGATTCAGAGGGAAGGTATTTCAATTTCTGCAGGTATCACTACCTCTGTTCCGTACACCAATGAGTAAAGGGTCGCACCAATCGAAGTACGCACAGTAGTGCGATAACCCATTAGAGCAAATGGTAATTTTTCATGCCACTGTCTCGACTCCTCTACCATCTTTCGAAGAATTTTCTTAATATTCTTATTTGCAGCTTCAACTGCTCCATTTGCTTTAGGCTGATAAGGTGTAGAATTGCAATGCAAGATTTTAAATTTCTGACACGTCTCCTCCATGAGATGACTGTTAAGATTGGCTCCATTATCCGTAATAATCACCTTGGGAATCCCAAAGCGGCAGATGATGTTTGTATGTACGAAATCCACCACTGCTTTCTTTGTTACTACTTTAAATGTCTTCGCCTCCACCCATTTAGTGAAATAATCAATGGCTACCAGAATAAATATGTGCCCATTAGATGTTGCGGGTTCTATCGGACCGATGACATCTATGCCCCAGGCGACAAAAGGCCATGGTGCTGACATTGTATGCAACTCATATGGTGGAGAATGAATCAAGTCTCCGTATATCTGTTATTGATGGCATTTCCGTACATATCTGATGCAATCTCGCTCCATAGTGAGCCAATAATATCCAGCCCTTAGTATTTTCTTGACCAAAATATATCCACTCATATGAGGTCCACAAGTTCCTACATGTATTTCAGCCATGATTGTAGCGGCCTGCTGTGCATCTATACATCTTAGTAAACCCAGACCCGGGGTTCTCTTGTATACAATCCCTCCGCTAAAGAAAAATCCACTCGCTAGTCGCCTTATAGCCCTTTTATGATCTCCCATAGCTTGCATCGGATGCACCCCCATCCTCAAATATTCTTTAATGTCATGGAACCATGGTTCACCATCAAGTTCTTCCTCTACCGTAAACCAGTAAGCATTCTGATCATGAACTTGTATTTGAAATGGATCTATATAGGCTTTATCTGGATGGTGCAACTTGGACGACAATATGGCCAGAGCATCTGCAACTTCATTGTGCATTCTTGGGATATGCTTGAACTCTATGGATTGAAACCTTTGACATAGTTCATGTAGACACTGTCGGTATGGTATAAGCTTCAAATCCCTTGTCTCCCATTCTCCCTGAATTTGATATATCAAGAGATCCGAGTCACCCATGTCCAAAATCTCTTGAACACCCATGTCTATTGCTATTCTTAATCCCAGTATACATGCTTCATATTCGGCCATATTATTAGTATAGAAAAAATGGAGCTGAGCGGTAACAGGATAATGCTGACCCGTTTCTGAAATGAGCACTCCTCCAATTCCGACTCCTTTGCTATTGACGGCCCCATCAAAGTATAATTTCCAACCCGACTTTTCGTCTTGTTCCAACTCTTCAATATTCATTGTCTCCACATCAGGAAAATATGTCTTCAGTGGTTCATACTCATCATCAACTGGATTTTCTACCAAATGATCAGTGACTACTTGTGCTTTCATTGCAGTGCGAGTTACATAAACAATATCAAACTCAGTAAGTAGGATTTGCCATTTAGCGAGCCTTCCTGTGGGCATAGGCTTTTTGAAGATGTACTTTAGTGGATCTAAACGAGATATGAGATAAGTGGTGTAAGCTGACAAGTAATGTTTCAATTTATGTGCAACCCATGTTAAAGCACAACATGTTCTTTCCAGATGAGTATATTTTACCTCATAAGATGTAAATTTCTTACTGAGCTAGTATATTGCTTGCTCTTTCTTCCCTGTTTCATCATGCTGCTCCAGCACACAACCAAAAGAATTATCTAATACGGTCAAATAAAGGATCAAGGGCCTTCCAGGTTCTGGAGGAACCAACACATGAGGATTGACCAGATATTCCTTGATTTTGTCAAATGCATCTTGACATTCCTTAGTCCAATTCACCGTAGCATATTTCTTCAATAATTTGAAAATGGCTCACAGGTCGACGTCAGCTGAGCAATAAATCTGCTAATATAATTCAGCCTGCCCAATAAACTCATCACCTCTTTCTTGCTCTTTGGCGGAGGCAAGTTCTGAATTGCCTTTATCTTTGACGGGTCTAGATCAACGGTGGCTTACCACGAACCCTAATAACTTTACCGATGGTACTCCAAAAGCACATTTTGTTGGATTGAGCTTGAGATTATATCTCCGAAGCCACTAGAAGAACTTTCTCAAGTCTTTGACATGATCACACTGCTTTTTGGATTTAATAATAACATCATCCACATATACTTCAATCTCTCGATGTATCATGTCATGAAATATAGTGGTCATTGCCCTCATATATGTAGCTCCAGCATTTTTCAACCCAAATGGCATTACTCTATAGCAATATGTTCCCCAAGGTGTGATAAAGGCCGTCTTTTCTGCATCTTCTTCGTCCATCAAGATCTGATGATAACCCGCATAACAATCCACAAAAGAACCAATCTCATGTTTGACGCAATTGTCAATCAATATGTGGATGTTTGGAAATGGAAAATCATCCTTCAGACTGTCTTTATTGAGGTCTCGATAATCAACACACATACTGGTTTTTCCGTCTTTCTTTGGAATAGGTACAATATTGGCTAACCAGGTGGGGTACTTGGTGACCCGTATGACCCTTGCCTCAAACTGCTTGTTGACTTCTTCTTTTATTTTTACACTGATATCTGTTTTGAACTTTCTGAGCTTTTGCTTAACAGGCCGGTATTCCAGATAAGTGGGCAACTTATGTACCACCAAATCAGTACTGAGCCCTGGCATGTCATCATAAGACCAAGCAAATATATCTTTATATTCATGTAACAACTTGATCAAGTCTTCTCTGAGTGAGGCCTCTAAGTGCACACTAATCTTTGTTTTCCGAATATTCTCCTCATTCCCCAAATTAATAGACTTCGTCTCATTTAAGTTTGGTTTGGGTTTCTCTTCGTAGTGGCTCAAATCCTTACTAATTTCCTCCAAAACTTCCTCATCATCATTTTCCACTTCATTATTATTTTCAATTTCTTGTATAACTTTCTGATTATCAAGACTGGATCGGAAATCCTTCATGCATGACACATCATTGAAATCAGCGAAAACTGGATTGTACAAGAAAAGAAAAGAAAAGAAAAGAAAATAAGGCTAAAAAATAGAGGAAGAAAGAAATTGCATTTCATTAAGCTTTGAAAGGTAACAAGGTTTGGATACATTTGACTAGACGGAACATAGGATTACAATTTTTGAAACAAAACAGATTTTAGGAATGGAACATTAAAGCTAACTACCACAACTCCCTCCCGATTGGAAGAGGAGTAGATTCCTAGTTATTTAGCCTGATATGGGGTCCAACAAACTGAACATCCATCTTGCTTGTTCCCTCGGCTGCCTCTATCATATTCACGCCTTCAAACAACCTCCCAAATCTTTCTAACAGCTCTTCATCTGGTCTTATCTCTGCATGGCCCGGCATGACACTCGCTGGACGTCTTCGTGTACCAGGCTTGATGAAGGAATAGGAGAGTTTTGGGATAGGTTTGGGGAGGATCCATCCTTTCTTTTTAAATCTTTTGGCTCCCTGTATATCGACGATGATTGGCTTGAAAACTAGGCCGAAAGTATTAGTACTACCCGGAAGATGAACTGGTTGTGTTATTCCTTGCAAAGCAACTCCTAAACCTTTTCACGGAGAGAACCCGTTCTTTAACATTTCCTTAGAAACCATGACCGCCGTAGGGGTTACTTTGGGTACTGGGATGCTTTCACTTTTAGAAATCTTGTTCACAAACACAGTGTCCATCACTTGGTACACCCAAGGACCTTTGTCACCCTCGACTTCTTCAAATGGCGTGATGGCATTGCAAACATTATCTTCACCACGCACTACTATCTCTTGTTGATCCCATTCAAACTTCACCATTTGATGGAGTGGAGAAGGCACCACTTTTGCAGCGTGGATCCATGGATGTCCTAACAGGAGATTATAGGACACAACAACGTCCAACACTTGAAACTCCATGGTGAATTCAATCGGTCCGATGGTGAGTTCTAATATGATATCTCCAACAGTGTTCTTTCCACCTCCATCGAATCCTTTCACACATATGTTGTTTCTATGGATTCTTTCGTGATCAGTCTTCAGTTTTCCCAGAGTAGATAAAGGACAAATATTAGCACTCGACCCATTATCGACCAAGACACGGGTCACCACTGATTCCTCACACTTTACTGTAAGATATAATGCCTTGTTGTGCTCTGTCCCTTCCAATGGTAGTTCATCGTCTGAGAATGTTATCCTATTTTCCTCAAAGATTTTGTTTGTAATCTTTTCCAAATGACACACTGTGATCTTTTCTGGTGCATGAGCTTCATTTAGGATCTTCATTAACGCCCTTCGGTGTTCATCGAAATGAATTAATAGAGATAGCAAAGATATTTGAGCTGGTGTCTTCCTCAGCTGCTCAACTATGGAGTAATCTTGAGCTTTCATTTTCTTTAGGAACTCCCCAGCTTCTTTTTCGGTGGCCGCTTTCTTCACATGAGCCGGATTTTCTTTCACGACTTTCGCCTTCCTCAAATCATCAGGAGCAAAACATCTCCCAGATCGGGTCAAACCATGGGTTTCGCAGATCTCCCCCTTGACTTTTTTTCCTTTGTACATGACAGTTACCTTGTCATAATTTCAAGGTACGGCTTTGATGTTCACAATCGGCATCTGAACGACTGGCTTGATAACAACTGGTTCTATATGTGCCCCTTTCACAGTCAATATGGGCTTCACCCCAGGTACTATCACTTTTACAAGTTCAGGTTCAATTACTACTGCTGGATGACTTACAGGTGGCTCAATTGATACTTTCTCACTCCCGACTTTCTCCTCTATCTTGCTGTTTGCTTTGATTGTCATCACAGTCTGAGTCTGGTGGTGCTTCTTTCTCAGTCGGTGTTGCTTCTTTTACAGCGGATATGGAAGCTTCCTTGTCCTGCAAGGTCACAAGGTTCCCGGATGGGGAAGGTGAAGCTTCTGTCTCCGGCGCGGTATTAGGGGTGGTGTTGATGGTAGCACTACCACCGACCTCGTTTAGGGAGCTCAGGAGGTTGGTGGTGACTTCCATTGTAGCTTTGGACCTGGTGTCGTTTTCGGCTATTTTGGGGTTTTCGTGGGCGAGTTGACGTTACGCCTTTGTTGTTAAAGGCGAACCCCCTATGGCATATGGGCGTGAGAAAAGAAATACTTGGCCTTTGTGGCCGTGAAAAACGGCGTACTCGACTTTCATTGGTTATATCCGATTCGATCCCATACAAATTTTAAAATTAAATTTGAGATGAATTTATCGTCAATTTAATTAGGATGAAATCGTATAAATAATTCTGAAATTAATTATTCCGAAATCATAGTTTTTTTATTCCATGAAAGGAGCTTAGGTGGATTTGAGAAAAAATAAAATAAAGAAGTCACGTGGAGGGGCACAGAAGGTTAAGGGAAGGAAGTGGAAACAGGAAAGCATGTTTGGTGCTGTTCGCTGTTTTTCTTTCTATTTCTGTGTACTGTTACTGTTTGCAAACGTCGGATTGGCCACGTTTCGACTTCTCCTCTTCTTAGATTTACGAGAACTGACTGCTCCCTTTAATTCGAACTTTTATCTCATCTCATCTTCTTTTCCTTTTAATTTTTATACAATTTTAGTCTTGTTATAAAATAAAGACCGTAAAGTAAAGACAAGATATAGAGAGAGACTGATATATTATTCGAATTCAAACTGATGTACATAATGAAATGAAAACCCTTCTATTTATAGAAGAAAGGAAGCTGCTGTGTAAGCTGCTACTGCAAGCTGGTGTGTAAGTTGCTACTGCAAGCTGCTGTGTAAGCTGCTGCTACTCCAAGCTGCTACAATACCAGATATGTATAATCTTCTAGTGAGAGTAATGTTTATCTATAACGGAGTACTGAATGGATAAGTTCATTATATCCGGTATGGATAATCTTCTGCTCGGGGTAATATTTATCCATAACCGGATACTGAAAGGATAAGCTTATTATACCCAGTATGGATAATCTCTATCGAGAGTAATATTTATTCATAACCGGATACAGAAAGGATAAGCTTATTATACTCGGTATGGATAATCTTTTACCGAGAGTAATATTTATCCATAACCGGATATTGAAAGGATAAGCTTATTATACTTGGTATGGATAATCTTCTACCGAGAGTAATATTTATCCATAACCGGATATTGAAAGGATAAGCTTATTATACTCGGTATGGATAATCTTCTACCGGAGGTAATGTTTATCCATAACCGGGTACCGAAATGATAAGCTTCTTCAGGAGGCTTATTTCCAATAGAGTACTAAATAGATAAACATATTTACGACGGAGTCATATACGGATAAGCTTCTTCAGGAAGCTTATTTACAACGGAGTATGAACATCCATAATATAATATATTTATAACACCCCCCCTTGGATGTTCATTAAAAGATAACGTGCCTCATTAAAACCTTACTAGGAAAAACCACGTGGGAAAAATCCTAGTGAAGGAAAAAGAGTACACATATTTAGTAATACACATTGCTAGGTGCCTCATTAAAAACCTTATAAGGAAAACCCTGTGGGAAAAAACCTTAATAAGGAAAAAAGAGTACATCGCGTATTTACTCCCCCTGATGAAAACCTTGTTTCAAATATTTGAGTCTCTGCATTCTAACCTTGTATCTGCATAACCAATACGATCTGCACTACATTTGTTAGCATTAACAAGATACATAAGTGCATAGCAATTGCACTGAGATCGAGTATTTCAGGACCAAAGAGTTCCTCATCCTCTTTTGGAGGTCGGAACGAATCCTTATTCACTTCAAGTGATTGAACACCCATTGATGTACTTAATGGGTGCGCTTGTCCATGTAAAAGCATTCAAAGACCCTTTATGTATAGGCAAATTGATGGATAAAGATCTCGTCTGCTAAATATTTAATTTGCAGACCAAGATAAATTTTATTTTTCCAAGATCTTTCATCTAAAATTCTTTTTTAAGATATTCAATTGCCTTTGGAGCTCTTCTGGAGTTCCAACAAGATTTATGTCATCAACGTATACAACAAGTGTAACAAATTCTGATGACATTTTCTTTACATGGACAAATAACATTATTTATGTAACTCTCTTTCAGCAAATATTCACTGAGGCGATTAAATCACTTGCGTCCAGATTGATTTAAACCGTACAAAATCTTTATAATTTGATCGAGTACATTTTCCGAGACTTAGAACTTATATGCTTCAGGTATTTTAAATCCTTAAATGGAATGACATCTTCAGGTGTCTGGACTACTGGTCTGATCCTCACAATATTTCACAGTATTGTGCACAATATTGTATCAAATATATCATCGACGATCATTTTGTGTCGGTTCCTAAGCGACATAACTTGTTGAGATATCATCACTTTCTTTATTTTTAGGTACCTCAACTTCTTCTGGAGTTTCATGAAATGTTATGTCGTGGGCTCTTCTAGAGCTTATTTCCTCCTCATTATGATCATTTTGATCATTAGCTCCTTATCATTTTTCAATGATCGTTACCTTTGGAACCGATTTGTCTACCGCGCTTTATGCGTACAGTAAACACTATCCTTCAGGGACTTTAAATTTTAATAGGAGCATTTGCAACTGAAATATGATATTTGATTTTGGATCAGCAAATGCTTCTGGCATTTGACTTGAATTATCTTCTAAGTGAGGATCATGATAATTCCATTCATATAGCATATTTTTCAGCTATTTATTCCATTCCCCGGATGTTAGAAAAACTAACATATATCCCCAATCTTCTTTTGGA
>JASVEL010009604.1:0-30935 GCA_032618575.1 Nicotiana noctiflora | reverse complement strand
TGCTCTTGCCACGAGAATCAAGCTCCGCACGCGTAGAATCTGATCAAATACAGTAGAAACATAACAAATTAGGCCAATGGGACGACACCCAATCAACATAACTCAATTTACATCAAAATTCCCAAAGTTGTCAAAACTCGACTATCGGTACGCTTGTCGAAAAATTACAAAAGTCACATATTCGGAACCCTCATCTCGATACGAGTCTAAGCATATCAATTTTACCAAATTCGGACTCCATTTGCCCATTCAAAAGCTTGATTTTCTAAAGTTCAAGCCTAGGGCTAAATCTTCCATGAATCACCCCAAATTCCTCCATTTTCATGATATAATTGCATAATATTATCAATACTAATCATAGTTTAAGTCCATAGTTGATTACCTGATGATTTCCCTTGAGTTTCTCTTCAAAATCGCCCAAATCGCCTCTAAAGCCGAGACCCAAATGTGTGAAATGTTTCTGAAATTTTCTAACTTCTGATGCAATTAACTCACTGCGATTTTCGCTTCTGCGGGCCATTTTCCGCCCCTGCGGAACCGCTTCTGCGACCAATTGGTCGCTTCTGCGAACCCAGGCCTATTTGGCCAAATCCCGCTTCTGTGATACATGGACCGCCCCTGCGCGTCCGCTTCTGCGGAATTTCTTCCGCCCCTGCGGTCCTTTCCGCATCTGCGCTCCAGAGTCCGCTCCTGCGGACTTGCCTATGCGGTCAAGAATCCGCTTCTGCGGACTTTCCCCTTACTCATCAAGTCCGCTTCTGCGGTCACCCACTCGCACCAGCGAAGCCGCTTCAGCGGAAAAGATTCCGCTTCTGCGATGCCAAGTGCTTCTGCGCTCCCTCGTCTGCTCCTGCGGACTCGCTCCTGCGCCCCCATTTCCGTAGGAGCGAAAACAACAGAACCAGAGCCAAAACCTGCAATTTTCCACATTTTCTCTCGTTTAGCCATCCGAAAACACCCCGAGGCCCCCGGGACCCCAACGAAAACCACCAACATACCCCAAAACACGATACGAACTTGTTCAAATCATAAAAACACCATCCTAAACATTAAAATCACCAATTACACACGGATTCAAGCCTAAATTCCTTCAAACATTCCGAATTACACAATCAATCAAAAACCCGAACAAACAACGTCCGAATGACCTGAAATTTTGCAGGCACATCCAAAATCACCTAACGGAGCTACTGCAACTATCGGAATTCCATTCCGACCCCCGGATCAAATTCTCACCTACCGTTCGGATTTCGCCAAAATTCAACCTTAGCCAATTCAAGCCTATTTCTACACCGGGCCTCCAAATTCAATTATGATCGCTCCCCTAAGTCACAAATCACCTCCCGGAACTAACCGAATCATCATAATCCAGTTCCGAGCCCTCTAACCAAATAGTCAACTCCGGGTTGACTTTCCTTATTTAAGTTTCCTTCACAAAAGCTATATGCCTCATTTCCAATCCAAATCACTCCTAACTCGCCCGATAGACTTTAACACTGATATAAAAGCATAAAACATACAATTTCAACATAATGGGGTGGTAATTCCCGTGACAACGAGCCGGGTCGTCACAAAATAAGCCTGGACTCTAATGAGTTTGTAGCCCAAAAAAGGCCAAATTATTAGGTAATGATAAACAATTAAGATTTTTCCTTTGTTATTAGAGACAAAACACATAGAAAATATAGTATACTTTAGATATGACCTTAATAAAATGAGATGAGCCTCGCTGCATTAAATACATAATTGTGGGGCCCTCAAATAAATTATTATTAAAATCTTAGATTCGGAAGGACCGTTTAGCAAATTTCACGGTCTTTCGCAAAGTTAATAAGACGTAGATACTTTAGGCACGTTTTATAATAATATTACCTTCTTAATACAGTGCATATTTATGTGACCCAAATCCAAGTCTCAACGAAGTCGAAATGTGTTAAAAGCCACGGGTGTACTGGTACGACGTGGTTCGAAATATATTTTTGCAACGTTGTAATCCTTTGTAAAATTAAATAGTAAAGCGGATAATAAATGCACCTAAAAATGAACATATATAAAAAAAGATAAAAACAAATACAACAGTTGAGCGTTCGTGCTAGAACCACGAAATTCGGGAGTGCCTAACACCTTCTCCCGGATTAATAGAATTCCTTATCTGGATTTCTAGTTTGTAGACTGTAATAGAGTCAAACTTTCCTTGGTTTGAGATTCAACCGGTGACTTGGGACACCATTAATCTCCCAAGTGGAAACACTAAAACTAAATAAATAAATCCTGTTCCGAATGTCTTTAAATTAGAAAAACTCCTTCCTTTTATTATATTCCTTCCCGGGATGTAGTAATTAGGCTCTTCCAGTAAGGTAAGAAAAAAAGGAGATGTGACACTATTTAGGTATTGGTTTTTTAAAACAGGTAATTACCCTCACTTAACCCTAACATTGATATTCTCTTTTTAACGCTCTCCCATTATTTACAAGTCAGTCAACATACAAATCTGAACAAATAAATACAAGTAGCAAGTAAGATGCATCGTGATGGTCTTTTTATTTCAGGTCACATGTCCTAGATGGACCCAACTCCTGTGTTGATTTCCCTAAGTCAAATGCACGTAATACAAACAAACGTTCATATTACGAATCCGGCATGAGGCTTTGTTATACTAGGTTTAAAACCTGGGTTTATTGTGCTAGACCTGGCTTACCCGAGCGGACAACTCGAGCCGAGGGGGTAGCGTATCGGGAATACAGAAGCTTTGTCAGCTTAGAAACTTGTCCGAACCTCGTTCTAAATGGGATAAGACTATAAACAGAAGAGATGTCACACAAAGTGCACCCTTCTCCATGATGTAGAAGACTCAGAAAGAGGAAGGGTTTCATAGCAATTTATATATACAATTCAACAAATATCAAAGCGGTAAAGCACTTAGCACATTGGGCATGAAACATGTAGGAAAATCAGGTAATAGATAACCAATCATAATAGCAATTCTAAGTTCGAATTCTTGAACCCTGAACTGAAATTCTGGGTTCGTTTCCCCAGCGGAGTCGCCAAAGCTGTCACACCTCCTTTTTAACACACCCACCTCGAAGGATAGCGTATAAGAGAGTTTTTTCACTTAAGTGACATTATTCAAAATTGGAATATTTAATGATCAGAATCGCCACTTGGCATAGATTTGGATTCTGGTGTCCCAAGTCACCGGTTTATCTTGAATCCCAAATCGAGGAAGTTTTTGACTTTCCAAGTAAAATCTGCGAATCAGAAATTCTGACTAAGGAATTCTGTTAACTCGGGGGAAGATGTTAGGCATCCTTGGATTCTGTGGTTCTAGCACGGTCTCTTAAACTATTATAATTGGCCAATTATCTAATTTTAATACATGTTTAAACTATAGTGTAATTTTTAATTATTTATCGCTTTTAATTAGTTTTAAGGAAAATTGAACGTCGTTTAAAATGTGTCTTTGGATCGCATTATATGAAATGCACCCACAATCTATAACATATTTTATTCAATATTTTAGGATTTGGATTTGGGTCACATAAAATGCACACCCTAGTTTAAGAAGGTAAAATTATTAAATAACGCGCCTAACGCAACTAACGCGTTGTTAACTTTGCGGGAGGCAATGGAAAGTCGCTAAATGGCACGTCCCGAGTTCTAAAGATTTTTAAGAAGCAATTAAATGAGGGCCACACATTTGAGTTTTATTTGGCACGGTACACCTTAATTCTATTTTTAAAGGATATTCAAACTAAAACTTGAAGGGCCAATGAACTATTCTTATCTATTGTGGCTCGCCTCCTAATCAATTCATGGACCGAATTAATTAACATTAAATGAAGCAAAATGTTCTATTTAAACTTATTAAAGGTTTGGATGGGAAAGGGTTGATTATTTAATCATAGGGACTTAACCTATCACAAATGAGCTAGAGGCCCAATAAGAGAGGAATGACCATAGGTCCCACTTGAAAGGGACTGCACTCCTTGCCAAAGATCGAGCCCAGACTCAAACAAGGACGACCTCAATCACTGAAAAAATCCCTAGTTTGAATCCACATCTCAGCTTGAAAGGGCAAGCACTTACATTCATTTTTAAACCATGAAATCAAACGAAAATAATAAACACGGTAAAGGCTTTTAAAAGTTTTGGGCTTATATTAGGCCTAGTTCGAGCTAAAATGAAACACAACAATAGGTCGTGCCTAGGGATCGAATCTCAACTGACAAGAACTATCGTTTAACCTCCCAAAGCAGGAGTAAGGCATCATAATATTCATAAATACAGCATTCCCTTTTATAACTGGAAAATAACTTAAGCTGCTTGAGACATAAAATTCACAAAAAGAAAAGTTCTAAATCTCTTTAAAAGCAACTTTTGAGTATATTGGAGTTAAACCTTATTCGAAACTTTACACCAAGTAAAACTAAACATGCTGAATTCTGCCACACATTTAGCCATATAACAAACATCCAAGCTAACTTAAAATCAATGATATTGCTAATCAAACAACTCTTTTAGCCATTCTAAAATAGAATTAAATTCACCATAGAAAATAAAGTACATAATTTCAGCTTTCACACGTAATGCTTAAATTTAGACATAAGCATCTTGTGCTTAACAAAACTATTCAACAATAGGAACAAATATGCATAAATTTCAGAATTGATAGTCGTTTCTAACCATGAAAAAACTTAAAATTAAAAGAGGCTAATCAACAGGTACGGCATAACTGCCCCATTACATTTTTATATAAACTTTAAATTAAACTAAGAAGGAGGCATATGAAGCTACAAATTGACAGAAAAAAAATAAACTAAAGAATTGACATCTGATAGAGAAAAACAATCTTCATTTCCTTTTCAACAAATGCACCTCATGAAATTGTGTTACATACTTAAATTAGGGGAGAGTACTTGAAAATGTGAAGAGAGCACAGCAGGATAATAAAAAATACAGCAGCAGTAACAGGATAGCGGAATCAGCAGTTAAAAACCAAATTTCAAATCCAGAAAGTGAGGTAAAAATAACCCAAAACACAGCTTCAGTCCAAACAATGGACCAACACACCTCAATCAAGCTTGATTTTAATTCATTTATCGAATGTCATCTAATCAGGACTTATTTCAGCACTAGGAGAATTTCAGAAATTAGAAGAAGAACTCAATAAAATAATGTTTTTCTGAAGTTTTTAGTCGTCTAAAATTTTTGGGATTTTTTCAGCTCTTATCCTCTTACTTGAACAGTAAGTACCAATGCCTTTATAGGAAAGCTACTAGGGCAGTCCTAAAGGCTTAGTTATTTCGTTTTAGTTCCTTTCAATTTTTTTTTTGCTAGTTAATCCCTGATTTTTTGACTTGTTGATCAAGTTAGTGCATTCTGCAACTTCTAGGAAGCTTCTTGGGCAGTTACTTGAGAGATTATCTCAGTATATTACCCAAGTTACCCCGTAAACCTCTTAAATTAACCTTGACAGACCATCCTTGGTCAAACAGGCATGGGTTGTGAAACCAAACAGGCTCAAATGTCCATTAAGTGTGGGCTCAAGTTCAAATCGGACCAAACTCTCTTGGAATGAGGTCTTAAAGCCTAAGAATCAAGGCTGAACCTAAAACCAAATCAAGGCATGAGAAAAGAAACACTTAAATAACTTCAGAAAAATCAAACTCATTCTAAATAATCGATTACTAAACACAAATAGGCAAGACACTAACAATTTTAAAAAAAAAATAGAATACGTCTAACAAAATTATGAGCCTAAAATGCTAGTTAATGAAAACTAAACTAAATTGACACATCAACCTAGCTACGTTAAACTAAATGGTTAAATCATAGAATTTATGAAGCAAGACAAAATTTAAAGAAGGGGGGAGCCTGGAAAAGACAGAGTTGAAAAGAACCAATAGAACAAGGTTTAACTTGGCCAGAAATTGGGGTTGACTTTCCATTGACTTATCCGGAGAACAGAAGAAGAGATGGGGGAAAACAGAAGATTATATCAAAGAAAGGAAATAAAACTCACCGAATAAAGAACTAGAAATCGACTAACCTCTGATTTAAGTCTCGAAATGATGTTAATCATTTGTTCTTACGTCAAGAAAAAAATAACAACTTTATTTCAATGATTCAAACAACCCTAAACCAGACCATGGGCTCTGCATGCATTGGTCAAGACCCGACCTCTGAAATTCGGCCCTTTGATTCAATATTCGAGCGATTCGGAGAAATTTTGAAGGGAATAGGTTTGAGATTCGGGAAGAGGACGAGAAGGGGGTCTTGGGGTATTAATTTGGTGTCGATTAGACGATTTAGGGTTTTGTTCATCTCTCTTTGACTCAAAATTTGAGAGGTTTGGCTGAGATTCATGGGAAGGGGTTTGGAGATTTGGAAAGTGGAGGTGGAGGAGAGCTTATGGTGTGATTTTGGTGGGGATTGGTGGTGGCGCCGCCACCGGAGAAAACAAGGGTGGCGCTAGGGTTCCAAAAATTCGAGGGGCTCTGGTGGGATTTGAGGGAAGATGATGGGGGATTCTTGATGAGGAGGAAAGAGGGAGCTTTGGTGTGAGTTTGGCTGCCATCAGAGACTCGCCGCCGCCATAGGCGATTTCCGACAACGGCAGACGGTAGTCTTAAGGTGCCATTGCATGGGAGGGTTTGGAGATGAGGAAGGGGTGGGGTATGTTTGGACATTAATAAATTAATAGATCTAGGTTTCGCGACCGTTGTATCAAGAAACCTCGACGGTCTTGATCAAACCCCAATGAAACAACGTCGTTTGGGTGAAGGGTGACTTGATCGGGTATTGGGGTATGGATTTAGGCTAGATCGAAGGGTGGTTTGGATGGGTTTTGGGGGGAATATTGGCGATTGGGCTGGGAATTTAATCATAAACCGGCCCAATTTTTATTTGAAGGCTCACATTCTTTCTTAATTTCTTTTTTCCTTTTTTTTCAAAAATTAAAACAAAAACTAAAATTAAACCTAAAAATTTTTAATTAACCTACCTGATTATATTAAGCTACAATTAATAATCAAAACTATTAATAAAATTCAGATTTAAAGAAAACTAATAAAATTCAAATCTAAATTTAAACCAAGCAAAACAAATCAATTTTTTGTGATTTTTGTAAAACTAAAATTATAAATTAATTCAAAAATATAAATTAAATCCAAAATGCAAATGCAATGCATATTTTGTATTTTTTATGAATTATATTAAATTAAAAATGTACATAGATAAATGCAAATAGACACAGAATTTATGCAATTAATTCCTAAAAATCAAATAATTAAAAGAAAACTCCTAATTTAAGAATTTTGTAGGAGTAAATCATGTGAGGCAAAAATCACGTGCTCACAATACACAAGTAGACATTTACCTGGGTCCGCTTTGATCAGTAGCGGTGGTGAGGATAGATACGTTTTCAATTTTCTCAGGGCGCTGACGCATTCTTTGTTCCATTGTAGTCTGTGGTATTTCTTTATCACATTGAAGAATTCGTGGTATCTATCCGAGGATTGTGAAATGAACCTTGAAAGGGCAGCTATTCGCCATGTTAATTTCTGCACCTGCTTTTTGCTGGTCAGTATCTCCGCTATTGCATCGATGGCCTTGATTTTGTCCGGGTTGACCTCGATTCCCCTTTGTGACACTAGGAAATTGAGGAAATTTCTTGAAGTTACGCCGAAGGCACATTTTTGGGATTTAATTTCATTATGTACTGCTTTAATATCTTGAAGTCTTCCTTCAAGTAACCAATATGATCCTCTTTATTTGTCGACTTCACTAGCATGTCATCGATGTAAACCTCCATTGTCTTTCCGAGTTATTCTTTGAATATTTTGGTGACTAACCTTTGGTACGTGGCCCCTATATTTTTAAGCCCAAATGGCATAACCTTATAGCAATGTGTTCCTCGATGGGTGATGAAAGTGGTTTTTTCTTGATCTTCTTCAGTCATTAGAATTTGGTTTTAACCAAAGTAGGCATCTAGGAAGCTCAGCAGTTTGTGCTTTGCTGTTTTATCGATAAGTTAGTCGATGTGAGGTATAGGGAAAGAGTCCTTCATGCATGCTTTATTTAGATCGGTGAAGTCGACACACATTCTCCATTTCCCATTCTTTTTGACAATGACCACATTGGCGACCCACTGGGGGTATTTCAATTCTTTGATGGAACCATTGGCGAGTAACTTGTCAACCTCCTCGCTGACCACCTCATTGATCATGGTATTGAACTTTCTCCTTATTTATCGTACTGGCAGATAAAGTGGATTGATATCAGCCGGTACATGGTGATATCCCTAGGGATTTCTAGCATATTTGAGTGGGAAAAAGCAAACAAATCGGCTTTGTTAGTCAAAAACTCATGATACTTACCTGGATCCGAGAGGTTGTATCCAACAAAAGCCTTTTTTGTATTATTGGTGTCATCCAATTGGACACGATCGTGATCTTTTATGGTTGCCTTGCAAGCTTCCATAACGTACGGGTCTTTCATGGCCTCTACTTGCACGTCTGGTTTTGTTCCGGACATGGCTGAGTGTTATGCTTCCGCACTTGCCCCTTTTAGTTGTTGGTGTGTGTGCAATCTTGGGCGATCCGGTAGAATTCTTGGGCGGTATGTGCCTCACCTTGGATGTTGAATATCCCTCATAGGAAGGAACAGCTCACATGGCGTGTATCCATGGAATCTTATGACGGCATTGTAGGTCGTTTACCGGTTCATGACATGGAATGTTATTTCCAGGGTAACCTCTCCTGCTAGGACAGGTAGCATTATTTCCCCAAATGTCCGCTCTACCACATTATTAAAACTCGTTAGTATTATACAATGCAGAATTATTTTAGCCTCGATCCTCATTTGCATGAGAACTTGTGGGTGAATAATACGCGTGCCATTTTCGTCATCCACCATTATTCTTTTTACAGCGGTATCCGCAATGCATAAAGTTATAACTAAAGCATCATAGTGAGGGAAAGATAAACCGTCATTATTTGACTTATCAAAGAAGATACTATCTTCGAGGTCGTCGTACCATTTGTGGGCGACTGTCCATTTGAGATTATGTGTGGTGGTGAATTTCACATGGTTGATTATCATGTCATCGCCTCCGCCAATGATTATTTGTATGGTACGAGCTGGTGATGGTGGCTTTGGAGGTCCTTGGGGTTGATCGCGCCCTCGAGAAACGTTGGCTCGTCCTCTATCGCTCAGCAGTTACTTCAGGTATCCCTAATTTAACATCTTTAATGCTTTATGCCGTAGACCTATGCAGTCATCGGTCTTGTGTCTCCTTTCCTTGTGGAACTCACACAGGGCATTTGACCTCCTTGTGTTTGGGTCCGACTTTATCTTTTGAGGCCACTACACCGTCGGCCCGAGCTTCTCCAGTGTGTACACTATTTCTAAGGGGAAAACGCAAAAATTATGAGTTGATAGTAATGGAGGAATACCAATTTTGTTTCGGGAGGATATGATATGTTGAGGCACGACGTTTGCATATTGAGGAAGGGGGGAAAGAATTGGATGCCCGGATATATGGTTGATGCCTTTCTCGATTGAAACATGGTAATTGATCTCTTCTAACATCGAGGCATCGCTCTCTCCTTGTTTCGGTATGGAACAACGTTAATCGCTGAAGCGGGCCATTCAGGTCATCCTCGTCTGCCCCCACTTCGGTGTAATAAGCATTGTGGAATTCTTCCCATGTGGTGGGGGATATTTCATGAGTCTACTGAGTAGTTTTTTGGTTGCCTTTGATCCGTTCATGTTTAACCCATTTTGAATGATGCTACTGCCATTCCTTTTGACACGTTCTGTAGGCTCATCATTACTCTATTGAATCGTGATAGGAAATCCCGAAGTCTCTCACCCGTCATTTTCCTGATGGCATAGATTTTATTAATCCTAACCTCAGCCTTCTTCGCTCCTACGTGAGCGGTAGAGAATTTACCGCCATCTCCTCGAACGTTGATATCGATCATGCTGGTAGTTGGTAATACCATGTCAATTCTCCCCTCGTGAGAGTTTCACAGAACTTTTTAGCAGTATAGACAGTACTTGTTCTTTTGATAGATCGTTACCCTTCACTACAGTAATGTAATGGGTTAACTGGTCCTCCTAGTCCATGGTCCTATCGTAAATTTTCAAGTACGGGGGTATTTTGAAGGTTTTCAGAATAAAATGGGGCTGCCTCTTTGTTGTACAGATGTTCAATGAATCGGCCTACATTGTGTTTGGTAACAGCTTCGGAGCGCTTGGTATTTTATTGACCCTTTCCCGATGTTCCTTCATCTTGTCGCGGAGTTTTTTTTTCTCACTTTCCATCTCTTCCATTTTCCTTAAGATGTTCATAAGCATGTCGTCACCTGCATCAGTAATAGTGCGGGTATTACCTGTTCGTAGCATTTGGCTCATTGACAGTAAATGTGATTTCTGCAGGTGGCACATTTTTTACGCCTCCCTGGTGGGTTTCTTGAGCATGTTGCTCAAGACACTCGTTAACCATTATTTCAGTAGCCTTTTGACTCCTAGTGGTGCTTCTCCTGTTGTGGAGGTTGAGGTTCCCCTCTCACGCAAGATCATCAGATCCCCATTGGGAGGATGTGAGATCTCCCCCTCCGGTGTAACAGTTGTTGTTGCATTCTCATTGTCTTCTCCACTAGCTTCTTTGAGGGAATTCAGGAGGTTGTTCGTCACATCCTCTACTACCTTTAGCCTCGCTTCTCCCTTTCCCGCCATCACTGGTTGTTATTAAGTTGAAGAAAAGGCAATTATTATTTTCAAGAATCTATATGGAAACTATGATTTCAGATATAGAAATCCCCATAGACGGCGCCAAATTGTTTGACTCAAAAGATATTGGAAACTTTTTGAACAAATCAATCAAAGATGAAGGGGTAAATTTTAGTTGAATATAATAATCTCTAGAAGAAGTAATAGATAAAGAGATGATCATTAATACGTTTCTTTCTGTTCTTAAATAGTGATTTTCCCAGAGTTTTTTCCCCTATTACAAGTGTGAGCACGTGATTTTTGCCCCAAGCAATTGAATTCCAAAATATAAAATACAAAAATAATTTTTTGGTTTGCAAATAGTTTTGAATTGTTTGTGTGAAATACCAGTGTTTGTTAATTGAATATAAAATCGAAATGAAAAATACAAAAAAAGTAATTAATTAGAAAAATATCACAAAATTATAGAACAAATGCTAGGAAATTGGAAAATTAAGCAAAAAATACAAAAATATCGAAAAATCAAGGAAAAATACAAAAAATGGAAAATAAAAGAAATATATCAGTTGAAAAATAAATACAAAATAAATAAGTAAAAAATACAAAAGAAAATACATAAAATTAAATAAAATACAAGCCATAAATAATAAAATACAAAAAAATACAATAAGGAACATTAATTTTGGCCAAATACATGAAATACACAGCCCAAACACGTTGCCCAGACCAGGCCCAAGTCATTTTGACCAGCCTGCCTAGTCTCTTGCAAACCAAACGACACAGCATAATGGACCACATCTGGGCCGTTGATACGAATGATCAACAGACCAGGTAAGGCGGTGCCTACATAAATAAAGCGACGTCGTCCTAGTAATTAATCTCAACCGTCCATTACACCTAATGAAACGGACGAGGCTGATGAATCATTTAAATGAAACGACGTAATCTAGGTAATTCAATCTCAACCGTTCAAGTACTTAATCTAACGAACCTAATGAAACCCTTCATTAAACTAGAC
This sequence comes from Nicotiana noctiflora, assembly GCA_032618575.1. Classification (NCBI taxonomy): domain Eukaryota; kingdom Viridiplantae; phylum Streptophyta; class Magnoliopsida; order Solanales; family Solanaceae; genus Nicotiana; species Nicotiana noctiflora. Next base: position 19,180 of record JASVEL010009604.1, on the reverse strand, counting down.
GACATCATTTTGAGGCCAGATGATCCTGGCCATTCATTTGATTGAATCCAACGACTGTGGATCAAAAATATCATTTTGATATATATCAACACCCTCCCAGTTCATTTCATCAGTATACACATAACACTCCCCATATCGAAACCCTAGCTGCCCTAGGATTCCCTTCCTTCTTCCCCTGTCTCTCATGGAGACCACCGGAACCCTACCGGTGGTCACTTCTCAGCCTTCTTCACCGGCTCAGGCCAACCCCCAAACACCCCTCCTCACCTTCAAACAACCTTTAACCCCATTAACCCCGTCCAAAGACTCACCAGTTCCCCCAGTCTTGAAATTCCGATCGCCAGCGACCACTAAAGTATCATCCAGTACCCAAATTAAGACCATCTGACTGTCTTTAGACGATCTACTACCCCACCAAGGTGGCTTCTCTCAAATATTACCCCAACCCTTTGAAAACTTGAAAAAAAAGCCTTGTCGAAACCCTACTCCGGCGAGCACCCAAAAATAATACCTCTTCAAAAGCTTCACCCCAAGTCCCCAAACCTCTCTCGCACACTCAAATCAAACCTCAAGGGCCTATTTTGGGAGATCAGATGCTAAGGAGACCAATAGTCTCTGAAACTCTGTAAAATCAAGAAAATGAAAAGAACGAAGAGAGACAGAAGAAAGAAAGAAGAAAAGAAATAAAGAAAAAGAAAAAAAGAAAAGGAAAAAGGCCCTAAAAAATCTAAGTGCCCTACCCTGCACTGTTTAGTGCTTTTATATTTGAACTTGTCTTTTTATGTGCTTATCATGCTTAGAACTTGAATCTATTCCTATGCATGTTTCTATCTATGTTCTATATCTTGATTCATACTTGTTCATATTAGCCCTGAATTTTTTCATATGTGCCTGAAATCGCCTAAGTGTTCTTAAGTTCTGATATTAGCTACATATAAATCATGAGCTAATTAGCTATTTACATGTGATTGTTCAGTAGATCCTATCTCTATTAGGTTTTTAATTAGTTGGAATTCAACCATTATCAAAATTTCCCTCTGAGTTCTGATTAATTTGAAGTTAAGTCGTGATTAGGGTTGCTTGTGCAAAACAACATGAATGTGGCTATATCTGCAATTTGATATGTGTGATAGTTTCTTCTGAACTTCTGAGTACTTATGTATACTTAGGTTATATGTGTAAATGCTTTTGTGGCTATGTTTGCAAACACAGTATGAGTTCTAATAGTGGTTATCTTTGTAAAAGTGGTTAATATTGAAAAGGCCTATAGTCTGAGATTCGTTAAGTTTTAAGACATGTCTTAGGGGGGCTATTTGTTAAATACTGTAATGACCCGGCCCGTCGTTACGGGAATTTCCACTCCGTTACCTTGCATTTACATATATTATGCTTTTAAAACAGTATTAGAGTATATCGGGTGAGTTAGGAGTGATTTGGAGTGAAAATGAAACAAATAGCATGTTTGAAGAAAGCTTGAATATGAAAAGTCAACCAAGAGTTGACTATTGAGTTAGAGTGCTCGAAACCGGATTCTGATGATTCGATTAGTTCCGGGGGATCATTTATGACTTAGGAGAACAATCGGAAATGAATTCGGAGGTCCGGTGTAGTTTTAAGCTTGAATTGGCGAATGTTGAATTTTGGCGAAAACCGGATGGTAGGTAAAATTTTGATCCGGGGGTCGGAATGGAATTCCGACAATTTCTGTAGCTTCGTTATGTGATTTTGGATGTGTCTGCAAATTTTCAGGTCATTCGGACATCGTTTGACCGGGTTTTTGATTGAATGTTAGTTTTGAAAGTTTTGAAGAAACTTAGGCTTCAATCCGTGGATAATTGGTGATTTTGATGTTTAGTATGGTGTTTTTATGATTGGGACAAGTTCGTATCATGTTTTGGGGTACGTTGGTGGTTTTCGTTGGGGTCTCGGGGGCCTCGGGATGATTCCGTACCATCAACCGGGCATTTGGACTTGGCAAAAATCTGCAGAAAAACTGCAGGTTCTTCCCAGGCCCTTAAGCCTTCGCGTTCGCGTGACAAGTGTCGCGTTCGTGAAGGCCAAGCCTTTGTGTGCATCGCGTTCGCGGGAGGGGGAGTCGTGTTCGCGTAGGGTCGTGGGTGTTGTGCTTCGCGTTCGCGGGAGGTGTATCGCGAACGCGTAGAAGAAATCTGGGCGGCTGGAAAATTGTACATCGCGAACGCGTGGGAGGCGTCGCGTTCGCGAAGGGTAATGGAAATTGTGCATCGCGAACGCGTGGTAAGCGACGCAAACGCGAAGAGTAAGGAGGAACTGTTCTTCGCGAATGCGTGGGAGCTCACTCGAAGGCGAAGAACAAAGGTCTCTAGCAGTGAATTAAATTGCAGAACAGAGGGGTTACGGGTTTACACCCCCAAAACACAATTTTGAGCCCTAGAGAGAAGAAAACTCGAGGAAATCACCGAGAAGTCATCGGGTATTCGTCGGAGGTAAGATTCTTGACTCAAAAACATCATTTTATGGTAGTATTAACATCAATCTTCATGAAATTGGGTTGAAATCTTGAAGAAATGTGACCCAAATATTGAAAACGGGATTTTGAGTTTTGGGAGGCCATTTGAACTCCGATTTCGATAAATTTTATATGCACGGACTCGTGGCGAGATAAGGATCGCGTTGGTACTAATTTCGGAATTTTTCGAGTAGTGGGGCCCGGGGTCGGGTTTTACCAACTTAGTGTAATTATGCGAATTTCATATAAATTGAAGTGGGTTATGATTCTTTGACCCGTATTTGATATAATTATTGTTATTTGACTAGATTCTACACACGAGGCAACGAAATTCAAAGGAAAAGGCATCGCGGACGAGTCTACGACCGGCTAGAGGTAAGTAGTTTGTGTATATAGTAGCCTGAGGGTTCGAAACCCCGGCTTAGCACATTGTGACGCTAATAGGGCGTGGCTCGCACACCGTGGCAGGTGCGGGATTGATTGTGATTGTGGATTGAGACTTGCTCCATCCCGGAAGTGAATAATATGTTGTTAGTGTTGGAAATACACTGTATTTGCTATATTTGTGGGTTGTAAGCCTTGTTTGGGGCCTTGTGCCGATCTGTAGCGTCCTTAGAGGACAATATTTATGTGAACTGTTTTGTGACTTATTTGCTTATTGTGGACTGAGCATGGGATCGGGCTACACGCCGCAGTGGTTGATATGAGGATCGGGCTGCACGCCGCAGCAGTATTGCGCTTGGGCTGTAGGAGCCCCTCCGGAGTCTGTACACACCCCCGGTGAGCGCCGTCGACGTTAAATTGGATCGGGCTACACGCCGTAGCGGTTATGTGCATTGCATTGCATCTATATTTGTTGAATTACTCTGTGGTAGCTGTATTGTACTGTTGATGCTAGTTCGTAGGAGATTCGGACTGTAGTGTAGCTTCGTATTGTGGTATTTTGTGGATTTCTTACTTTCAGCTACTTTTATATATTTATTACTCACTGAGTACTTAGTACTCACCCCTACTCCCTGCACCTTTTGTGTGCAGACTCAGGTACTCAGGAGCAGTAGACAGGCAAATTCCAGCGGTTGCAGTGTCATATCGGGTTGCTGAGGTAGCTGCCTACGTTCGCAGAACCTAGCTTCTCCTCTCATTTCCGGTTGTTATTTTGTATTTTGTATTCAGACTTGAGTACTTCTATATCGTACTCTCTATTTCCTATTGGGTTTTGTTAGAGGCTCTAGACTTGTGACTCCGGATCTTTGGGAGTCTCAGTATTTTGTTCTGTACTATTATTATTTGAGTTCTTAAACTCATATATTCTTCTTGGGTTGTCCATTTGGGACCGATATCTTTGTGTTAATTAAATTGTTGGTCTGGCTAGCCTAGCTTGATTGTTGGGCGCCATCACGACCGGATTTGGGTCGTGACAAGTTGGTATCAAAGCTCTAGGTTATTAGGACTCGCGAGTCATGAGCCGGTTTAGTAGGCTTTCGCAGATCGGTATGTAGACGTCCGTATCTATCTTCGAAAGGCTACAGAAACTTTAGGAAAAACCTCATTTTCTTGAATTCATGTCGTGCGATTTGTGTTATAATGAAATTAAATCTTTCCATATTTTATTCTCTCGCAGATGGCGAGAACACGAGCTAACGGACGTGGCGGACGACCACCATTGGCACCCAGAGGTCGTGGTCGTGGTAGAGGTAGGGCAGCAGCACCAGCACCAGCACCTGCTGACCCACCAACCGATCAGACTCAGGACCAGATTCCAGCGGCGAACGCTCCGGCAGCTCAGGTTCAGGCACCGGCAGTGCCTATTGTGATACCGGGTCTTCAGGAGACCTTGGCTCAGATCTTATCAGTGTGCACAGGCTTGGCACAGGTAGTTGCAGCTACTGCTGCAGTATCTTCTTCACAGGCAGGGGGAGGGAATCAGACCCCCGTGGCTCACACACCCGAGCCAGTTCAGCCAGTTGCGCCCGTTGCACCAGCTCCTGCTTATATGGTTCCAGTTATGCCCGACGATGAGCAGCGTCGTTTGGAGAGATTTGAGAGGCTACAGCCTCCGACATTCATTGGTGCGGAGGGCGAGGACGCCTAGGGTTTTCTTGACAGATGTCAGCGCATGCTTCGCACTGCGGGTATTCTAGAGTCCGGCGGTGTTTCATTCACCACTTTTCGGTTTACAGGTGCAGCATTCCAGTGGTGGGAGGATTTTGAGAGGCGTAGGCCCGCTGGGGCAGCGTCCCTCACTTGGCAGCAGTTCTCCACGGTATTTTTGGAGAAGTACGTGCCTCGGTCTCGGAGAGAGGAGCTGCGACGTCAGTTCGAGTGGTTGAAGCAGGGAGAGATGACAGTTAATCAATACGAGATGAGATTCACACAACTGGCCCGTCATGCCATGTGGATGGTTCCTAGAGACAGGGGGAGGATCCGGAGATTTATTGATGGTCTTATTTATCCCATCCGCATATTGATGACCAGGGAGAGAGTTTCGACAGTTACCTTTGAGGAGGTGGTTGATGCTGCCCGTCACATTGAGACGGATCGCCGCAGAGAGCGAGAGGAGAGAGAGGCTAAGAGGCCTCGTGGTACTGGCAGTTACAGTGGTGCTCCGTCTAGGGGCCAATTTCAGCATAGCAGAGGTCGCTCTTTCAGATCTCATCAGTCTGGACGTACAGAGTCCAGTGGGGTTTCATCCGATCGTGGTCGTCAAGGCCAGCAGGGTTATCAGGGTCAGCAGAGCCGCCAGCAGAGTCAGCCTGCACTGAGTGCTCTTCCAGCTCAGAGCTCTGCTCCTGTTTCCTCGGCACAGGATTCATCGGTAGCGAGGGGTCCTCAGCAGCCCCTTCTCCCATCTTCAGGCCGTTGTTTTGAGTGCGGTGATTTGGGCCATATCAGGAGAGAGTGTCCTCAGTGGCTTCGTAAGCGGTCTCAGCGGAGGGATCAGCCTTCGTCTTCTACTCCTGTTTCTTCAGCGCCAGCACAGTCGGCTAGGACTGGTGGCCAGGTATCCAGAGGTCGCCCTAGGGGTGAGGATCGTACTGGTGGAGGCCAAGCTCGTTTCTATGCTCTTCCGGATAGGAAGGATGCTAGTGCTTCAGATGCGGTCATTTAAGGTATTATCTCAGTCTGCCACAGGGATGCTTCTGTCTTATTTGATCCCGGATCCACCTATTCTTATGTCTCTACGTATTTTGCACATCATTTGGGTATGACCCGTGGTATTCTTGAATTGCCCGTACATGTGTCTACCCCAGTGGGAAATACTGTTGTTGTGGATCAGGTATATCGATCCTGTATTATTACTATTGGGGGTCTGGAGACCCGAGTTGATCTATTACTACTGGGCATGGTAGATTTCGATGTTATCCTAGGCATAGATTGGCTATCTCCTTATCATGCGATTCTGGACTGTCATGCCAAAACAGTCACACTAGCTATTCCAGGTAATCCGAGGATCGAGTGGCGTGGCTTGACTGATTATGTGTCCGACAGGGTGATTTCTTATATAAAGGCTCAATGAATGATTGGCAAGGGTTGTTTATCTTATTTGGCCTTCATTAGAAATGTTGAGGCCGAGACACCCAGTCTTGATTCGGTCCCCATTGTAAGGGAGTTTCCGGATGTATTTCCAGCAGACCTGCCTGGCATGCCGCCTAACAGAGATATTGACTTTGGTATTGACTTGGTGCCGGGCACTCAGCCCATTTCTATTCCTCCCTATCGCATGGCACCGACGGAGTTAAAAGAATTGAAAGAGCAGCTTCAGGAACTCTTAGATAAGGGTTTCATTCGCTCGAGTGTGTCACCTTGGGGTGCACCAGTATTGTTCGTGAAGAAGAAATATGGCACAATGAGAATGTGCATTGATTACAGGCAGCTGAACAAGGTAACAGTGAAGAATAAATACCCATTGACTCGTATTGAGGACCTATTTGATCAGCTCCAGGGAGCTAGTGTATTCTCTAAGATTGATCTTCGATCGGGCTATCATCAGTTGAAGATCAGTGACTCAGACATTATAAAGACAGCGTTCAGGACGCGATATGGGCACTACGAGTTCCTGGTGATGTCTTTCGGGTTGACTAATGCCCCAGCAGCATTCATGCACTTGATGAATAGTGTATTTCGACCGTACCTTGATTCTTTTGTGATTGTGTTTATTGATGATATTCTGGTATATTCACGCAGCCAGGAGGAGCATGCACAACATTTGAGAGTGGCATTGCAGAGGTTGAGAGAAGAGAAGCTTTATGCAAAATTCACTAAGTGTGAGTTCTGGCTAGATACTGTGGGTTTTCTGGGACATATAGTGTCCAGTGATGGTATTCGGGTTGATCCTCAGAAGGTCGAAGCAGTGCAGAATTGGCCCAGACCTTCCTCAGCTACAGAGATTCGGAGTTTTCTCGGCTTGGCAGGCTATTATCGTCGGTTTGTTCAAGATTTCTCATCTATTGCTTCACCGTTGACTAAACTGACACAGAAGAATGCTCCATTTGTGTGGTCTGATGAATGTGAGGAGAGCTTTCAGAAGCTCAAGGAGGCTTTGACCACGGCTCCAGTACTTGTGTTACCATCGGCTTCGGGGTCATATACGGTGTATTGTGATGCTTCCAGAGTTGGACTCGGTTGTGTGTTGATGCAGGAGGGTAGAGTTATTGCATATGCTTCTCGTCAGCTAAAGCCCCACGAGAAGAACTACCATGTTCATGATTTGGAGTTAGCTGCTATTGTTCATGCCTTGAAGATTTGGAGGCATTATCTATATGGTGTATCTTGTGATGTATATACAGACCACCGCAGCCTTCAGCATTTGTTTAAGCAAAAAGATATAAATTTGAGGCAGCGGAGATGGCTTGAATTGCTTAAAGACTATGATATTACTATCTTGTATCATCCCGGGAAAGCCAATGTAGTGACTGATGCATTGAGTCGGAAGGCTATTAGTATGGGCAGTTTGGCGTATATTCCAGTTGGGGAGAGACCCCTAGCAGTTGATGTGCAGGCGTTAGCTAATCAGATGGTGAGGCTGGATATTTCTGAGCCCGGTCGGGTGATGGCTTGTGTAGTAGCTCGTTCTTCTTTATATGATCGTATTCGAGAGCGCCAGTATGATGATCCACACTTACTTGTCCTTAAGGACAGAGTTCAGCATGATGATGCCAGAGATGTCACTATTGATAGTGATGGTGTATTGCGGATGCGGGGCCGGATATGCGTGCCCAATGTTGATGGCCTTCGTGAGTTGATATTGGAGGAGGCCCACAGCTCGCGGTATTCTATTCATCCAGGAGCCGCGAAGATGTATCAGGATTTGAAGCAGCATTACTGGTGGAGAAAGATGAAGAAAGATATTGTGAGCCATGTGGCTCGGTGTCTAAACTGTCAGCAGGTCAAGTATGAGCATCAGAGACCTGGTGGTGTATTCCAGCGTATTGATATTCCTGAGTGGAAGTGGGAAAGGATTACTATGGACTTTGTTAGCGGACTCCCTCGGACGGCGAGGAAGTTTGATTCAGTTTGGGTGGTGGTGGATAGGTTGACCAAGTCAGCTCACTTCATCCCAGTGTGTACTACTTATTCCTCGGAGCGGTTGGCAGAGATATTCATCCGTGAGATAGTGAGATTGCATGGAGTTCCCATTTCTATTATATCAGACAGAGGTACCCAGTTCACATCTCAGTTCTGGAGGACATTTCAGCGAGAGTTGGGTTCACGGGTAGAGTTGAGCACAGCATTTCATCCACAGACGGATGGGCAGTCTGAGCGTACTATTCGGATATTGGAGGACATGTTGCGTGCTTGTGTCATTGATTTTGGTGGTTCATGGGCTGATTATTTGCCTTTGGCGGAGTTTGCTTACAATAATAGCTATCGGTCCAGCATTCAGATGGCACCGTATGAAGCTTTATATGGGAGGCGGTGTAGGTCTCCAGTTGGTTGGTTCGAGCCCGGCGAGGCTAGGTTGTTAGGGACATAGTTAGTCCAAGATGCCTTAGATAAGGTAAAGGTGATTCAGGAGAGACTTCGCACAGCTCAGTCGCGTCAGAAGAGTTATGCGGACCGGAAGGTCCGAGATGTGTCTTATTCAGTAGGTGAGAAGGTGTTGCTGAAAGTTTCGCCTATGAAGGGTGTTATGAGGTTTGGAAAGAAAGGAAAGTTGAGCCCAAGGTTCATCGGACCTTTTGAGGTGCTTAGGAAAGTTGGGGAGGTGGCTTATATGCTTGCTTTGCCACCCAGTTTGTCGGGAGTTCACCCGGTGTTCCATGTATCTATGCTCCGGAAGTATGTCGGAGACCCGTCTCATGTGTTGGACTTCGGCACGATACAGCTAGATGAGGATTTGACTTATGATGTGGAACCAGTAGCCATTTTGGGTCGACAGGTTCGTAAGCTGAGATCTAAGGACATAGCTTCAGTGAAAGTGCAGTGGAGAGGTCGTTCCGTGGAGGAAGCAACTTGGGAGACCGAGCGGGAGATGCGAAGTAGATATCCACACTTGTTTGATACTCCGGGTATGTTTCTTAACCCGCTCGCGGACGAGCATTTGTTTAAGTTGGGGAGAATGTAACGACCCGGCCCGTCGTTACGGGAATTTCCACCCCGTTACCTTGCATTTACATATATTATGCTTTTAAAACAGTATTAGAGTATATCGGGTGAGTTAGGAGTGATTTGGAGTGAAAATGAAACAAATAGCATGTTTGAAGAAAGCTTGAATATGAAAAGTCAACCAAGAGTTGACTATTGAGTTAGAGTGCTCGGAACCGGATTCGGATGATTCGACTAGTTCCGGGGGATCATTTATGACTTAGGAGAACAATCGGAATTGAATTCGGAGGTCCGGTGTAGTTTTAAGCTTGAATTGGCGAATGTTGAATTTTGGCGAAACCGGATGGTAGGTGATATTTTGATCCGGGGGTCGGAATGGAATTCCGACAATTTCTGTAGCTTCGTTATGTGATTTTGGATGTGTCTGCAAATTTTCAGGGTCATTCGGACATCGTTTGACCGGGTTTTGGATTGAATGTTAGTTTTGAATGTTTTGAAGAAACTTAGGCTTGAATCCGTGGATAATTGGTGATTTTGATGTTTAGTATGGTGTTTTTATGATTGGAACAAGTTCGTATCATGTTTTGGGGTACGTTGGTGGTTTTCGTTGGGGTCCCGGGGGCCTCGGGATGATTTCGGTCCATCAACCGGGCATTTGGACTTGGCAAAAATCTGCAGAAAAACTGCAGGTTCTGCCCAAGCCCTTAAGCCTTCGCGTTCGCGTGACAAGTGTCGCGTTCGCGAAGGCCAAGCCTTTGTGTGCATCGCGTTCGCGAGAGTGGGCGTCGCGTTCGCGTAGGGTCGTGGGTGTTGTGCTTCGCGTTCGCGGGAGGTGTATCGCGAACGCGTAGAAGAAATCTGGGCGGCTGGAAAATTGTACATCGCGAACGCGTGGGAGGCGTCGCATTCGCGAAGGGTAATGGAAATTGTGCATCGTGAACGCGTGGTAAGCGACGCGAACGCGAAGAGTAAGGAGGAACTGTTCTTCGCGAACGCGTGGGAGCTCACGCGAACGCGAAGAACAAAGGTCTCTGGCAGTGAATTAAATTGCAGAACAGAGGGGTTACGGGTTTAGACCCCCAAAACACAAATTTGAGCCCTAGAGAGAAGAAAACTCGAGGAAATCACTGAGAAGTCATCGGGTATTCTTCGGAGGTAAGATTCTTGACTCAAAAACATCATTTTATGGTAGTATTAACATCAATCTTCATGAAATTGGGTTGAAATCTTGAAGAAATGTGACCCAAATATTGAAAACGGGATTTTGAGTTTTGGGAGGCCATTTGAACTCCGATTTCGATAAATTTTATATGCACGGACTCGTGGCGAGATAAGGATCGCGTTGGTACTAATTTCGGAATTTTTCGAGCAGTGGGGCCCGGGGTCGGGTTTTACCAACTTAGTGTAATTATGCGAATTTCATATAAATTGAAGTGGGTTATGATTCTTTGACCCGTATTTGATATAATTATTGTTATTTGACTAGATTCTACACACGAGGCAACGAAATTCAAAGGAAAAGGCATCGCGGACGAGTCTACGACCGGCTAGAGGTGAGTAGTTTGTGTATATAGTAGCACTGAGGGTTCGAAACCCCGGCTTAGCACATTGTGACGCTAATAGGGCGTGGCTCGCACACCGTGGCAGGTGCGGGATTGATTGTGATTGGGGATTGAGACTTGGTCCATCCCGGAAGTGAATAATATGTTGTTAGTGTTGCAAATACACTGTATTTGCTATATTTGTGGGATGTAAGCCTTGTTTGGGGCCTTGTGCCGATCTGTAGCGTCCTTAGAGGACAATATTTATGTGATAGCTATAATTGCTTAAATCACTGATCTCAGTCCTGGAAATTGTAATCACACTTTTGAAATGCTAAGTCACCGGCTTTTACAAATTTAATAAAGTTAAAATATTTTTCATAAATTATGAATTGAGAACTGGAATTAAGGAAAATGAATTGTTTTGTGACTTATTTGCTTATTGTGGACTGATATGAGGATCGGGCTGCACGCCGCAGCAGTATTGCGCTTGGGCTGTAGGAGCCCCTCCGGAGTCTGTACACACCCCCGGTGAGCGCCGTCGACGTTAAATTGGATCGGGCTACACGCCGTAGCGGTTATGTGCATTGCATTGCATCTATATTTGTTGAATTACTCTGTGGTAGCCGTATTGTATTGTTGCTGCTAGTTCGTAGGAGATTCGGACTGTAGTGTAGCTTCATATTGTGGTATTTTGTGGATTTCTTACTGTCAGCTACTTATATATATTTGTTACTCACTGAGTACTTAGTACTCACCCCTACTCCCTGCACCTTTTGTGTGCAGACTCAGGTACTCAGGAGCAGTAGACGGGAAATTCCAGCGGTTGCAGTGTCATATCGGGTTGCTGAGGTAGCTGCCTACGTTCGCAGAACCTAGCTTCTCCTCTCATTTCCAGTTGTTATTTTGTATTTTGGTATTCAGACTTGAGTACTTCTATATCGTACTCTCTTTTCCTATTGGGTTTGTTAGAGGCTCTAGACTTGTGACTCCGGATCTTTGGGAGTGTCAGTATTTTGTTCTGTACTATTATTATTGGAGTTCTTAAACTCATATATTCTTCTTGGGTTGTCCATTTGGGACTGATATCTTTGTGTTAATTAAATTGTTGGTCTGGCTGGCCTAGCTTGATTGTTGGGCGTCATCACGACCGGATTTGGGTTGTGACAAATACGTTCAAGTTACCCTAGTCTTGATAGAACTAATGTAGGTCGGGTAATTATAACAAAATGCATGGGGTAAAAGGGGAAAGGTAAATGGTATTCTTGTAGATTAGATAGAGTCTGTGGGGATAAATATGCCTTTAGTGCTTGGTTTTTCTGAAATTACTTGAATAATAAAGGGTGTACTAGGTAGAGCAAAAAGGTAATTGTGTAATAAGCCATAGCAAGTGGGGGTAATTAGGTAAAACTTGCCCAATAGAACAATAAGGAACACCCTAGAACCTTCTAGCACGGTTCAAGGGTATTCTGTTACAATTTTGCTAGACCTTAATGTATTTGATTAAAAAAAAGTAGGGGAGGGAAATAGAATTAACTAATTTGAAATTCCCCCCAAAATAACTCTATAAATAGGCTTTTACAAGCCTGAAAAAGGGGTTGGCAATTAAAAGGTTCACACAGTTCAGAAATTTTCTAGGGTTCGGAAAATTCTTAGGGGCTAAACAATTCTTAGGGACAGTTTTAAGAGTTCAAAACTTCACATATATTGCTCTTCTGCTTAGCTTCGTGTCAAGAATTGTTTCGTGGTATCTTTGCTGGTGTTTCTCGGCTGTGTTATCTCAACTAGCTTGGATTTCTGATTTTCTCGAGCTGATTGTTGTTTGTCTATTAAGTTTGGGAGTTGCTGCGTTATTTCCTGCTCCTGTTTGCTGTTGATACTCTGCTTCTACCATTGCTGACTTCTCTTGTCCTTCATCTCCTTAGAACTCATCAATTTGTTTCATTTGATTAGGTACACATCTGCTTCCTGAAGATGTAATTGAAATTATGACGAAGGAATGAAGTTAAATGGATTTTCCGTAAAGTTATTTCTGTTTCTTCTCTTTAGTTGTAGTTATAATTTGTAGAATCATTGTAACTCATTAGGAATGGTTGTAATAATTAACAGCTATATGAGTTCTATCTGGATTAGAGTAGAGTAGTTAATATAGTAGTTAAACGTAATTCAGCAATTATATATAGCTATCACCAAATTCAAAACTAAAACAGGCTAATACAAAGATAATACACTTAGGTAAATAAGTATGATTCTGAAACTGGACGTATAAACTGGTATCTAGTTACTTTTGTTAGTTAAATTCTGAATCGGGATCGATTTAATCTAAAAGGGAATAAGTAGTCTAGAAGTTTAAATTGTATTATCGCCTACCTTCACTTAAAAATGATTTATATACAGATTTGCTTTTAGACTTTTGTGATTGTTAACAACTCAAGCATGTTTAGTTAATGTTACAACACTATTTTCCTTTAGTTAAAATAAGTGACAAAATAATCCTGCAAACTAGTGTCATAATAATTACTTGAATATCAGAACCTGCCATATAGTATAACAACACTGATACAAATTACTATGCTAGAATTTTAATTAACTGTTAAAATTTGAAATTAGTAGTGATCAAAATGTCATCTGGTATCATTTAAGTTAAGTAGTAATGCTGAATAATAATTGTTCAAGTGTTGTTGTTGAAAAAATAACTTGTTTTGGCTTATATAGTCTGGGCCTAGTTATGTATAAAGGCCCAGATCTGGTTAATATGGTACCTAGAGCCTCGAGTAGGAACAGTAGCATACATTGGGCTCCAGAAGCCCAATTGTCTTTAATAATGGGCTGTTAAGCAGTCTGAAATCCAGGCCCAAAAATGAATAATGGCCTGGACTCCAATATTATTGCTTAAAAATTTAACACAAAAACAGATATGAATTAGAAAAAAAAAACAAAAATAGAAAATATAGTATATGAATAGGATTGGACCTTAAAAATAAGGGATGAGCCTCGTTCCAAAATGAAAAATACATGGGGGCCCCAAATAGATTTCAACGTAAAATTCTAGACTCGGAAGGATTGTTTAGTGAATTTCACGGTCTTTCCCAAAGTTAACAAAGATGTAGATATTATAGGCACGATCAATAAAATTACGTTCCTAATACGGGTGCACATTTTATGTGACCCAAATCTCAAATCCCGGCGAAGCCGAAAAACACTAAAGTCGCAGGCGTACTGGTTACGGTGTGACTCGAAATGCATTTTTGTGACGTCGCAAGTCTTAAAAAATAACAAAGAGGGACATTAACAACACTTGAAAATTGAAGCATATGAGGAAATCATATAAAAGCAAATATGGCAGTTGAGCGACCGTGCTAGAACCACGGAATCCGGGAGTACCTAACACCTTCTCTCGGGTTAACAGAATTCTTTATCAGAATTTCTAGTTTTGCGGACTGTTAAACAGAGTCTTAATTTCCTCGGTTCGGGATTAAACCGGTGACCTGGGACACCATTACTTTCCCAAGTGGAAACTCTGAAAATTAATAAATAAATCTCGTTACGAATGTCCTTTAACTGGAAAAACTCCTTCCCTATCATTATTATATCCCTTCCCAGGGTGTAGTAGTAATTAGTGGCACATTACCTTCGAGTAAGTAGTGGATAAGAAAAAGGAGGTGTGACAGCTCTGGCGACTCTGCTGGGGACAAGAAACTCGGAACTTTGGTTCAGGGTTTAAGAATTCGAGCTCAGTTAAAATTGTTGTTTTTGTAACGACCCAAATTTTGGTCTATGAATTTGCATTTCCATTCAACGGCATAAGACCTTGAGAAGTTTCATAATACACATTATGGCTATCATGTGTGGTCAAGTTTGGTCTTTGTAAGATTCGGAATTAAATTCAAAGAAAAATCAAAAAAATCTTATTTGTGAAGCTCAAATGGAAAGAGTTGATCGGAGAGTTGAATTTTGAGCAAGCGATCCTAAATTGGGATTTTAATAATGTCAATAGCTTCGTATTGTGATTTCAGACTTAGACGTGTGTCCGAAAATGGATTTGGAAGTCCATAGGACAATTCAACGCTTTTCGACGAAATAAGAAAATTAACGTGTTCTAATTATATTATTTATTATGTGAAAGAGGTATATTACTATGATGGATACCAATTGGATATGATAGCAAGTGTACGAGGTGTAATACAAGATATATGAGGTGTAAGGAAAGTCCTATATCTAAGCCAAGTTGGAAAAATTTCATAGTAGACGAAATTGTAAATGAGTGCGCACAAGACCTCACTTTAAACGATCATATCTCCCGTTATATACGGATTTGTGTGACCCACAACCTATCAAATTAAAGCCCTTTGAGTCTAGTTTCCAACTCAATAAACCGTTTGTTATTTGGAGGTGTATACAGAAAGTTATGACCATTTTACTGGGCACGTGTCAGTAGCGCGGCCTTAGCGCGGGAGCGCTAGTAGCCCGCGCTAATTGGATTATTACTGCCTCAACCCGCGCTAATTAGCGCGGGCACGCTATTAGCAGGTCCCTAAATACCCAAGACCGGGTATAGAGAGTTCCCAAGTCATTTTTGGGGCAAGGGCTTGCTCTCTCAAGAGGATTCCGTCCCACTCTTCATTTCTATGATCCAAGGTAAGATTTTCGGAGTATTTTGAGTTGATTACTACTCCTAAACACTTATATTAACATGGATTAATCTTGAAAATCATTAGATTTTCAATGAATTCCTTCAAGAACTCAAAGGAGGGTTTTGCAAGATCTCTTTCAAAAGGTAAATCCTACACTTTAGACTTACATATATAGAGTTATCATAGAATTATGAGTATGAATAGAGTATTGAAACTCATGGTATGGTGATTTGAAGCCATAAATTCTCATTTTAAATGAATATCCATTATAGAGATTGAAAGTTAATTATTTGATGGAATTTTGTTGGTTGGGTGTGAATGGTTGATCACACATGTGATATAAGGAGTGTAAGATGTTAAGGAATAATAGTGGGATGATTTGTGGATAAATTGTAGTAGTTGGATGAACTAATTACATGGTTAAGAGATGTAGTCAAATGTACACACATAGTGTTTGATGAAATGCCCAAAAGAGGTAAATCCATGGGTATCCTCCTAATCGTGGTGCACTTTTGTATGATTCTAAATAGATTGAAGTTGTTAGAATTTCTGGAATATTAGTAATTTCATATGGAATTAATTCGTACGATTTATATTGAGTATATTGAATTATTATGACTAGATTTGATGCTCCGGACGAATTCGCGAGGCAAAGGCTTATTGAAAATTTTGAATTGGTTGCAAAGCGAGGTAAGTGTTTGGTCTACCCTAACTTGAGGGAATAAGAATTGAGTATAATTGCTATTTGTTATGTGTTGTGTCCGGCGTATAGGCATGGTGACGAGTATCTATACATTGGGGGTCGAGCATGACCGTGAGTCCTAAATTGTTAAATTGTCGTATTCTTATTTGATGTTTATGAGAACTTGTTTAAAGATTATTGGTGTCATACCGGTAATATATATATTGTTGATTAAAGATTATTGGTTTCATACCGGTAATATATATGTTGTTGATTAAAGATTATTGGTTTCACACCGGTAATAATATAAATTGTTGATTAAAGATTATTGGTTCCATACCGGTAATAATATATATTGTTGATTAAAGATTATTGGTTTCATACCGGTAATATATATGTTGTTTATTAAAGATTATTGGTTTCACATCGGTAATAATATATATTGTTGATTAAAGATTATTGGTTTCATACCGGTAATATATATGTTGTTTATTAAAGATTATTGGTTTCACACCGGTAATAATATATATTGTTGATTAAAGATTATTGGTTTCATACCGGTAATATATATGTTGTTGATTAAAGTTTATTGGTTTCACACCGGTAATAATATATATTGTTGATAAAGATTATTGGTTCCATACCGGTAATATGTACTGTTATTAGCCATAGTTGCCGGTGATATATTGATAAATGAGATTATATTGAATTGGGAGTGGGTGGTACGCCTACCACAAGATATGAAATGAAATGGGATCGGGTGGTACGCCTACCACAAGATATGAAATGAAATGGGATCGTGTGGCACGCCGACCACAATTTATATGATTGTTGGCATTGGCCATAGTTGTCGGTAGCCTATTATGTACTGTTATTGGCCATAGCTGCCGGTGATATACTTGATAAATGAGATTATATTGAATTGGGAGCGGGTGGTACGCCTACCACAAGATACAAAATGAATTGGGAGCGGGTGGTACGCCTACCACAAGATACAAAATGAATTGGGAGCGGGTGGTACGCCTACCACAAGATACGAAATGAAATGGGATCGGGTTGCACGCCGCAACAATGTTAAATAAGATTGGAATGGGTTGTTCTTGCAACGAGATGTGATCTAAAAGTGAAATTTATGGTTGTTTTCCTTATTCTTGTTAGTGGCTGGATTTTGATTCCTTATAATGGTGATGCCGTTCACTTTCTACTGCTGTGTTTATTTGTGGTTAGCAATTCAAGTGTTTAAAATGTTTGAATTCTTTTACTGATGTGACCCTTCGTGTTAGAACCTACAGTGTCTGCAGGTATTTCACTGCTTTTATACATATATATATATTGGGTCATGGACCCTGTGAACTGAGTAACAAGAGAATATTGTCGTGCAATGTGAAATAGAAATATGTTGGCACAAGGTGCCAGGGAAAATATTATAATTTTGTTTAATTGCACGTGAGTTGTCCGTGCGGTTGTAATATAAATATGGGTAAGAGATGCCAGAAAAAAAAATATAAAAGTGAGCCGAGACCTATATTATTATGATTCTGAAATGAGACGTCACAAGGTGACCTTTACCTGAAAGAATTATATTCAAAAGATACTTATTTGAAGGAAATATATTCGAAACATATAATTGAAAGCATATTATCCTAGAGATTATTACTTGGAGGATTTATAGGCAAAATATTTATCTTTGAAAGACTCGATTAATTAATTGCACTTGTATTTATTATTTGTTGAGAAGCATTTGTGGGGTTTCTTGTTGCCAGCTATTATATCTCTGGTATATCATTGTTGCCATTATTATAATTTGCTTTCTATTATTTTGTATGTTATAAACGGCACAGGTTTATGTGAGTGTCCGGTCCTAGCCTCGTCACTACTTCGCCGGGGTGGGCTAGACACTTACCAGCACATGGGGTCGGTTGTGCTGATACTACACTTCTGTACATTTTTGTGTACAGATCCGGGTATTTGATCGATGGTAGCTATTCGTTGCGGTGGAGACTCAAGGTAAACTTGATATAGCGTTCGCAGTCCTCAGAGTCGCCTTCAATTGTACTTATTTCCATTTGTTCCCTTTGTTTCGGAACAGTGATGTAATTATATTGTATAACTACTTTTAGAAAGGCTTGTGACTTGTACTACCGGTTTTGGGAATAGTAAATCATTAAGAGAAATTTAGTTGAAGTTAATAAGTATCAATGTTATTTTGATTTGTGTTAGGCTTACTTAGTTTGAAGACTAGGTGCCATCACGACTCCTTCGGAGGGATTTTTGGGTCGTGACAAGTTGGTATCAGAGCTCTAGGTTCATAGGTGCTACAAGTCATAGGCGAGTTTAGTAGAGTCTTGTAGATCGGTACGGAGACGTCTGTACTTATCTTCGAGAGGCTACATAACTATTAGAATAACCTCACTTCTTTCATTCCTTATCGTGCGTCATTTATTCAACTTGAATTATATAACTTATGTACTTTTACATCCACTCATATATGAAATTGCGCAATCGATAATTGTGACGACCCGGCCGGTCGTCACGGGAATTACTACCCCGTTATGTTGTAATTACATAATTCATTCTGTTATATCAGTGTTAGAGTCTATCGGGGAAGTTAGGAGTGAATTGGATTGAAAATGAGGCATATAGCCTTTTTGAAGGAAACTTGAATAAGGAAAGTCAACACGGAGTTGACTATTTGGTTAGAGAGCTCGGAATCGAATTCTGATGATTCGGTTAGTTCCGGAAGGTGATTTTCAACTTAGGAGAGCGATCAGAATTGAATTTGGAGGCCCAATGTAGAAATAGGCTTGAATTGGCTAAGGTTGAATTTTAGCGAAATCCGAACGGTAGGTGAGATTTTGATCCGGGGGTCAGAATGGAATTCCGACAGTTTCAGTAACTCCGTTAGGTGATTTTGGATGTGCCTGCAAAATTTTAGGTCATTTGGACGTCGTTTAGTCGGGTTTTTGATTGATTGTGTAATTCGGAATGTTTTAAGGAATTTAGGCTTGAATTCGATGTGAATTATGGGTTTTGATGTTATTAGACGTGTTTTGAGGATTGGAGCAAGTTCGAATAAGGTATTAAGATGTGTTGGTGTGTTTGGATGAGGTCCCGGGGGCCTCGGGGTGTTTTCGGATGGCTAAACGGGAGAAAATGTGGAAAATTGCAGACTTGTGTTCTGGTTCTGTTGTTTTTGCTCCTGCGGAAATGGGGGCGCAGGAGCGAGTCCGCAGAAGCGGACGAGAAGGCGCAGAAGCGGAGGAGACCGCTGAAGCGGAGCTTGGCTCGC
>JASVEL010009603.1:0-95055 GCA_032618575.1 Nicotiana noctiflora | reverse complement strand
AAACGTTCTACTGGATATGTAGCAAAGGGAATTGTTGTGTGAATGGTGTTAATAATTTAGAGTCTCAATTGGGGTTGTACGGTAATATATCGAGAAGGCTGGAGATTGATTGCGCGAGGTTATGTCAACAAGAGGTTAAGAATAATGGTGAACTCCAGAGTTTTGGTGATAATGGCTTCAAGCTAAGTGGGAGAGTCCCACCGCTTATGATTTAGGTTACATGGTTAGCTACTTACGAGTTTTTCGGTTATTATATCTTGGTGGGTTATCTCATACGAAAAAAGACCGTAACTGGTTATTTGAGTAAATGAATTGTTGGAGACATGCTATGGTAGGGCTTATTGGCTCATGCTCGGACTTGGAGGAAGGTTCAGGATTTATACCTTGTAGAGATACAAGTTTTGTAGGGAGTGATATTTCTAGGTGCCTCGTCGAACGGGTATTCACGTGCTATGAGATTTATGGAACTAAGTATATTTGGGACCAAGTTACAGTGGGTGGCTCTCAGTAACGATCCTAATGGATTCAAAAAAGGTAAAGAATGGTGCTTAATGATTTCGAGCCTATAAGTATAGCGGGATTGATTAGCCACAACTGAATTTGGGCGTGTTGGAATTTATGATCAGTTCATTCAGCATGATCAGGTTGTGTGTATGATTTGTAGCGGTATGTGTAATGCTTGTTGGCTGCAGTAGTTGATGTTATCCAGAAGCTTTTTATTGTCATGTCTTGTTGTGTTGAAGCAGATTTTTGAAGGGGTTATGATGGCTTGGACCACTACTAGCAGATTTGCATATTCTACGATTATGGGAATTTACCTGTGTGTTGATATGGTTCTCGTGAAGTGAGTTAAGTGTGAAGTCCTTATATGATGAGGTGTTAAAAATTATTAGCGATTTCAGAGTTATGATGAAAAATGTGTTCTATCATATGTTGGCATGATGAGTGCAGTGAGTAGCATGAAAATACGAAGTGAGGATCAAGGTTGCATTTCGGTGTTGACAAGGATGTCATGGGCTCGGATGAGCAAGGAAAAGGTTGAATGATTAAGTAAATAGGTATTGTTTTCAGCGCCACCTGAGATGGATGTGGTGTTAAAAAAGGCTTTGTATCCCGGTTAGGGATTCTTGATTGCACTTCAAGCGTTAGTGCGACCGGTAGTTAGATGTGCAGACATAATATTTATTCCGGAGGATTGTAAGGGTGTGTCCCACAGGAATATTGCATAATTGTGACATATGGTCACTCGATTGATTAAAAATTTAGACCAAGTATGAGGATTGTGGTAAGGTTATCAAATTTGAGAAATATTGCCTGAAGGGCACTTTGTTATTGGGTTATGAACTGAGGAGGTTGCTCCAGTCATGATGGTTGTTCTGATGTGTTATGAGGAAAAGGGGGTCACTATGGACCTTTGAAAGGTTATTATCCAAGTTGGTGCAATCAAGAATTGGCTTAAGATCAATGGATCGATTTATATGTAAATAGGGCTTTATGTCATGCCAGTTGTGTTTATTTCAGTAACGCACTCCTTATGGAGTAGTTAGGGTGTTATCTCGTTGTCAGTTATATTATGCAGTGATGCATTGCGCCGTGTGAATTGTGAGGCGGCCTGAGAAATTGTGTATTTGTTAACACCCGCGTAGAAATGTCGTATTATGAGCAGAATGGCTCTTGAGATTCAGATTATATATCGAACCTCAGTTGTTCTTGAGTTTCGTAGCTTATGGCGTTGTATGTCTCCTAGGGAATGATATTATACACTTAGTGTGCTTATGACTCATATTCGATATTTTGTTGTAATGAGCAATTTAGCTCGATATATATCTCCTTATGTGAGTTCTATGTGTGGATTGGTTGGCACGCCGCCATGGGCATGTTATTTTGATCGGGTTGCATGCCGCAACAATGTGATGTCAATTCTGGTTTTCTATTTGCTATTTTTGTATGTTTCCCTTCCTATCTTCGTAGAAAAGTCCGTATTAGTGCGGAGGTCAGGTAATTACTTCCAGAGTTCGATTTTTTGTTGGTGTTGTATTCAGATTGGGTGGCCTATTGGCACATTGTGGCGTCATATGAGACTTTTGATCGCATTCGGAGTGGCTTATTGCCTGAACAGTTCGTACTGGGTGAGATGAGATTATGGGGTTGAAGATCAGTGCAATCTAATTATATGAAGTATATTAAGGAGCAAAGGTCATCATTTGGTTTAGAATGTGGTAATGTTTCTCGTTATAAGTATAGACTTAATGATTGATTGACCTAGTAGTTGATTATGAATTACGACACATCTCATCTATCGTAGCGGTATTGTAAGAGTTAGAGTAAGACTTGCGTGTGTCAAGAGGTGCAATAGGAGCATCTGATTCATTGAATTTCGGCTAAGTTGATTAGAGAATATTATTGTGGTCCTGTGGATTTAGTGTTGCAAAGTAAGAATCCAGTAAAGTTATGCAGTCATGTTTGAGTACAGAGTGTAGTGATTGATGTTGTGATCGTATGTTGGAAACAGGCCAGGCATAAGATTGCGGATGTGGGAATTGGGCTCTAAAGCTTAATAGCCTGAATGAAAGGGAATATCTTCAGAATTTATCAAGCTAATGTGCTCAGCTAAGTTGTGGTAGCACGGGAAGGTGCATGATGTGCTAAACGGTAATTTCAGACTACTTCCGTATATTTCTCAGCCCATTCGAGGATGAACGTATGTTTAAGTGGGAGAGAATGTAACAACCTGACCGTTCATTTTGAGCCCTAACGCGTCGTTTAGCAGTTTGAGGCCATGAGAAACTTCATTTTAGGTATTTTGACGTGTTCGCATTGTCAGAATTGAAATTCAGAAAGATCAAAGTTAAATTTAAATAGAAATTCTCATTTTAGAAGCCTTAGGTTGGAGAAAATGGCCACAATTGGAATTTTGAGAAAACGACCTCAAAATCAGGATCTGAAGGTTCCAGCAAGTTCGTATGATGATTTCGGACTTGGGAGTATGCGCGGTTTGGGTTTTAAATAACACAGGAGCATTTTAGCGCCTTCTGAGGAAGTTAGCATTTTAGAAGAAATTTCATAAGTTTGGCATGAAGAGCATTTTAGTGTTATCGATGTTCGTTTGGGAGTTCGAGACTCTGAATGGCTCCGTATGGTGATTCTGGAGTTGGGCGCGATCGGAAGTGAATTCGAAAGTCCGTAGGTCATTTTGAATCCATTTGGCTAATGATAAAAATTTGAAGGTTTTTTAGGAGTTTGATCGGAGGTTGACTTTTTGATATTGGGGTCAAAATACAATTCCGAAAGTTGGACTACGTCTGTAATGTCAAATATGATTTGTGTGAAAAATTTGAGGTCAATCAGACGTGATTTGATAGGTTTAAACATCAGAAATAGAAGTTAGAATTCAAAGTTCATAAAGATGAATTTTGGCGGGGTTTGTGATTTTG
The DNA here is from genome assembly GCA_032618575.1 of Nicotiana noctiflora. NCBI lineage: Eukaryota > Viridiplantae > Streptophyta > Magnoliopsida > Solanales > Solanaceae > Nicotiana > Nicotiana noctiflora. The sequence goes on along the minus strand of JASVEL010009603.1, from coordinate 91,621 downwards.
ATGTTGTTTGATGTGATTTGAAGCCTTAACTAAGTCAGTGCTATGTTTCCAGACTTGTTGGCACGTTCGGACGGGGTGCCAAGGGGCTCGGGTGAGATTCGGCGGGGAGGGGAGGGGGTTTCGGACCATCTCTAGGCCATTTTTTTACTACTGGTTTTTGGCTACAGCAGTACTCTATGCGATCAGGGGGAACTGGCCGCGATCGCGATGAGTAAAATGTGAGAAACGGGCCGGTGAATCATGATCGCTGAAGGCCTTCCGCGATCGCGTAGAGTAAATATTCTGCTGCACTGACTCATATTCGGAGGCTCATATCTCACAATCTATAAGGAATTTTGAGATGATGTAAAACTGAAAATTGTATTGCTTTGTGCCTAGTTTCTAGAAAGGTAAACCATTCTTGATTTGGATTTGTTAATAAAAGGTTATGGCTGTTATACTATAGGGTGTCCGGGAATGTGAAGAAGAAAGTTGTGTCACACATGGGCTGACGCTGACAAATTATATCTAGAAATCTATAAGTAATTGCGAAATGACAAACACATGAAATCTGTAGATCTTTGAGTCTAGTATTCAGAACATTAAACCATTTGTCATTTGGAGTTGTGCGCAAAGAGGTATGACTATTCTACTAGAGGCTGTCCGGAAGGCTCGGAAATTGTTCTCCGCAATAGTGAAGCATTTATCGCTATCGCGATGAGTAAATACTTGGGCAGAATGGTATTTTAGCAGGTTTAGCTCACTTTTCTTCGTTTTTTTCAAAGCATGGACGATTTTTTGAGAGCTTCAAGAAAGGATTTCATCATCTATGTTATGTTTTTGTGAATTGTGTGTTGGTTCAAGCCTTCGATAGAATGTAGAAGGCCGGTTAGGAGTCTTCAAAGCGTGGTGAGTTTCCTTTCTAATCTTGTGAGGCGGAATTTGCCGCATATATGAGTTAAATTGGTTATGTTCTCCTATTTGTGGGGTCTACGTACGCACGAGATGACGAGAGTCTGTGCGTAGCTACTATTATGCTACTGTCCGGATAGTCTAGGACCCAAAAACATGTTATATGTGGATTAATTGTGAAATCATTGATGTCTTGAATTGCTTAAATCATAAAAAATTAATAATTGGATTTTCAAAAGGCTTAAGCTTTATTTTCTCAAATTATTAATGAGAATTGGCCTTCCTTGGATAATTGCTATATGTGGACTTAATGTCTGACTGTTTGTCTATGTGCCGAAAGCCTCAACAAATTAATAGAAGCATATATAGGCGTGTCGTCGACACTCGGCAAGTGCACATTTATTTCTGTTGGATCAAGCCGACGCCTCGGTATGATTTGCGCATGCTTGGATTGCTGCCTAGAACTTAATTAAATTATTGTTGCCTTTCATGGCTTAAGGATATTTGGAATATACTTAGAAAAGAAATTCTGGAGGAATTAATTGATTATTTGTTTCTTTTTATTTGGACTAAAATCATATTTATAGAATAAATCCACTGATATATATATATATATATATATATATATATATATATATATATATATATATATATATATATATATATATATATATATATATTAAGGATGAATCATTACATGACCATTAGAAAGTGTCAGAGTTGACCATCTCGTTTCTACCCCTTCGGGGTTAGGCGGGATACTCAGTACACGTTGATTACGTACTCATATTACACTTCTGTGTATTTTGTTTGCACAGGTATATGTTACTCTAGCGGCCTACTGGGCGCAACAACACGCATGAATTCGGGGACTAGGTGAGTTGCAGTATGGAAGGCGGCCCGCAACTTTTAAAGTCCCTTCTAGTAAAAATGTATTTTCTTTCTGTCCATTCTATTCCAGACGGATATTGCATTGTATTTTTATATTCATGTCAGTAGATACTCATGCACTTGTGGCATCGAAGGAAAAACCTTAGATTTTCAAAAGTATTAATAGAGGAAGTAATTGACAATTTTGTTGGTTGGCCGGACAGAAGTGTCCGGCGTCACCACGACCCTTAGTGGATTCTGGGTCGAGACAGCAAACCTCTTTGGAGGGTCACACATGTTTCAACAGCAATGACTGTACTGAAATGTTGCAAACCTCTTCAGAAATATCACCAAGTTGGCTATAAATAGACATTCAAATCCCAGAATATTTACTTACGAAATTTTGTGAATCTTCTTCTTCTTTTTCTAAACAAAATATTGCAGTGTGTTCTACTACCATCGAGTGGTTCGTCGATCATCAGAGTTTTAGGTACCGATACAATGGTGAGTTAAATTATTCTATCCTGGGAGAATATATTCCAAAACCTCGGGTACTTGAGGGGAATAATTTCCTTAAGGACACACTGTGTGTTCAGTAGCCTCGATTTGTTCCTAATAATGTTTTTCCAAAATTTATTTTGAAGAAGTTTGCTATTTTTGGAATTTAATTTCTACAAACTTTCTGTTTCTGTTTTCAGAAAGATTATTATTTAATTTACAGCAATACAGATAAATAACATACTGGAACTATGGGAGAATCCTTGTCGGGTTTAAAATCCGGAGACCATTTTTCTAGCCACATTATTTGGCCTTCAATTTCTATTGATCATCTCCACCAAACACTCTTGAAGTCATCTTCATTAGAGAAATTTATAAATACGGTGCGCAAATCATATAACCTATTTTAACATTACCTTTAACAGAGTTTTTCTCAGCGAAGGAAGCTCGAATCGTTTCTATTTGAGGTCGAGTTCTCAAGAAAGAAAGGGCCGACCCAGTTCAATACCCACTTCGTGGGTGTCTGGGGAAAGGAATACTCTAGGCAGCCTTTCCCCTGCTTTGCAGAGAGGCTGATTCGAACCCGCGACCTAACACACCACGGCAAACAAGCTTACCGCTGAGCCAAGCCGGCCCTTCAAAAATTGTTAACTTGCATTCTTCTGCCATCACTCCATAATAGTGTAGTGTTATTGGTAGTCGCTTTCTTTCTCACTCTATTCCTAATCTTTACATCTAAGACGACTAACATATGTTGGGTCATCATTACTTTTTCTGGAATAACCATTTAGTCCTTGCATGTACTTCTATTAAAGATAAAGTCTTTTTGACTACAGTTAGCCCCACTCTTATAATAAAAGTTATGGTGTGAGCTACCATTAAATCACAAGCTTAAGTTAACCCAAATATAAAACTATCTAAATAAAAGGAAAGCTAAGATCAAAACTAGTGATTTGTTGATATCAGGCCCTTCAGTAGCTCCTCTAAAGAAAATTTTATGATCGTCTTCTCTTGCATTAGTGTATGTACTGATGCATACATATTTTCACTTTTTTTTATGTTTGCTCTTCGATCAGGTAACCCTAATCTAGTGAGACACTTGTATGAGTTATGGCAGCTATTTTGATGCACGAAAAACGGCCGCTGGTTAGTTTATTTCGTGCGTCTCGTATCATAGTTTTTAACTATTGTTGTTACTAATGTACAAAAGTATGGAAGAGACAATATGATGTAGTAGATTATTTCAATTAAAAAAGTACATGCTCTTCACTGATTATGATTATCCTGTTGATAACTGGGAAAGACATAAAATTTGTACCAAAAGGTAGAAACTGAAAGAGTTTCCTTGTTCTCTATTTACACTTATGTTGTTTGAGAGTCTCAGAAATAAAAAGAATAAAGAAATAGGAATATCCACATCTTTATAGATTTGAATAGATTTGGGCCATTTAGATTCGGATACTCGTGTCAAAGGCACGATTTCTAGTTGTATTGAGCCGGTTCAGGTAAGTGGCTTGTCTAACCTTGTGCGTGAGACCTTTCCCTTTAGGGCATGATCCTTGATTGTTTGAATGCCTCGTGCATGAGGTGAAGAGCGTGCACTTGAGCTAATTGTTGTAAACCCGTTTTTACTTGGAGCATTTATATTGAGATTTTCCGTTTACTGGAAAACAAACCTATTGCCACAACTGGAAAACCATTGCAACAGAGAGGTAAACCGTTGCCATAGAGCTATTGTAACGGTTCAGTGACCATTACATACGCTGCCGTGGCAGTAGATATAGAGTAACGGTTCTTGCAACTGTTACCAAAACCGTTGCTTGAGTTATATCTATAGCAACAGTTGTTCCTCTGTCTGAAGCAATGAATATTTCCTTCATGATGTAACGGTTAAAAATCGTGGCCATAGAGTTTATAACAACGGTGGGTAGCCGTTACCATATAATTTGTTGCAGCAGTTATGTAAGCTATTGCAACGTTTATTTACAAATATTCTAACCGTTTCATTACTCTACTGTAACGGTTTTATTTCTTTTGCAACGGTTTTAACTACATATTGTATCGGTTTGTCGCGTATTTTTGAACGATTTGTAAGACCTATTGGAACGGTTCTTGTAGAGTATTTTAGAACAATTTGTCAGACCTATTGGAACGGTTTGCAACCCCTATTGGGACGGTTCTAATAGACAATTAAGGCCCATGTAAATGAACATTTAGATATAAAAAATTTATAACAACCTGAAATTTACATAAATAAAAAGATAAAAAACTTTATAATCTACATTGTCTCCTTAAACAAAAATATTTTAACCCAATATCACATAAGTTTTACATTTCAACATTTCAAGAGTTAGAGTAAGTTTCAAACGTTGATAACAAAATATTCCTAGAACATGGACAACAATTCAAAGTTCTTAAGTAATGTCTTGATCTTCACAATCTCCATCTTTCCTTTCTTCAATTGCTCCACCTACAAAAGAGGATAAATAAAGTCATTATCCTTCAAGAGTTGGTTTATCATTATAAGAATGGGTATGGTCCATAAACAATGCATAAAGCACAAAGTTTTCAAATGTACTAGAATGTGTCATGTGAAACATATGCAAAGCCTATACAATTTCTACTTTAAACAATAGTGATCGGGATTCATATGAGATGGGAATGCCAATAGTAAAAAATGCTAGAGTTGAACACAAAATCAAGTTCACCCAATCTCCAGCTTTACCAGTCCTTAACAATACTCATTCATGATGTTCTACTGAATGTTTGATCTCATTGGTTTTGAAGTTTGGCTTCATTGTTTATGTAAATTGAAACAGGTTCAATTATCCATTTGGGTTCTACCTTAGGGAAAAGTTATGGTCTTTCTGATTCAAAATGTACCTTAATATGGAAAAAATTGAAATTTGAAATTGAAATATGTTAATTCATTTCAGGAAAAGGTTCAATACAGGAAGTCAAAATGGTGAAGCTGAATCAAGAAACCTCTCAAGAGAAGTGGCAGATAACACCCAGGAAAGCTGGAATTCCTCATTAAATCAGCAAAGAGTACAGAATTGTGAAAGGGATGACAAAGGCTCAATCAGCTCCCATAGAGAACTGGCTGATAACAACACTATAAAAGGGAAGTGAATTAGCATTATATAAGCGGAGAGAAAGGAATCAGCAGGGAATGCAGCCTGGTGTAGCTGACTCAAGAAGCACCTCTATAGCAGTGGAAAATAACAGTCCAAAATAAGAATCTGCATCCACATCTGCACGAGAGAATCATTCAGAAGAGCCCTTACTCCAACCAAATGTGAAGTGGCCCTTAGGTTGGCCTATTGGAGGCTACCCCAGACATCAGGTAATGGTTGATTTGCATAAAAGACTGTTCCAACAGATACAAGTGATCGAACAACCAGAGCAACACCACAACAGATACAAGCGTTCTAAAAGAATTAACAGTAACGCTTGTACCTACTATGCAACAGGCGTAATTTAATCCCAGCACCTCAAAGTCAATCCTACAGGTGATCGAACAACCAGACAACAACACAAACTGGGCAGTCCCAAGATGTACAACCAGTACCTTTGTAACAACATCTCAAGGTAAGATACTCTAGTGGATACTGTAATTCAATGTGCAAGAAATCTGAAGCTAATATACTGCAGGAGCAAACCATTCGAAACAACTCAACTGGTGATCGACCAGCAGCCGAAAATATCAAAGTGAGGCAGAAACAAATGGTCATAACAACTCCAGCTATTAAAGTTGTGAGAACTTCAATTCTTTTTTAGAACAAAGCCAAATTCACAACTGAAACCTTTGGATTCTCTGTTAATGGTGTACTCGACACTCCGATCTCATACAATCATTAACATTGACGGATCAAATATGCAGAATAGGTGGAAAGACAGGCTAGCGATCGAGTTACTAAGCAATTAAGAGAACAATCTCAAAATTTTGAAATTCAGGAGCCCTATGGTTCAATTTTAAACTTCAGCAGCTTCAAACCAACAAACCATACAAATGATCATGAAGCAGGGAAAAATGAATTAGTCAGTGGCTGATGTCGGACTTGTCGAGACAAAACAGTAGATACGAGCAGATTACTTTGAGCATCAAACATATCTCATATAGCAAATGAAATGATAGGAAGCAAAGTTTAAACCAATCGACTTTTAGAATCTGAAGAGGTTTCAAACAAAGAAGAAATCAAAAATGAACCAACACATGCGAATTCAGAGAAGCAACTCAACTTCAATCCTTTAAGAATGTATTTCCACCGGGCTGAGTTTAAAACTAATTAATTCAAAATTAAATATGACTTGATTGCTATAACTCTCACTATCAAAGTATGCTCAGGCAAGATCAGCATAACGATTTAGCAAGAGGACCTGATTCAGACAAAAAATACATCTCGAACCCACAGAGGCAAGCAGCATTTCAGACGCAATTTAGAATGGACTCGAACATGAATCGACATTAAAACCTTAGCAAGTAAGAACAGACCAAGACTGTGAGGTAGCAGGACATACTTTAGGTGAACCATACAATCACGACATAGAGGAGATGGAAGATGATTACTCAAATCGACTCTTATTGACTATATATACTCAAACACATACCACTACTGAGAATGAATTCATTCAACACGAACTTCGAACGTAAAACAATTCAAGGAAGATTCTCACCAGAGTCGACAGTCCAAATATTGCCTACTATCAATTCAAATTGATGCTCTAACTAGCCTTTTAAACAGCTCGGAGGAGCAGCAGCTTTTATAGTAGTGCAACGTGGTAAACAACATGAGAGGTCTACTATAATAACCAAGCTTACTGGACAAATTGTAAAGATGAGTATACATAAATTTGCTTCTAATGTTGTCGAGAAGTGTTTGGTATTTACGAGTCCAGAGGAACGTCGGATCCTGGTAAATGAAATGCTTGGTTTGACTGATGAAAATGAGCCTCTACAGGTGTGTGAATATTCTATATTTTTAATGGATGTTATTCAGATTCCTTGTGTTTTGCTCCCAGTGCTGTATTAAGTAGATCATTACGGAACTTCTCCACCTTTCATCTGTTTTTTTAATGGGCATTTTTCCTGCCCTCTAGTTTAAGTTCATACCTCTGTTAGTTATTAAGTCCTAACATCCTTTCTCGAGATAGCTTTTACGTAATGTCCATTCGGTTAAAAAATGTTCATTCTGAATAGGAACTTTGTTTTCACCTGTGAGGAAGAAAAAAAAGAGACTAACAATTGTAGACATGTTTTTTCATGTCATCATAGTTTTAGAATCGGTGAAGAATGTTATAGCTGAATATGTAGGTTTTTTAGTTTTTCTTTTCCCTTTCCCTTTTCCTTTGTGCATATATTTCTTATTGGATTCATTCAGTCTAGTTTTACCCTTGACCACTTCAATTGTTGAAATATAGGCTATGATGAAGGATCCATTTGGATAAGTTTCAACAAGAGAAGGGAAATAGAGCCAATGTGCGCATACGCAATCAGTGAAATAGTTTAATAACTACCTTGGACTAATACAACATGTTCATAGCTATAACACAACATGTTCATAGCTATATGCAAAACCAGCACAACAGATACAAGTGACAGGAAAACCATTATATTTTATCCTGTGACAAAACCGATGAATGTTTACTACCACCAACAGATAAAAATGATCAGTTAACGAAATGTATGAACGGAGAAATATTTTTATCGGTTTTAGGAATACTGTAGAATCAAGGTCAATTCGTCAATCTTATACTTACTTCAGCAGATTACACATAACATAATAAATATAAACCATATAGTTATTCTACCTGTTATGCAAACTGAACGAGAAATGCTTACTGAGATGACTCACATTTGAGTGTCAAGTATCCATACTTTGTGAGTGCATCGACCATTTCTATTACGGAAATGGAGAAAATGACTCACATTTGAGTTCCCGAAAATATTGAGGAATACGTTTTTATTCTGCTTACATTTGTTGAAATGTTATGATGTGCGATCAGCTTTAGCACTTCAACCAATCTCTGTACCTCGCAGGAACTATATCAAGAAACAGAGGACAATGCATGGAAAATGATGCAAGAACTTAAGCTCAAGGAAGAAGGAATCCAGGATGAGCCTAGGCAGAGAGCCGAGGCAGATAAAGAAACAACAGCTGCTAGGTGAAACTATTTTCCTTTCTGTCAGATTAATATGTTTATGCAATGACACAAAGACATGAATGTGAAGTGTTTCTAAATTACATATGCCTACGGTGACCCACACATCCATATACAGTGTTTTAGATTGTTTGCATACAGGCAAACTCTTCTAGAACAGATTTATCTGAATAACCAGAGCTAATCCTCTTTTAGTTAGTTCTGTTGCTAGTCTTGAAATCACAGCCAACGCAATTTTCTTTGTGATGTTGAATAGGGGAAGTGCAGCAAAAAGAACATCTATGGTGCAATGGGGAATCTAACAGGTTCCATCAAGGAGAAGTTGACTATGCCAAGTGACATAGTAGAGGAGACCCGTGCAGCACGTGAGTTGGGCGGACCGAAGAGGGGTAAAAGGACAGATATTGATTCGTGAAGTGATGTTGCTCCATCAGGTTTCGTTTTCACAACAGAAAAGGATGACAAAAGTATATAGATCTACCAATGTCAACTTGTATATTATCCTTTCGGTGGCTTATCCTATACAAAAATGAGGCATGTATAATGTCTTTATGCAATGACACAAAGACATGATTATTTTTTCAACAAAACGATGCAGCAGCAATGGAACAAATCATATACAAGCAGAGATTCGACAAAGAAGGATATAGGTATGACAATGAACAACAAGTTTCAATTGCATGCTCGGAGGAAACTTCTGATGTTCTTAACCAAACTCCTGGCCCTCAAATGCAAGATCATGAAGTTCAAAAAGAAATCAACAAAGTTGTTCAACAAGAGAATTTATCAAGAAGCATAAGGAGGAGAAGAAGAAAGCAAGAAACAAACAAAAATAGACGTACTGATCTTGATTATTACTCCCAGTAGATAGGCGATTGATTAGTTGCACAACAGCTTGTTGTGCAGAGGAACCTTCTCCAGATGAATGAGCATTCAAACCTAGCATGCTGGGATCAACCCGAAAATCTGGCTTCAGAATCTTAAGTTGAAAAATGATGTTAAATGCAACTTGTAGTTCCATGGAATCTTTCTGTGCATTGAACTTTTCATGTAACCTTTGCTGCATACTTTCTTCCATTTCCTCAAATTTTTGCAGCATCGCCTCATAAGTAGAGGGTCCCAAATCTCCCATTTTTCTTTATAAGGAAGTCTTGGTTACCCCACGACCATATAATCTTAGGCGACCTGGATGCTCAGGTCATATGACCGATGCAAATGCATCAACTGATTGGCTGCCATCTTCACTCTCTTGTGTTGGTTGTATTCTTTCCATTTCAGCCTACAAGACCAAATCCAGTCATTGTTAAATCAGAAAGTGTACGACACTGAGTAAATAAATAAGAACAGAGTCAATAAGTAAGAACAGACAAATGATAACAAAAAACTTTAAATTATAACTCGTACAATTTTATTAAGAGTATCCGCATACGAGGCCTTGTAAAGTCGATCAAATTTTCTTTTTCGTGTGGCCACAAAGATGTCCTTGCTTGATAGAGGCTCAAAAGTTTCTTTCTTTTTTTCCTGATTATATAAAAAGTGGTATAAAGTTAATAAGTTTATATTTAAAACAATAATAAGAAAGAAAAAATCTAACCTCGCATATTCGAGCAAAACTTCTTTTGCCAGTTGTATGTGGATATTTCAACTTTTTGCGATTCTCAGTATTGGTTTGGGACATTTTCTGCAAATCAACCAATGAATACAGAGTTAAGTAATTTCTAATTAAACATAAATCAGACATTCTCAGTATATCATGGGACCGTACTTAGTTTTACCTTGTAGGCATCAGATTTCCAATAATTAAGAAGATACCTAAATTGAGATTCAGGAACATCAACAGTTCTTTTCTCCATTCGTAGCTCATCATTCTCATAGGGTTTATAATGGTCGTTAAATAATTGATTCTTGTACTTTCTCCAAGCATTTTGAATTGATTCAAAAACCCACTTTTTTGAAGCATCAGGAATGTCATATTTTCCCTACAAATTAGGTACACTTAGGTTAATGTAAACATATGAAATATATACAAATAATATTGTGAACTTCAAACCTTAATATATGTCCACATATCTTCTTTTGTTTAAATTTTCCTCCAATTAAACACATTAAGAGGATAAAAGGCCGCATTCCTTGCCAATGTGCCGAGAAAGCTACCCAACTCTGCTACAACATCATCAGTAGGACCTATGGGTTGATTGTTCTCGTTTACCATAATTACCTTGCGCTCTTTCCTACCATGGACACTTGGCATCAATGTTTTTCCTCTTTTTCGTTTTTTTGGCAGAAGGACCTTCATTAATATTAAGTAATAATAATCACAAAAAATCAACATTATTTGTTAATTTAACATAATAAAATTTATATGTTCTTGCCTTGTTCCTCGGATTGTTCATGTGTTTCTTGATTGGAAAAATCCTCAAATTGTTCATGTATCATTTGAGAAGTACGAGTGGTGGAATCCAGTGACTTTTGTTGCAATTGTTCACGCAATGCTTGTGGTGCAAGAGAGGTAGAGTTCAATGACTTTTGCTGCACTTGCTCATGCACAATTTGTGCTGGAGGAGAAGCAGAAGGTAGAGGCAGTTGCAACAATTGTTCTTGCACTTGAGCTCCAAATTGCGGAAGTTGTTTTTCAATTGAATTCAGCTGATGCTTGTCATTTTTCCTTGTAGCTTGAATAATTCTATTTGTTTTCAACGATGAAACCTTTTGGTTCAGCAAAGATGCAAGTGATCCAGCTGCAATGCAATTTTTAGCCTTTTTGTTTTTACTTAAGTGCCCTTCCTGACTCATGACTATTTAAATTCCTGTCAAAATCAAAAATGTGGAAGGGAACATTGTTAAGGATACCGTGACTCAGGCAAATAAAGACAAAGAGAAAAAGGATGCTGAAATGAATGGAATTGGAAAGGAAATAATGCCTGTAAAATTTCAGAACTCAGTTTTGCCCCAACAGGTAGAGAAAAACAAAACAAATTTGAAATTCTAGAGGTGGAAACTACTGAAGATAATGCGGAGAAGCAGCTGGCCTTGGTAGATCAACAAAAAAGCAGTTATACAGCCAGGTAGTGTTACACCAACATAAAAGCATAAACAAGGAGCAAATGAAGATACAAATACTAAAGAAAGGCAAATGTAAGAGCAACAAGTCCAGGAATCTACTGCAGCATGAAATAATCGGCTTCATTTTGATCTGCAGTAACAAGAACAGAATACGATTGGCCAACGTGCACATCGAGAGAGTCACGTGTTATCTGATTTGTGTAAGACCCTTCTGTCTCTACCAAAATCATCTTGTGGTTTTGAATTCTGAAGTTAAAACTCATGACTGTTCCAACATTTGATATCCTGAATCTGTAAGACATTTCTATTTGATACAAGTGTGAATGATAATAACAGGAATCTAAACCCTGTAGCTCACTCAATCAGCTAATGATATTATTGAACATGAAACCTGCAACTCAATCTAATAGGAAAGAGTGAACAAGAATCTCTAACAATAAACTCTAACAACTAATGATGCTGCAAATAAGCTAATGATGATGTTGAAAATAAGCTAATAATGATCATGTCATTGCAGGAGGGAGTGAACAGGAATCTCTAACAGGAAACCTGCAGCTCACTCAATCAGCTAATAATGCTGCAAATAAGGTATTACAATCAGCTGTTAATATTATTGATCCTGGGGGACTTCATCAACCTCCAGGAAATAATAAATGTAATGCCAATAATGTAGTAAGTGTGCAAGTTGGAGAGGTACGTTGGCAGTAGGTTGGGGAATTAAATGGTTGGTGCACACATTTAAGAGCCTTTCAAGCACATAGTAACATAAAGAGAGAATGAAATCAAGGGAGTGAAACACCTAATATAGGGATGCTTAAAATCACTACCTGGTCACTTAGCAGCAAAATTATGCTTAAAATCACTACAATAAGACACCAGTCTGATTCCTTACTTGAAACTGAGGAAGTCGTGAATTGCTTCTCTGAGATGTGAGATGGTAAAGTTTTTGGAATGATATCCACCTGAAAAATGTAAATAATCAGCCCATATAATTCAGTTATCGATACGACATAGAGTTAAGGTTAAAATATTAATAAAAATATTATACTCACTCTAAACAGAATATATTTAAAACAATATAAGAAGTTTCTTCTTTAATCATCTGATTCCATCCAGTCACAATCAGTATCATCAAACTCATTCTCCTCTTCCAATGTTTCTAAAATTGTATCATTTGAATGTTGTGCATTAGATGGAATATCAACGACATCAACGGGTACATCGTTTCTTGAGCATCCAACGTTAACATCAACTAATCCGCTTAAGGAACAAATGTCATCATTAGGCTCCCTCCAAAATGCGTCTTCAATATTGGGGCAATTCTCTTCCTCTAAATCATATAAATCAATAGGGACTTTTTTCCTTGCATAATAAACATCTTTCTCAATAGGATCCTCCACATAAAAAACTTGATAAACTTGTGATGCTAACACAAAAGGGTCATCTGTACTACATAATTTCTTAAAGTACACACGAGTTAACCCATATTCATCTATTTTATTACGAAAACAGTTGCATCTAAATAGTACAACACTAAAACAACCCCAATAATCAATCTCAATGATATCCTGAATAGCTCCATAATAGATAACCTCACCATCGATGGGATTTTGGTCCCTAGAGCTAGCAAAGCTATCGATTGTTGCTGATAAAGTCACTCCACTATTTTGAGTTTTGCATCGAGAATCTCATTCTACAGTATGAAATTGGTATCCATTAATGAAATATGCAGTATATCTTTTGGCAATCGCATTAGGCCCTTTAGCTAGTCATTTTACATAATCGGGCACTTCAATCTTTTTAACTTTCTCAGCAAACCAATTGTTGAATTCCCGACTATGATTTCTTGATCTTTCCCATGCATTTGATCTACTGCGATTACTAATTAAATTCTTATGTTCCCTGCAATCATGAATATTTCAAGATCGATCATTTTATTAAAAAATGAAGTATAGACTAAGTATTATATAATTTCTCTTACTCGATAAACATTTCCACTTGTTCATCTCCAGTATTGAACAGAGCATATCGATGTGCTTCACAACATAATTGTGGATCCATGTGAAAAGTATTTTTCCTCTTACTTCCGATTGGATGGCCTATAACAGGGAATATGGATGACAAATTTTGAGGGCACTCATCATCTACAATTGGATATCTACTGAATCTTGTCTTCACACTGTCCTGTAGGTATCTTGAACAAAAAATCAAACACTCTTCTGCCAGAAATCGCTCTGCTATCAATGATTCTGGAGAAGATCGATTACGAACAAATTCCTTGTATTTACATAAGTTCCTCTCAATGGGATACATCCAACGAAGATAAGATGGACCCCCAAGCTTAATTTCATTCACCAAATGAATAGGCAAATGTGGCATTATATCAAAAAAATGTTGGATGAAAAATCTTTTCAAGCTCACAATTTATTTCAACAATTTCAGAGTTCATTTTTTCAAGATCTCTTCGCCTTATGACCTTACTACAGATAGGTCTAAAAAAATTACCCAACCTAATCAAGGCTGTAAGGCCCCATTAAATTTTTGTGCATGAAACCTAGTAGCTATAGTGTCATGGTCCGAATAATGTGTTAGGAATGTGTAGAATTCTTCGCGGCGAGCAAGCTCTCCGCGGTTCGGACCCTTGGTAGTGATTTAAGTTTCAAAAATGTAGAGAATCAATTTTTCCAGAAAAGTGTCAATTTTGCGGTCAAGAATGCTACCGCAGATCTGCTATGCGGACCGCATTCTTGCCGCAGAGCTTACCAGAAGGTTTCCCAAAATCATGTCAAAAATGTGGTCGATATGCGATCGCATAATGAATCTGCGGTGCACTTTACGACCGCAGATCAAGAATGCGGACCGCATTTTGGTCGCATTCCTTAAAAGAACTTGTGTAAATTTTGGGGCAATTCTGTGGTCAATATGCGGACCGCATGTTGGTTCTGCGATCGCAGATGCGACCGTAGAATTGACCCGGCCCAGAAATTTTATAAAATTTGACCCGATCTCTTCTTTAATATAACGCCTTTCCCCTTCATTTTATCATATCATCTTACCAAAATTAGAGAGAGAGAGAGGGGTTTTAGAGAGAGAAGGTCTTCATCTTCAAAGAATGTTCCAAACATCTAGTCCAAAGGATTCTAGGGCAAGGATTCAACTTCCCCAATCTTTACAAGGTAAAAACCCTAACTATTTTCCTTGATTTTCAGTTTTAAAATGGGTAAGAAGAGGGTTGCATATAATAGCTTTTGAAAATGGAATTTTATACTCATGCATGATTATTGAACTTGATTATTAGTAAAAGAAGTGAGTAGAAGTAAGAGTCTTCAAGAACAAGGTTGGCAAGAGTAGGATATCTTGGGTAAGCATAAAGTAGGAGGTTAAAGGAAGAAAATTCGACACCAGGTATGTATGGCTAATTTTGATTCTTGTGAAATCGCCTATATGTGTGGAATTTGTTTGGTTCGTGTTAGATTGCTAAATTGTGTGAAATTCTTGATGTTGTTGGATATTCAAAGTTGTTGTTGAACTATGAGTGATGTAAAATGAGAGTTGAATTTGGTAAAAGAATTGTGAATAATGGTGATGATGGCATATATGGTACCTTGTGGAAAAGAAACGAAACACTTGAGGTGTGGTAAGTTATTGAACATAAAAGTATGAACATTCTCGGTTTTGGAACACTTGTAACTTGGTTGTGATATTGGCTTGAGAAGTAATTGAGAACATGAACCAATGTGTAAGTTGCTTATTTGAACTTGTTGTAATTGTGTGTAGTACCTTATCTACTGTTTGTGATTGTTGTGTTTGAAAACTGTACGGTGGGATCGGGTTGTGCGCCGCAACATGAAGAAATAAGGTGTGGGTTGGGGTGATAAGGGTGGCCGAGGTAATAAGGGTGGTCAGGGGGTAATAAGGATGGAAAGCGATCGAAATAGCTATTGAAAATTTATACAAAAATCAATGATGTAAAATTGTGAAAGGAGACAGCAGGAGAGTTTGCAACCTGTGGGGCACTGACTGCCCTTTTGTGTGACTACTTGTGCTTTACATGATTGATTGGTTGTTGTTCTAATTGTGGACCTTAAACGTGCTTGTGTTGAGGCTTATCTGAAATGAGTAAAAGGTGGGAAACATGGTTAGTTAGCTTAATTGATTTCTTGATGTAATCTATTGTCTGTCTTGTTATCATGATCCTTGTTTAATGGCTTGAGTTTACTTGGGACAAAGTTTGTCCATACATACTAGTACAATTCAAGTGTACTGACGTCCCTTTTGCCGGGGACGCTACATTCGTGTTATGATTGTAGGTGGTTCAGTAGCAGGCACTTCAGCGCATCGGCAGTAGTATTCTTCACCTTCCACTGCCCGTTTTGGTGAGCCCCTTTCTTCCTCGAGGCCCTGTATGGTTCATGCCACTTTTGCTAAGATTTCATTTTCGTTTTGAAAGGTATTGCCGGAGCCTTGTTACCGGCAAGTATTGTATTCCCCTTTTTGTATCCTAGAGGCTCTGTAGACATGTAAACTGTGGGACTCCAGTATTATGTATATATTAAGTTATGTCGGGCGTTGTAAAAAAATAACTGCAAACTTGTTAATGAATCATTCGTATGGTTTTAATTGTTTAATGTGAAATCATTAATGGTTAGTATGATATTTGGTTAATGAGATACAATCAACACAGGGGTAACACGTGGGAATGAAAGGAACCCAGGTCCGCTTGACTGGGGCAACCCGGTCAGGCGCCGGTCATCATATCCCTCGATTTGGGGCGTGACAAACTTGGTATCCGAGCCTAAGGTTTTAAAGTGTCCTAGGATGTCTCGGAGCCGTGTCTAGTAGTGCCCTTCTTATCGGTGTGTTGTCGACCACATCAGATAAGTTGGGGGCTATACGGGCATTTAGGAATTTATCTATTTCTTTATTAATCTATATCATGCGGTAAAGTACAATGTGGAAATATTTGTGTCTAATTCGCGCCTTGTTCCCAAATTTTCAGAATATGGCGCCTAAGAAGAAAGCTAGACTCGGCCTTGGGGCCAATGCCGGCCCAAGTGTGGCTGCTAATCATGTACCCGATGCCGTGGGCAAGAATGACCCACCAGTCCTGAATTTGCCTGGCCCATCTGTTCAAAACCCAAGTATCCCTATTCTAGCTGCGGCAGAGGATGCCACCATTCCTCTTGCCGGTGTTCCTGACTCAGATACAGTTCCCGTTTCGGGCTTTGGTATCTCTAATAAGGATCTTAGGGGAGCTATTCATATGTTAACATAGTTAGTGGCTGCCCAGGCCCAGAGATCCCATGATGCCCCTGCATCCTCCATCGGACAGGGAGATTCCTCCGGCTCCAGAGTCCATCAGTTCTTGTGATTGGCCCCTCCAGAATTTTCAGGTACCGATCCAGAGGCTGACCCACAGGAATTCCTTGATGAGATATACAAGACCCTCGAGTGATGAAGGCTACAGATATAGAGGGGGTAGAGTTGGCCTCTTACAGGCTGAAGGGAGCGGCACGTTCATGGTTCGAAATATGGGAGGATTCCCGTGAGGAGGTGAGCCCTCCGGCCAGATGGGATGAGTTCGTAGATGTATTTATGGACCACTTCTTGCCTGCCGAGGTGATGGCAGCCCGTGCCACGGAGTTCGAGGTCCTCAAACAGGGCAGTGTGAGTGTTTGGGAGTATCACATGGAGTTCGTAAGGTTGTCCAAGTACGCTCCTCATTTAGTGTCGACCATGGATGCCAGGGTTCGACGGTTTGTTCAGGGCCTTAGCCCTTTGGTAGTGAATGAGGCCGCCACGGCAGCTTTGCACTCAGACATGAACTATGGGAGGATTGTGGGGTTTGCTCAAGCCACAGAGGCCAGGAAATTGAAGATTCGTGCAGAAAGAGAAAGTAGCAGCAGGGCCCGGTCAATGGGTCGTTCAGGGAGATCACTTCCAGGGAGGGGGTCATCAGGGCCATCCCAGTCATATGCTCAGTCCTCCGCGAGTGCACCGCCATCCGTGCACAGTCATCAGCAGGGCAGTTACTCGAGACCTGGTTCGGACAGCAGGAGGTCTCGTCAGTCTGGTCGTCCTGGGTGAGATCCCAGCAGCAGGGGAGACCTACATGCCCCAAGTGTGGGAGATTTCATACAGAGACCTGCTACCTTGACATGCCAAAATGTTTCAGGTGCGGGGTGAGAGGTCACATTTAGAGGGACTATCGTGCACCCAGTCAGGGTATAGGTAGGGGATCTGCTCAGTCATCCGGTTCTTCGGCTGCTACATCATCAGGCGCGTCCTCCAGCATCAGCAGGACGTGGCGCAATTGGGGGTGGAGCTCATGGTAGAGGTGGACCTAGCTGATTCTATGCGTTGAGTGGCCGCCAGAGTGCTGAGGCTTCTCCAGATGTTGCCACAGGTATCTTGTCTGTACAGAATATTGATTGTTATGCCCTTATTGATCCGGGGTCCTCATTGTCTTATGTTACTCCATTCATTACTTCAAGTTTTGGGATAGAACCCGAACAACTTTATGAGATGTTCTCTGTGTCGACTCCGGTTGGTGATTTTATTACAGCCTCACGAGTCTATAGAAATTGCGTTGTCTAGGTGAGTGGTCGTGATACTACAGCCGATCTTATTGAGCTTGGGATGGTTGATTTTGATGTAATTATGGGGATGGATTGGCTCTACTCATGCTTTGCCAAACATGACTGTCGGACGAGAGTTATGAGGCTCGAGTTCCCTAACGAGACAGTTATTGAATGGAGAGGAAATGGTGTAGTGCCCAGGGGTAGGTTTATTTCCTACCTTAAGGCTTCGAAGATGATTAAGAAGGGGTGTATCTATCACTTGGTTCGGGTAACGGACACAACCTCAGAGGTGCCTACCCTCGAGTCCGTGCCAATTGTGAATGATTTTCCTGAAGTGTTTTCGGATGAGCTTCCAGGCATTCCGCCGGATAGGGAGATTGATTTTGGGATCGATGTATTGCCAGATACTCAACCAATGTCCATTCCACCAAACAGGATGGCGCCAACAGAGTTTAGGGAGTTAAATGAGCAGCTGAGGGATTTATTAGAGAAAGGGTTCATACGACCGAGTGTGTCGCCGTGGGGTGCTCCGGTTCTTTTTGTCAAAAAGAAGGATGGGTCACTTCGAATGTGTATTGATTATCGACAGCTCAACAAAGTCACCATCAAGAATAAATATCCTTTGCCTCGAGTGGATGATCTGTTTGACCAATTGCAGGGAGCGAAGTTCTTCTCAAAGATTGATTTACGGTCTGGGTACCACCAGTTGAAAATCAGGGAGCAGGATATTCCTAAGACCGCCTTCAGAACTCGTTATGGTCACTTCGAGTTTTTCGTCATGTCTTTTGGGCTAACCAACGCCCCGGCAACTTTCATGGACCTTATGAATCGGGTATTCAAGCCATTCCTAGATTCTTTTGTGATTGTATTCATTGACGACATCCTCATCTACTCTCGGAGCAGGGAAGATCATGCCGTTCACCTCAGAGCAACATTGCAGATCCTTCTTCAGCATCAATTGTATGCCAAGTTCTCAAAATGTGAGTTTTGGTTGGAGTCCGTAGCCTTTCTAGGGCATGTTATTTCCAGGTGAGGGAATTCAGGTGGATCCTCAGAAGATTGCGGCAGTGAAAGATTGGCCTAGACCCACGACCCCGACAGAGATTCGTAGCTTCTTGGGTTTGGCAGGGTACTATCGGAGGTTTGTAGAGGGATTCTCGACCCTCGCTTCCCCATTGACAAAACTGACGCAGAAGGCAGTGAAGTTCCAGTGGTCCGATGCTTGTGAGAAAAGTTTCCAAGAATTGAAGTCAAGATTGACCTCGACACCGGTATTGGCCTTGCTAGAAGGCACAGAGGGATTTGTGGTTTATTGTGATGCCTCCAGGGTTGGTTTGGGATGTGTATTGATGCAGCACGGAAATGTTATAGCTTATGCTTCCAGGCAACTCAAGAACCATGAGAAGAATTATCCGACGCATGATTTGGAGCTTGCAGCTGTCGTGTTTGCCTTGATAATATGGTGACACTACCTTTATAGGGTTCATGTAGATGTGTTTTCAGACCACCAGAGCCTCCAGTATTTGTTTAAGCAGAAAGAGCTGAATCTGAGACAGCGGCGGTGGTTAGAATTGCTCAAGGACTATGATTTGAACATATTGTACCATCCAGGGAAGGCAAATATGGTAGCCGACGCTCTTAGTCGAAAATCCATGGGTAGTTTGGCTCATTTGGGTATGGATCAGAAACCCCTGGCTCGGGAGGTTTACCAATTAGCCAGTTTGGGGGTTCGTATCTCGGCGTCTGACGAGGGGGATATTTTGGTGCATAATGGAGCAGAATCATCACTGGTCGCGGAAATCAAGGAAAAACAGTTCATGGATCCAGCATTGGTTCGGGTAAAGGAAGCAGTTATGAATGACAAGACCTCAGCATTTGTACTCAGTAGCGAGGATGGTGTATTGTGGTGCCAAGGTAGACTATGTGTTCCAGGTGTGGACGAGCTTCGGGAAAGAGTGACGGCAGAGGCTCATATTTCCAGGTATTCGGTGCACCCTGGTTCCACGAAAATGTATCATGATCTCAAGGAGATTTATTGGTGGAACGGTATGAAAAGGGATGTAGCAAGCTTTGTAGCTAAATGTCCAAACTGTCAACAAGTGAAGGCCGAGCATCAACGGCCTGGTGGATTAACTCAGCTTATAGAAATACCAAGGTGGAAATGGGAGATGATCAATATGGATTTCGTGGTGGGGTTACCTCGCACTCAGCGTAAGTTTGACTCAATATGGGTGATAGTGGATCGACTCACCAAATCAGATCACTTCCTGCCAGTCAAGTCCACTGATACTGCGGAGCAATATGCAAGGTTTTACATCAAGGAAATAGTAAGGCTTCATGGCACTCCACTTTCTATTATCTCGGATCGCGGGGCTCAGTTTACAGCTAACTTTTGGAAGAAGTTTCAACAAGGTTTGGGAACTCAGGTGAATCTCAGTACAACTTTCCATCCACAGACCGACGGTCAGGCAGAGCGAACCATTTAGACGCTTGAAGATATGTTGCGGGCTTGTGTCTTAGATTTTAAAGGTAATTGGGATGAACACTTGCCACTGATAGAATTTGCTTACAATAACAGCTATCATGCTAGCATTCAGATGGCCCCGTTTGAGGCATTGTACGGGAGAAGATGTAGGTCGCCAATCGGGTGGTGTGAGGTAGGTGAAGCAGAATTGCTAGGGCCAGATATGGTGTACGAAGCTATGGAAAAATTAAAGGTTATTCAGGAAAGGATGAAAACTGTACAGAGTCGCCATAAATCCTATGCAGACGTTCGCCGAAGGGACTTGGAGTTTCAAGTCGATGATTGGGTGTTCCTGAGGGTATCTCCTATGAAGGGAGTCATGCGATTCGGAAAGAAAGGGAAATTGAGTCCTAGGTATGTCAGGCCATATCGGATCGTTCAAAGGATTGGTCAAGTTGCTTATAGGCTAGAGTTGCCTCCTGAGATGTCATCAGTGCACCCGGTATTCCATGTGTCCATGTTGAAGAAAGTGATTGGAGATCCATCCACCATCATGCCAGTCGAAGCTATAGAGGTTAATGAAGATTTGTCATATGAAGAAGTTCCAGTTGCTATTCTTGATAGGCAAGTCCGTAAGTTGAGAAATAAGGAAGTTGCCTCTGTTAAAGTATTGTGGCGAAGTCAACAAGTTGAGGAGGCCACATGGGAAGCAGAAAAAGAGATGAAGGAAAAGTACCCCCATTTGTTTGATCAAGCCTAGAAGAAATTAGGTGACCCTTCTACTCCTAGTAACTGCCATCTTGTCCAAGTTGTTTCCCTCTTAGTATTGGTAAAGTCTCCTTCGTTTTGTAATTAGATAAATGTGTTGTTGCCTTGGGTCACTTGAACCTTTCTTGATAAATGAAAGCCTTATAAAAGATTTATGTGTTAAATAAACAACTAATAGTAAGTGTAGATTGGTAATGGTTTGCTTGTGTGTACATAGTGTATTAAGATGGTTAAATAAGGTAAGAACTCATTGAAGTGACAAGTTTTGTGCAATTGTAACAATGTGATAGAATATGTGCATTCGTTGAGGTAAGAAAGTGTATACCAGTTGTTGGAAGTGTTGTATTTGTGTATTGTTGTTTGGTAATGTGTTTCGGGGGCCCTCTGACAGGTGGATATGTCCATAATACAAAGGAAACTCTAGCGAAATTTTTCTAAAATATAAGAGTTAGTCAAAATTTTGATGGTTGCATATCATGTCTTTCAAAAACTAACTCATTTATTTCAAAATCCTCATTCGAGGACGAATGATCTTAAGGGGGGGAGGATGTAAGGCCCCGTAAAATTTTTGTGCATGAAACCTAGTAGCTATAGTGTCATGGTCCAAATAATGTGTTAGGAATGCGTAGAATTCTTCGCGGCGAGCTTGCTCACCGCGGTTCGGACCCTTGGTAGTGATTTAAGTTTCAAAAATGTAGAGAATCACTTTTTCCAGAAAAGTATCAATTTTACGGTCAAGAATGCGACCGCAGATCTGCTATGTGGACCGCATTCTTGCCACAGAGCTTACCAGAAGATTTCCCAAAATCATGTCGAAAATGCGGTCGATATGCGATCGCATAATGAATCTGCGGTGCACTTTGTGACCGCAGATCAAGAATGCGGACCGCATTTTGGTCGCATTCCTTAATAGAACTTGTGTAAATTTTGCGGCAATTCCGCGGTCACTATGCGGACCGCATGTTGGTTCTGCGATCGCAGATGCGACCGCAGAATTGACCCGGCCCAAATATTTTATAAAATTTGACCCGATCTCTTCTTTAATATAACGCCTTTCCCCTTCATTTTATCATATCATCTTACCAAAATTAGAGAGAGAGAGAGGGGTTTTAGAGAGAGAAGTTCATCATCTTCAAAGATTGTTCCAAACATCTAGTCCAAAGGATTCTAGGGCAAGGATTCAACTTCCCCAATCTTTACAAGGTAAAAACCCTAACTATTTTCCTTGATTTTCAGTTTTAAAATGGGTAAGAAGAGGGTTGCATATAATAGCTTTTGAAAATGGAATTTTATACTCATGCATGATTATTGAACTTGATTATTAGTAAAAGAAGTGAGTAGAAGTAAGAGTCTTCAAGAACAAGGTTGGCAAGAGTAGGATATCTTGGGTAAGCATAAAGTAGGAGGTTAAAGGAAGAAAATTCGACACTAGGTATGTATGGCTAATTTTGATTCTTGTGAAATCGCCTATATGTGTGGAATTTGTTTGGTTCGTGTTAAATTGCTAAATTGTGTGAAATTCTTGATGTTGTTGTTGGATATTCAAAGGTGTTGTTGAACTATGAGTGATGTAAAATGAGAGTTGAATTTGGTAAAAGAATTGTGAATAATGGTGATGATGGCATATATGGTACCTTGTGGAAAAGAAACGAAACACTTGAGGTGTGGTAAGTTATTGAACATAAAAGTATGAACATTCTCGGTTTTGGAACACTTGTAACTTGGTTGTGATATTGGCTTGAGAAGTAATTGAGAACATGAACCAATGTGTAAGTTGCTTATTTGAACTTGTTGTAATTGTGTGTAGTACCTTATCTGTTGTTTGTGATTGTTGTGTTTGAAAACTGTACGGTGGGATCGGGTTGTGCGCCGCAACATGAAGAAATAAGGTGTGGGTTGGGGTGATAAGGGTGGCCGAGGTAATAAGGGTGGTCAGGGGTAATAAGGATGGAAAGCGATCGAAATCGATATTGAAAATTTATACAAAAATCAATGATGTAAAATTGTGAAAGGAGACAGCAGGAGAGTTTGCAACCTGTGGGGCACTGACTGCCCTTTTGTGTGACTACTTGTGCTTTACGTGATTGATTGGTTGTTGTTCTAATTGTGGACCTTAAACATGCTTGTGTTGAGGCTTATCTGAAATGAGTAAAAGGTGGGAAACATGGTTAGTTAGCTTAATTGATTTCTTGATGTAATCTGTTGTCTGTCTTGTTATCATGATCCTTGTTTAATGGCTTGAGTTTACTTGGGACAAAGTTTGTCCATACATACTAGTACAATTCAAGTGTACTGATGTCCCCTTTTTGTCGGGGACGCTACATTCATGTTATAATTGTAGGTGGTTCAGTAGCAGGCACTTCAGCGCATCGGCAGTAGTATTCTTCACCTTCCACTGCCCGTTTTGGTGAGCCCCTTTCTTCCTCGGGGCCCTGTGTGGTTCATGCCACTTTTGTTAAGATTTCATTTTCGTTTTGAAAGGTATTGCCGGAGCCTTGTTACCGGCAAGTATTGTATTCCCCTTTTTGTATCCTAGAGGCTCTGTAGACATGTAAACTGTGGGACTCCAGTCTTATGTATATATTATGTTATGTCGGGCGTTGTAAAACTGCAAACTTGTTAATGAATCACTCGTATGGTTTTAATTGTTTAATGTGAAATCATTCATGGTTAGTAAGATATTTGGTTAATGAGATACAATCAACACAGGGGTAACGCGTGGGAATGAAAGGCACCCAGGTCCGCTTGACTGGGGCAACCCGGTCAGGCGCCGGTCATGTTTCCCCGATTTGGGGCGTGACAAAGGCCAATGAAACACTCTTCGGTAATGTTTTTCTAACAGCAACCTGGAGCAAGTAATGAATTAAAAAAATGAGCATCATGACTTTTGTACCCTGAAATTTTCATCTCCTTCACGTGCACCCGTTCTGAAATATTTGACGCACAAACTTTTGGTAACTTGGCATTTTATATGACTGTACAAAATAAACTTTTCTCTTTGGTTCCATGTAGAAACAAGCTTGAGCCAAACTTACTTTTCCATCATCATCTTCTCTTGGTTGTAACTCCTTTCGTATCCCCATTTCTTGTAAGTTATAGCGAGCATTTACATGATCCTTTGACTTTTTTCCATTTCCAATAAAGTCCCAAGCAAACTGTCACATATATTTTTCTCGATGTGCATCATATAAATATTGTGCCTCAATTTGTTATGCGCCCAATATGGCAATTAAAAAAAATATATTTTTTTCCACAGACCCTTGTTATCCCGAGATCTTTTCTTTTTTCCCTTTCCAAAAACATTATTGAATGCAAGCAACTCTTGAACCACTTCTACACCCGACAAAGGAGTAGGTGCGGGTCTATGTTCCTCCTTGCCATTAAATGACTTCTTATCTTTCCGCAAAGGATGATCATGAAGCAAAAATCTTTGATGGCCCATATAACACATCTTATGACTATGTTTGAGATATAGAGAGCATGTGTCATAATTACAAGTGGGGAATGCCAACCTCCCCTTGGTGCTCCATCCTGAAAGCATAGCTAATGCTAGAAAATCACTAACTGCCCACAACAAGGCCGCACGCATTTGAAATGTTTTCTTTGTCTCAACATCATATGTTTCTATCCTAGTTTCCCATAGTTCCTTCAATTCTTCAATAAGTGGTTCAAAGTACACATCTATATCATTTCCTGGAGATGAAGGACCTAGAATGATCATTGACAACATGATATATTCTGGCTTCATGCAAATCCACGGTGATAAATTATAATTCATTAATATGACAGGCCACAGGCCACGTGCTATGAGAAATGCCCATGGTTCGAAATGGGTTGAAACCATCAATTGAAAGACCCAACCTAACATTGCGTGGATCTTTGGAAAAGTCGGGATGTAGAGAATCAAAATCCTTCCAAGCTTCTCCATCAGCAGGATGCCTCAACTTCCCATCATTAGGTCGTTCATTAGCATGCCATCTCATTGCAATAGCTGTTTCAGGACACATGAATATCCTCTGAAGCCTAGGCTTCAAGGGAAAGTACCTTAAAACCTTTGCAGGAACTTTAGAACTTGCATTAGTCAAGGCACGATTAGAACTTTTCCATCTAGAATACCCACATACAGAGCAATTATCGGCCTTTGCATTATCATTCCAAAATAGCATGCAATCATTAGGGCATGCATGTATTTTATCATAATGAAGACCCAAATCTTTTATCATATTTTTAGCCTTGTTGAAAGACTTTGGTAGCTTAGCAAAGGGAAATGCCTCTTTTAGCAAGTCTGAAAAGGCTACAATACTCAACCCATGCAAAGACTTAAACAAGTATAACCGGATGGTGAAACTCAGTTTATTGAAGGTTAGACACCCTGGATATAATTCTTGTTTCCCTTCCTCTAATAATTTAAAAAATCTCTTAGCATCTTTAGATAGAGCCTCTCTCATCCCTTCTTGTTGTACTATCTCGCCTTCTACATTTCTGAATGTATCATGAAGTAATCCATCAATATCATCACGCATGTTAGAACCTTCATCATTATTGCTTTGACGAGGTGTAACTCTAGAGGAAAACCATTCACCATGGAAAACCCACTCGGTGTAACCATCAAGAAAGCCATTAACGACCAAGTGATCCTCCACCACATTTCTATAATGCCAATAATGATTAATGCATTTTGTGCAAGGGCATAATATTTCATTTCCTTGGGAAGATCATTCAAATGCCTTGTCAAGGAAATCATTCACTCCATAGATATACTCATCCGTCCATCTAAGGAGATGTATCCAACTTTTATCTACATTATCCATGAAAATCCTAGGAAGGCAAAGTAAATCAACATAATTAACAAACACATTACTACCATAAAAGTACCAAGATGTAAATAGTTCATAGCCAATTACAATATTGACCCTAGAATCCTTAATACTAACCAAGTATAAATCATATCAAACGATGCGTCCAAGTAGTGGATGTATTTAACTTTGTATATCAAAGAGTAAATTGATGGTGCTTAATACAATCTAATTTTGAAAAAGCTAGTTAATGAAAAGCCACGACAGAGTAGGTGATCTAAGTTCCAAGTTCTCACAAATATTTAAGGAGCCTAAAGAATTCATTGCTTCATGATTGTTGTTTGTGAGGATAAATACCATTTCAAGCATGTCTTTTTTCTTCTGTTTCACTATCACTTCAAGAATGTTAAATGCGTGTATTAATATTAGGTGTAGTTGATAGGTTTTCTTCATTAGCTATCCAATGTGAAAGACACTAATATGCATCCTCATCCATGGGTTAAATGAAGCCCTTTTTATGAAATTTCTACCATTTAATGACATCGATGAAGTGATATTATGTCCAAGTACAAGTTATCCGTTTATCATTTGCACTCTGACTAATTCTTTCATATCTCTAACTATTTAAGTCCTTGATCTTATCTTTGTTAATATTCCATTTAATATTACTTCTATAAACTTTACATTGTAGTCCATTCTGAACTTGTAAATTAGATTCCCACACCAATATATCTCGGAAGTAAAAACATTATAAGCCTAGAGAAAAGAATGGAAGATAATCAATAACTACTGGACTTGGACTTTTAGCGACCGAAATTCCCTTTGCTAAAGGCCTTTTTTCTTGTAGTGAATACTTTAGAAACTATACTAAGAGAATAGAAAAGAGAATACCAAAAAACTATCACAAAACAATTGTAGACAGAACAATTCTCCTATGATCATCCAAATCTTATGTTCTCCTATAATATTTAGGATTCAGGAATAAATGTACAAGTAAACTATCACAGAACAATGCTAAACAGAAAAAGGAACAATTATGAGTAGGAAAATGTATATGTTTTTGACTGTTGTTTCAAAATCTTCTAGAATAGGAAAAGGAAAAAGTCTCAAGAAGGCCAAAACAAACCCCAGCAACGAAGAAATTCATGCAGCAGTAGTACATATTCTGAAAGAAGTGGACTTTAACTCTGTAAGTGATATCTTTCCCTTGCGTTAAACAGTCATGAATTTTGTTAAAATAGCAACGAAAAGAAGCAGAATAGCGACGTATTGTTTGGTCGCTAACCATTACTACGAATATATTGCCTCGCTAATCCATCACTAGATTCGCCATCACTAGATTCGTGATTATTTTGTATTTTTCATCGCTATGAGCTTAGCAACGAGCATTTTAGTGACCAACTTGATTCCGTCGCTAAATCGTCGCTAAACAGGTTTAGCGACAGAAATAAGTTGTTTAGCGACGGAAACCAAGCAGCAAACTAGCTAAAGTAATGCAATGACAATCTCAAACCAGCAAATCCATTAATTTGTTCAAACTCACGTATCGAAAAGGTTAAAAAATTTCAAAACATTCCAACTTCCACCACAAACAGAAATTTCACATCTTTCTTCCTCCAACCACCAAAAATATTGAATTCAAAAAAACCCCACAACAGAAAAAGAAGAAAAATTCTTTAATTTTCCTTTAGAAACCCTCTTTACACAAACCCATTAAAAAAAGTAGGCAAAAAACTTGAGAGATAGAAAGTACCTGTAATTTCACTCGCTCAAATCCCGAGTCTTGGAATGATGTTAGTTTCTTTGTTTCCTTGGAGTTCAGACGCAAACAAATTTCAGCAAACACCAAAAATTTATCCGAGAAGCAGTCAATATCACTAAAAGGATTTATGCAATTTTGTTGTCTCTAACAGAGAGATTGACATATGAATTTCTTCCAGCAATCGATGCTGGTTTAACAGGAGAAGAAGGTCACCTTTTCTATGGAGCTTTGGTGGAAGTTTAATGGCTGAAAGAGGTGGAGATTTGGTCGGAGATGGGGAAGATGGCGGAGCCCAGCGATATTAAGGCTTTTAGTTAATGTCTGACGGTGATAGCTAAACAAATTAAATTAGATAGTTTACATTTTTGTTTTTGTAATTAATTAAAAAATAAATAAATACTAAATGTTTGGCGGGTATAACAAAATTTTAGGAGGGAATAGACAAAAACCGTTCTGTTATAACTATTCCCAAAATTCCATTCTAAAAATCCCGTTAAAATGTGCTATGGCATTGGTTGTATGTGACTGGTAACGATTTTATATAAAGAGTGTGCTGATATCATCCATACTTTATAGGAACTGTTTAACCGTTGCTATATCTGCTATATGGCAACGGTTCTATAACCGTTATAAAATAACTGTTACAATAGGCTCATTTTTTGGTAGTGCTAGCTTAGAGAAGCATGCTTAGCTGACTTACTTGCTTAATTGTTTAACTGTACTATTTGCACTCCGTGAAGCATGTTAGTTTAGAAATCAGTATTACATGTGATGGTTTGGTATTTATTATGAGATTATGGGCTGCTGTTGTGGTGTGTTTTAAATTGGGACTACGGGACGACTTCCCGGGAGATCCCCCATGTACTTGACTTATTTAGAAATAAAGGTGCGGGATACCAAGAGATCTCTGACATTTGTTTCTATATATATATATATATATATATATATATATATATATATATTGGGATACCAAGAGCTCCCCGGCTCACTTATTGAGGATACCAAGAGATTCTCGGAATACCAAGAGATCCATGATGCATATGATGAGGATACCGAGAGATCCTCAGGATACCAAGAGATCCCCGACTATTATTCCTAGTTGAGAGTAGTATTTCCCTCGCATTGTTACTGTTACTATTTATATTTGTTTGTTGTAATTATCCGAATTAGATTTTTTGCTGTGGACTTGTTTCAGACTATTTTTGTTATTTATTTATTTATTATGCTTATCTCAATAGGCCCTAACCTTTCTCGTCACTAACCAACCAAGGTTAGGCTTGGCACTTGCTGAGTACCATTGTGGTGTACTCATTCCCTTCATGTGCATGTTTTTCATGTGTAGATCATCCAAGTACTTCTACTCAGGCATACTATTCTTGAGACGAGCAGGCATACTGACACTTCGAGGTATATCTACAGCGTCCGCAGATCGAAGAGTTTTCTTACTTATTCTAGTTATAGAGATGTTGTCCTATTATACTATTAATGTAGTTATTCTGGATATTAGAGTACTTATTGGATTTCTATTAGCTTGTGTATCCTGGAGATTTCGGGTTTTGGGATTTTGTTGTATATTTCTGCTTATCCTTAGAGTTGCATAGGCCGATCGGCCTTATACTCAGTTATTATTTTCGTATGTTCAATTTTTAATTGATTCTTCTATAAATATTATGTTTTTCTGCAATACTTGGCTTACTTGGTCATGGGGACTAAGTTCCAACAAAACATGTTCACGATCAGTGAACTAGGGTCGTGACAAGTTGGTATCAGAGCACTAGGTGCATAAGAGTCACGGAACACATGCCGGTTTATTAGAGTATCACTGATTGGTACAGAGACATTTGTATTTATCTACGAGAGACTATGTAACTATTTAGGAAAAATCTTCATTTCTTTTGAATTCCTTGTCGTGCGATATTTTGACATCAATTCTAAACTTCTATATTGTATTCTATCATAGATGGTGAGGACACGTGCTACACGAGAGGTCGGGGTAGGGGTAGAGGTCGAAGACATGTGCGAGGTATAGCCACAACACCCGCACGTGCTGCCGCTGAGGTACCACCAATAGATCCAGTAGGAGCACAGGCACCTGGTACACCTACTATAGCTACTACTACTCCAGCGCTCTAGGAGACCCTGGCTCAGTTCATGAGCATGTACACTACCTTGGCTCAGGCGGGGTTGCTTACCCTCGCTACGACCACATCTCAGGTCAGGGGAGGGGCCAAACTCCCTAAGCTTGTAGTCCTGAGCAGAGAGTGCCGATGGAATAGGTCTTAGAGGTTATTCTTGCACCGCCTGTAGCACCAGCACATCCCGAGGATGGGTCAGCTGTCTCATAGGATGAGCAGCAAAGGCAAGAGAGGTTCAAGAAATATGATCCCCCAGTGTTCAATGGCCTAGCATCAGATGACGCCTTGCAATTTTTGGAGTAGTGTCATTGTATTCTTCGCACTATGGACATAGTGGAGTCTAGTGCGGTTTCTTTCACCGCCTTTCAGCTTCGGGGAGTCACCTATGATTGGTGGCGTTCTTATGAGTTGGACAGTACAGTTGAGTCTGTCCCACTGACTTGGACCCAGTTCTTAAACATGTTTATGAGGGAGTTTGTCCCTTAGAGCCTCGGGGATTCATGGCACACCAAGTTTGAGCATTTGTGCCAAGGTGCTATGACAGTCTCAAAGCATGCCATCCGTTATACCAGGTTGGCTAGATATGCATCGGCTTTGGTCGCCACAGTCCGGGAGAGAGTTCAGAGGTTTATTGAGGGTATTCTTTCGCCTATCTAGTCCAACATGGCTCGAGAGTTAGAGATGGATATTACTTACCATCAGGTAGTTTTGCTAGGAGGATTGAGGGTATGCTCGCTAGGGAGCGAGGGGAGAAGGAGGCCAATAGGTGTCGAGAGTCGGGTCACTACTCTGGTGCTCGTACCTCATCAGTCGGTCACTATGGTAGGGGTTATTCTGGTTGCCCTATTCATTTAGCCTTGCTAGCATCCGGTAGTACTCCAACTCTTCGAGCACCTCAGGAGCCTTATTATGCGCCTCCAATTTCTAGCGCATCTCCTACGTGGGGTACTTCAAGAGGTCAGTCCAGTAGATATAGTGCTAGTCAGTCACAGTTGTCGCGTCCTCCCAGAGCTTGCTATGAGTGTGATGATATCCGTCATGTTTTGAGGGATTTCCCCAGACTTGGGAGGAGTGTACCTCTACAGACTGCTCAGCCACAGCATGTTCCTTAGAGTTCTCAAGCTATAGTTCCAGCTCCCACTGCTACCCTACCGGCCCAGCCAGTTAGGGGCGGATGTCGGGGAGATAGAGGTCTCCCTCGTGAGAGGTGTCAGGCTAGATATTATTGCATTCCTGCTCATACTCACGCGGTTGCCTCCAATTCTGTCATCATAGGTATTATTCTGGTTTGTCACAAAGAGGCATCGGTTCTATTCAATCTAGGCGCTACTTATTCATATGTGTCCTCTGATTTTGCTTCTCATTTGGGTGTTCCTTGGGATTCTTTGAGTTCCCCCATTTATGTTTCTACTCCTATGGGAGATTCTCTTATTGTGTACCGCGTGTACCGGTCACATTTGGTTACTATTCCTGGTTTTGAGACCAGAGCTGATCTATATTACTTGGTATGGTTGAATTTGACATTATTTTAGGCAATGACTAATTATCGCCCCATCGTGATATTCTTGATTGTCACGCCAAGACTGTGACGCTGGCTATAGCAGGTGTTCCACGTATTGAGTGGAGTGGTACTTTAGATCATACTTTCACTAGGGTTATCTCTTTCCTTAAAGCTCAGCGTATGGTTGAGAAAGGGTGTGCTGCATATTTAGCTTATGTGACAGATGTCTATATTGACACCCCTTCTGTTGATTCAGTCCCAGTGGTACGAGATTTCCCGAATGTGTTTCCAGTTCTGGGCATGTGTCACGCCCCAAATCGAGGGACATGACCGGCGCCTGACCGAGTTGCCCCAGGTCAAGCGGACCCGGGTGCCTTTCATTCCCACGCGTTAACCCTGTGTTGATTGTTTCTCATTAACCAAATATTTTACCAATAATGACTGATTTCATAATGCATAAACATAACCATGTGATTGATTCACTAACAAGTTCATAATTTATATTTACAACGCTCCATACATATACATAGGCCACAATCCCACGGTTTACATGTCTATGGAGCCTCTAGGATACAAAAAGGGAAATACAATACTTGCCGGTAACAAGGCTCCGGCTATACCTTACAAAACCAAAATGAAATCTAAACCGAGTGGCATGAACCACACAAGGCCCCGAGGAAGAAAGGGGCTCACCAAAACGGGCGGTGGAAGGAGAAGGATACTACTGCCGATGAGCTGAAGTGCCTGCTACTGATCCACCTACAATCATGACACGAATGTAGCGCCCCGGCAAAAGGGACGTCAGTACACTTGAATTGTACTGGTATGTATGGACAAACTTTGTCCCAAGTAAACTCAAGCCATTAAATTACATCAACAATTAATTAAGCCAGAGCCAACCATGTTTCCACATTTTCCTCATTTCAAATAATTCTCACACAAAGCACTTTCTACGATCAACCAATTTAACAATAACCAATCAATCACGTAAAGCACAAGTAGTCAAACAAAGGGGCAATCGGTGCCCCACAGGTTGCAAACTCTCCTGCTGTCTCCTTTCACAATTTCACATTATTGATTTTTGTATCAATTTTTCAATAGCGATTTCGATCGCTTTCCATCCTTATTGCCCCGACCACCCTTATTACCTCGGCCACCCTTATCACCCCAACCCACACCTTATTTCCCCACGTTGCGGCGCGCAACACGACCCCGCCTTACAGTTGAAAACACAACAATTTCAAACAGGAGATAAGGTACTACACACAATTTCAACAAGTTCAAATAAGCAACTTACACATTGGTTCATGTTCTCAATTTCTTCTCAAGCCAATATCAAAACCAAGTTACAAGTATTCCAAAATCGAAAATGCCCACATAATCATGTTCAACAATTTACCACAATTAAGGTGTTTCAAATTCCTTCCACAATAAGCCAAGTATGCCATCACAATGGTTGTTCCCAATTCTTTACCAATCTCGATTACCTTTTTATCTTTCAATTCATATTTCATACCACACCACACGTAGTTCAACATCAATCAAATGCTCAACAAGGAAATCAAAGAATTACGTAAAATTTCTCAATTTGACATATGCCAAAACAATTCGCACACATTTGGGCTATTTTACAAGAATCAAAATTTGCCATACATACCTGGTGATGAGTTTTCTTCCGTTAACTTCCTACTTTATGCTTACCCACGCTATCTTACTCTTGCCAACCTTGTTCTTGAAGACTCTTACTTCTACTCACTTCTTTTTACTAAAAATCAAGTTCAATAATCATGCATGAGTGTAAAAATTCTATTTTTAAAAGCTATTATATGCAAACCTCTCTTTACCCAATTAAAACTGAAAATCAAAGAAAATAGTTAGGGTTTTTACCTTGAAAAGATTGGGGATGTTGAATCCTTGCCCTAAGATCCCTTGGAATTAAGATGGTTGGAACAATCTTTGAAGATGAAAGATTTCTCTCTCTAAAAACCCTCTCTTCTCTCTCCAATTTTGGTAAGATGATATGATAAAATGAAGAAGAAAGGTGTTATATTAAAGAAGAGATCGGGTCAAAATGTCACAAAAATCTGGGCCGGGGTCAATTATGCGGTGCACTATGCGACCGCAGAATCAACATGCGGTCCGCATAGTGACCGCAGAATTGCCCCAAATTTTACACAGGTTCTGTTAAGGAGTGCGGTCACTATGCGGACCGCATGTTGATTCCGCGGTCGCAAAGTGCACCGCGGATTTGACATGCGATCGCATATCGACCGCACTTTTGACACGATTTTTGGGAAACTCTCTGGAACGTTTTGCGGCAAGAATGCGGTCCGCATGTCAGGTTTGCGATCGCATTCTTGACCGCATATTGGACACTTTTCGGAAAAATTAATTCTCTACATTTTTGAAACTTAAATCACTACCAAGGGTCCGAACCGCGGCGAGCAAGCTCGCCGCGAAGAATTCTACGCATTCCTAACACATTATTCGGACCATGACACCACAGATACTAGGTTTTATGCACAAAATTTTTACGGGGCCTTACATCCTCCCCCCGATAGAGATATCGATTTTGGCATTGATCTTCTGCTGGGCACTCAGCCCATTTCTATTCCCTTGTATCGCATGGTTCCTCCTGAGTTGAAGGATCAATTGTAGGAATTGTTGGGTAAGGGTTTTATTCGACCCAGTGTTTCGCCATGGGCTGGCTCTATCATGTTTGTGAAGAGGAAGGATGGTTCTATGCGTATGTACATTGATTATCGCCATTTGAACAAATTTAAAGTGAAGAACCGATATCTTCTACCTCTTATTGATGATCTATTTGACCAGCTTTAGGGTGCACATGTGTTTTCCAAGATTGCTTTGTGCTCAACTTACCATCAGTTGAAGATTCGGGATCCAGATATCTGAAGACTGCCTTCAGGACTCGGTATGGTCATTATGAGTTCCTTGTTATGTCTTTTGGTCTGAATAATGCGTCGGCAGCTTTTATACATTTGATGCATAGTGTATTCAGGCCATATCTTTACTCATACATGATTGTTATTATTGATGATATTCTGGTATATTCCGGAGTCAGGATGATCATAAGCAACACCTGAGGATAGTACTTTAGACTCTAAGAGAGAATAAATTATATGCAATGTTCTCAAAATGTTAGTTCTAGCTGAGTCTTGTGGCATTCCTAGGCCACGTGGTGTCGAGTGAGGGCATTCGAGCGGATTCGAGGAAGGTGGAGGCCATGCACAGTTGGTCCAAGCCCTCTTCAGGTACAGAGATTTGCAGTTTCCTCGGCTTGGCGGGTTAATACATTCTTTTTGTGGAGGGGTTTTTATCGATTGCGGTCCCTATGACTAGATTGACTCAAAAAAAGGTGCACCATTTTAGTGGACAGAGGAGTGTAAGGCAAGCTTCCAAATGCTCAAGACAACTTTGACTTCAGCTCTTCCAAAATCTCAAGACAACCTTGACTTCAGCTCCAATCTTGATACTTCCCACCGGTTCAGGATTCTATATAGTTTCTTGTGATACCTCACGGGTTGGACTTCAAGCAGTGTTTATGCACGATGATAGGGTGATTGCCTACGCGTCCAGACAATTTAAGGTGCATGAAAAGAACTACCATGTCCATGATCTTGAGTTAGCTGCTATTGTTCATGCCTTGAAAATATGGCGCTTTTATTTATATGAGGTGCCTTATGATATTCATACTTGCCATCGGAGTTTCCAGTACTTGCTTAAGCAGAAGGACCTTAATATGCGTCAGAGGAGATGGTACCATTGATAAAGGATTATAATACTACTATTATTTATCACTCGGGGAAGGCCAATGTGGTTGTCGATGCCTTGAGTCACGGGGCAGAGAGTTTGGGGAGTTTGGCATATCTACCAACCTTAGAGAGATCTATTACGATGGATGTTCAGGCCTTAGCCAGGCAGTTCGTGAGATTGGACCTTTCAGATCCTAGTAGGGTTCTAGCCTGTGTGGTTTCTCGGCCTTCCCTATTTGGTCGCATCAGGGAGTGGCAGTTTGATAACCCTCATTTGCTTGTCCTTCAGGACAATGTTCAGCTGGTGATGCCAGAGATGTTACCATCGGGAATGATTTTGTGTGCCCAATGCCAATGATGTTCAAGAGTTGATTCTAGCAGAAGCCCATAGCTCGCAGTATTCCATCCATCCGGGTGCCGCAAAGATGTATTAGTACTTGAGGCAGCACTACTGGTGGAGGCGGATAAAGAAGGATATAGTTGACTATGTGTCTAGATGCCTCAACTACCAGCAGGTAAAGTATGAGCTCTAGCATCTGAGTGGGTTGCTACAGCAGATTGAGATTCCAGAGTGGAAGTGGGAGCGTATCACCATGGACTTCGTATCTAGACTTCCACAGACCGTGAAGAAGTTTGATTCTATTTGGGTCATTGTGGATCGACTGACCAAGTCCGCTCATTTCATACCTGTGTGTACCACTTACTAAACGGAGTGGTTGGCGGAGATTTATATCAGGAAGATTGTCCAATTGCATGGTATTCCATTTTCGAACATCTCAGACAGAGGTACTCGGTTTGCATTGCGATTCTAGAGAGTCGTGCAGCATAAGTTAGGCACTCGGGTGTAGTTGAGCACGACATTTCACCCCAGACGGACGGACAGTCTGAGCACACTATTCAGATTGTAGAAGATATGCTTCGTGCGTGCGTGATTGAGTTTGCAGGGTCATGGGATCATTTCCTTCAACTGGCAAAGTTTGCTTATAACAACAGTTATCAGTTTAGCATTCAGATGGCTCCGTATGAGACCTTATATGGTAGGAGATGTAGATCTCCAGTGGGTTGGTTTGAGCCGGGTGAGGCCAGACTATTGGCCACAGAGATGGTTCAGGATGCAAGTGAGAAGGTTAAGGTGATCCAGGATAGACTCCGTGCAGCCCAGCCAAGACAGAAGAGTTACGCGGACAAGAAAGTTTGTGACGTTGGATATATGGTTGGTGAGCGGGTTCTGCTTCGAGTCTCGCCTATGAAAGGCGTCATGAGGTTTGGAAAGAAAGGCAAGTTGAGTCTGAAATTTATTGGGCCGTTTGAGATATTGAGGCGAGTTGGGGAGGTTTCTTATGAGCTTGCCTTACCTCCCAGCCTAGCCAGAGTTCATCTGATATTTCATGTTTCGATGCTCCGGAGATATCACGGTGATCCGTCGCACCTGTAGGATTTTAGTTCTGTCTAGTTGGACAAGGATCTATGTTATGTTGAGGAGCTAATGGCCATTTTGGACAGGCAAATCAGAAAGTTATGGTCAAAGAACATTGCTTCAGTGAATGTCCAGTGGCGGGGTCAGCCGGCTAAGGAGGCGACTTGGGAGACCGAGCAGGATATGCGCAGATAGTACCCTCACCTTTTTGCTACTTCAGGTATATTCTCTATGCTCATTCGAGGATGAACGAATGTTTAAGTGTAGGAGGATGTAACGACCCGGCCGGTCATTTTTAGAATTCCGCCCCGATCCCCCATTAACTGCTTTCCCTAAGTTCATTTCTGCTATTTTAGTTTGTCGGGACGTTCGATATTAGGATTTGGAGTGTTTTGGGATACTTAGTCCCTAAATGAGAGCTTAAGAGTTGAAAAATAATCCATATTTGGAACAGTGTGAAGAAAACCTCGGAATAGAAATCTGATGGTTCTGTTAGCTCCGTTAGGTGATTTTAGGGTTAGGAACGTGTTCGGAATGTAATTTGGAGGTCCGTAGCTCATTTAGGCTTGAAATACCGAAGTTTGAATTTCTGAATGGAAAGTGGGTGAACTTCTTAGACCTAACTATGGGGTATTGAGGGAGCATTTGACCTTCGATTTGGGAGATTTTTATATGGTTAGATTCGCGAGAGTACGAGGATTTTGAAAACGTAAAAAATATTCGATTTCGAGATGATGACTGGAGTGACATTTTGGTCATTTTACCTATTTTCGCATCCTAGCTTTAAATGTATTAGTGGAATCAGTTGTTTGCAATATTATTTACAATTAGTAATTTAATTGAATAGATTTGGGCCATTTGAGTCGGATACTCATGGCAAAGGCACGGTTTCTAGTGGTATTGAGCCGGTTCGAGGTAAGTGGCTTATCTAACATTGTGTGGGGGACCTTTCCTCTTAGGGCATGATCCTTGATTGTTTGAATGCTTCGTGCGTGAGGTGACGAGCGTGCACTTGAGCTAATTTTTTTAAACCTATTTTTACTTGGAGCATTTATATTGAGATTTTCTATTTACTTGTTCATTTAAACTGTAGTCTTTAACTGTGTTAGCTTAGAGAACTATGCTTAGCTGACTTACTTGCTTAGTTGCTTAACTGTACTATTTGCACTCCATGAAGCATGTTAGATTAGAAATCAATATTACTTGTGATGGTTTAGTATTTATTTTGAGATTATGAGCTGCTGTTGTGGTGTGTTTTAAATTGGGACTACGGGACGGCTTCCCGGGAGATCCCCCTTATACTTGACTTATTCTGTAATGAAGGTGCAGGATACCAAGATATCCCTAGCACGTGTTTATATATATATATATATATATATATTAGGATACCAAGAGATACTCGACTCACTTATTGAGGATACCAAGAGATCCTGGGGATACCAGGCGCATATGTGTGACGACCCGGCCTATCGTCACGTGAGTTACTGCCCCGTTTCCCCCTTATTGTGTTGCTTTAGGTTTTGATATCGGTATTAGAGTTTATCGAATAAAATTGGGTTGGTTCTAGATGAAAATGAGACAATTAGATTCTTAGAAGGAAGGATGTTGTAGAAAAGTCAATCGAAAGTTGACTATGTGGTCAGAGGGCTCGGATGTAAATTCTAGTCGTTTGGGTAGCTTCAGGGAACAATTTGTAACTTAGGAGTGTAATCGGAATCGAATTTGTAGGTCCAGTGTAGAATTAGGCTTGAATTGGCAAAGTTAGAATTTTGGCGAATTCCGGTTAGTAGGTGATATTTTGATCCGAGGGTCGGAATGGAATTCTGAGAGTTGTAGTAGCTTCGTTAGGTGATTCTGGATATGTCTGCAAATTAACAGGTCATTGGGACGTTGTTTAGTCGGGGTTTTGGTTGAGTGCGCATTTCAGAAGTATTGATAAAAACTAGGCTCGAATCAGATGTAATTTATTGGTTTTAGCATTGTTTGACTTATTTTGAGGATTGGAACTAGTTTTTATAAAGTTGTTGGATGTGTTGGTATTTTGGTTGAGGTCTCGGGGGCCTCGGGGTGATTTTAGAGGGTTAATCGGGAATTTTGAAGTTTTACAACAGGTCTATTATTTAAAGCTCCTGGTATTTTCGTATCTGCAAAAAATGACCGCATGAGCGATATCACATATGCGGTTGATTGATCGTAGAAGTGGTCCTAGAGAGGGGTTGGCATTACCATAAAAGCGTAAGACTTTCTGCAAAAGCGGTCCTGCGATTTTATAGAGACCACAGAAACAGTCAAGGGGAGCATAGAGGCGGCGACCGCAAAAGTGGTTTAAGACCGTAGAAGCGGTCTAGGGGCTTTAAGTAAAACCACAGAAGCGGTCTAAAGGCCGCAGAAGCGGTCCCGCAAAAGTGGCAGGGGGATCGCAGAAGCGAAAATCTCAAAAGGGTTTAATGAAAAGGTGTCTTTGAATTTCACAAGTTAGAAAACATTTTGGGACTTCAGAAAGGGGCGATTTTAGGCGATATGGAGATATTTCGAAGGGGATTCCATCATGTATGAATTTTTAGCCTCAAATAATGTTGTTATAGTATAAAAAAGGAGTAAATACTGAAAATTGGAGGAATCAAAGGGTAAAAATGGAAGTTATGGCTTGAAGCCTAAGAGAGTTTAAATTGATGATTTTAGCAACCAAATGGACTCTGATTCTTGAGTATTTTATATGTACGGACTCGTGGTGAGACGAGGATTTCGAAGATGTGAATTTCGTATTATTCGATAAGTGGGCCCGAGGCTCGGGTTTTGCCAACTTCGTGGTTTTTGTTGTTTTTCGAGTCTTTTCAAATGGGTTATGGTTTATTGGCCTATTGTGACGTATCCCTTATGGTTTTGATCAGATTCTATACGTGAGGAGGTAGATTTGAGAGGACAAGGCTTGGCGAGCCAGATTATTGGCCGACTTTAGGTGAGTAATACTTCTGAATGCTATTCTGAGGGTTTAAAACCCCGGATTTGCACATCTTAGTATTGTATTGAGGTGACTTGCACACTGGACCTGAGCGTGGGTTAGAGCACCATTGGGGATCGTGAGTTGGTGCATCTCGGTTGTTGGTTTTTACTGCATATTTGCAAATGATTTGTTGTTATCATTATGACTTGGGCTCATTGCCATACTTGGGGCTTATTGCCGATTGTTTGAACTCTTTATGAACTATCATCACTATTTCCCTCACTATTTGAAATATTATTTGAACTCAGTCCACGTGATTTACGCTATTTCATGAACTCATCTATATTTTCCCAAACTTGGAGTTTTAACTTATATTTGAACTATTGTTTGATATGAGTATTATTGTTTTACTGATACCCGAGGGGATTTTGACTATTTTGGACTGATTGAGGCTGAGGGCCATATGTGAGGGCTTGAAGAGTGATGTGAGGAGGATTTCAGGCCTCAGATGTTATGTGAGAAGGATTTCAAGCCTCGAGTCAGGCCTCGATTGTATTGTGAGAAGGCTTTCAGGCCTCGCGTTAATATTATTCAAGCTTTCAGGCTTTATTGATAGCGCTTGTGCTGTAGGAGCCCCTCCGGATTCTGCACACCCACAGTGAGCGCGAGGTACCCCTTTGAAATGGACAGTGGCAACAATGACACTGTTATGCATGTTTCGGTCAAGTAACAATGACTAACTAGTGGCAACAATGACTTAGAAACACACTTTGGTCAGGTAACAATGGCTGACCTGTCAGGTAACAATGGCTGACCTTACTTGTGTTTTCTTGTTTAATTGATGCCTTTCAAGAGAATGTCTTGCCGTGTTTTCATGGATTTCTACTATTTATTTGGTTTTACTGCTTGAGATAGCATTATATGTGCTCTTTTGGGATGTTATACTTTTAGTTTTATTCACTTTTATTACCACAAAGTTGGAAGTACTCACTTTACTCCCTGCACCATGTGTGCAGATTCGGGTCCTTCTGCACAGGCTGAGTAGGCATGTCAGTGATCAGCATGCTTGCTTATTCAGGAGAGTTGAGGTAGTTGCATGGCATTCGCAGCCGTTGACTCTTTCTCATATCCATGACTTTTATTTTTCCCCACTTTTAGACATTTAGACAGTTTATATAGTAGGATATTATGCTATTTTGTAGAGGCTCATAGTCCTTACACCGGGTCCAGGGTTGGACTACATGTTAGTTTTTGCTAAACATTGGTATTCGTATTGTTATCTCCGTGTTTCCTTAAATGGCATAATGATTAAAATTTTAATTAGCAAATATTTGTTGCCAATTGGGTTGAATATATGGTTATTGGTCGGGCTTGCCTAGTATTGTGCTGGGCACCATCACGGCCAGATTTAGGGTCGTGACAAGTTGATATCATAGCCTAGGTTACTTGGTCTCGCGAATCATGAGCCGGTTTAGTAGAGTCTCGCGGATCGGTACAAAGACGTCTGTATTTATCCTCGAGAGGCAATATAACCTTTAGGAAAACTTCAAATTCATGAAATTCTTGTCATGCGACTTTGTTCCGAGAACTAAACTTTTGTATTCTATTCTCTCACAGATGGCGAGAACTCGTGCTGACCAGACGTGGCAGACGACCACCATTGCCACCAGCTTGAGGTAGTTGTTGTGGTTAGGGTAGAGCAGCTGGGGCAGTACCAGTTGACCCACCGGTTGCCCCTATTCAGGATCAGCCTCCAGCTGTTGATGCTCCAGCAGCAGATGTTTAGGCACTGGCAGTGCCTATTGTGATTCCTGGTCTTCAGGAGGCTTTGGCTCAGATTTTATCGGTTTGCACCGGCTTAGCCCAGGTAGTTACAGCCACTACTGCAGCGGCTACTTCTCAGACCGGGGGTGGTCATCAGACCCCCGTAGCTCGCACTCATGAGCAGGTAGTATAGGGTTTACAAACACTAGAGGCCCCACCAGACAAGGCAGTTTCCCCACTCTAGCCAGTGGCTCCAGTTTAGCCGATTGCCCTGGTTCAGGGTTATAGGATTCCAGTGATGCCAGACGATGAGCAGTGTTGTCTAGAGAGGTTCAGCAGGCTTTAACCTCAGGTGTTTAGTGGTGTTCCGGGTGAGGATGCCCAAGGTTTTCTCGACAAGTGTCGGCATATGGTTCGGAAAGTAGGGATCTTAGAGTCGAGCGGGGTATCATTCATTACCTTTTAGTTCTCAAGAGCAGCCTTTACTTGGTGGGAGGCGTATGAGCGGCGTAGGCGAGTAGGTGGAGCACCAATTACATGGCAGGAGTTCTCCATTATTTTTCTACATAAGTGGTTACCACGATTGTAAAGATAGGAGTTGCATATGGAGTTTGAATGGCTTCGTTAGGGAGAGATACCTATTATGCAGTATGAGGTGAGATTCTCAAAGTTAGGTCATTATGCTCCATGGATGGTTCCGACTGATGAGAAGAGCATAAGGCGATTTGTAAACGCGCTCATTTATGCCATTCGTATTTTGATGACTCGAGAGAGGGTCCTGAGCCACAACTTTGAGGATGCAGTGGATATGGCTTGTGACATTAAGACGGCACACCGTTAGGAGAGAGAGGAGAGGGAGGCCAAGAGGCGTCGCAGACCAGGTAGCTTTAATGGTGCTCAATCAAGAGGCCAAGGTCAGCAGAGTAGAGGTCGATCTTTCAGGCCTCCAAAAATAGCTTGTTCAGAGTACCGTGGTTCATCTTCTAGTCGGGGTAATCAGGGCTCTCAGTAGAGTCAGCATCTCTTAGTGCACTTCCAGTGCAGAGTTTATCTCGTGCCCCGTCTGTTTACGGTTCCTCCAGATAGAGTGCGTCAGCTAGTCAGTCTGATGGGTGGGGTTCCCTTCAGTCCCATTCCCCACCACCAGGGAGTTGTTTTGATTGTGGGGAGTTTGGGCACTTGTGGAGGCAGGTTTCTCGGCACCGCAGCAGTCAGTCTCAGTAGAGGGGTCAGCCCTCATCATCTGGTCCATCTTCTTCAGCACCTGCCCTGCCAGCTACGGGTGAGGGTCAGGCATGTAGGGGTCGCCCCAAGGGGAGGCTGTTTAGGTGGTCAGGCTCATTTCTACGCTCTTTAGGGCCGGTCAGATGCTATTGCCTCGGGTGCTTTCATCACAAGTATTATTTCAGTATGTCACCGAGATGTCTCAGTCTTATTTGATTCTGGTTCCATTTATTCCTATGTATCTTCATACTTTGCTCATCATTTGGGTACGACTCGAGGTTGTATTGTGTTATATGTGCATCTATCTACCCCGGTAGGATACTATAATTGTAAACCATGTGTATTGGTCCTGTCTTGTTACTATTGGGGGTCTGGAGACCCGAGTTGATTTACTGCTATTGAGCATGGTTGATTTCGATGTTATTTTGGGCATGAATTGGCTTTCTCCGTGCCACGCTATTCTATATTTTCATGCTAAGACCATCACATTGGCTATGCCAGGCATTTCGAGGATCGAGTGGCACGGTATGACCGATTATTTACCCAGCAGGGTAATTTCTTTCTTAAAGGCCCAGCGGATGGTTTGGAAGAGGTGTTTATCATATTTGGCATTTGTGAGAGATATTGGAGCTGAGACTCCCATCCTTGATTTTGTTCCTATCATGAGGGATTTTTGGGATGTATTTCCTTCGGACCTGTTGGACATGCCGCCGGACAGTGATATTGACTTTGGTGTTGACCTGGTGCCGGGCACTCAGCCTATCTCTATTCCTCCCTATCATATGGCACCAGATTAAAAGAATTGAAGGATCAGCTTCAGAAACTCCTAGAAAAGTGGTTCATTCGGCCTAGTGTGTCACCATAGGGTGCACCGGTATTGTTTGTCAAGAAGAAAGATGGCTCAATGAGGATGTGTATTGATTACAGGTAGTTAAACAAGGTAACAGTGAATAACAAGTATCCTCAACCGCGCATTGATGATTTGTTTGATCAGCTCAAGGGAGCGAGGGTATTCTCGAAGATTAATCTTCGT
Source organism: Nicotiana noctiflora (assembly GCA_032618575.1). Lineage (NCBI taxonomy): Eukaryota > Viridiplantae > Streptophyta > Magnoliopsida > Solanales > Solanaceae > Nicotiana > Nicotiana noctiflora. The sequence continues at coordinate 47,975 of JASVEL010009603.1, read as the reverse complement.
TCAGGCTATCACTAGCTGCAGATTTGGGATTCTGATATTATGAAGACGAGTTTCAGGACGAGATATGGGCATTATGAGTTTCTAGTTATGTCTTTTGGGCTGACTAATGCCTCGGTTGCGTTCATGCATTTGATGAACAACATGTTTCGACCGTATCTGGATTCCTTTGTGATTGTGGTTATTGATGACATCCTGGTGTACTCTCGTAGCTAGGAGGAGCATGCTCAGCATTTGAGAGTGGTATTGTAGAGGTTGAGGGAGGAGAAACTTTATGCACAGTTCTCCAAGTGTGAGTTATGGCTCGATTTGGTGGCTTTTCCGGGACATGTGGTGTCTAGTTATGGTATACAGGTGGATCTGAAGAAGATAAAGGCGGTGCAGAGTTGGCCTACACTGACCTCTGCCACTGAGATCCATAGTTTCCTTAGGTTGGCAGGATATTATCTCCATTTTGTTCAAGGATTTTCTTCTATTGCATCACCCTTAACCAAGTTGACTTAGAAGGGTGCTCCGTTTACGTGGTCCAAGGAGTGTGAGGAGAACTTTCAGAAGCTCAAGACATCATTGACCACGTTTCCAATTTTGATATTACCATCAGCTTCAGGTTCCTACACCGTGTATTGTGATGCCTCGAGAGTTGGCATAGGATGTGTACTGATGCAGGAGGGTAGAGTTATTGCATATGCTTCTCGTTAGTTGAAGCCCTATGAGAAGAACTACCATGTGCACAATTTGGAGTTAGCAGCTATAGTTCATGCTCTAAATATTTGGAGGCACTACCTGTATGGTGTTTCTTGTGAGGTGTATACTGATCATCGCATCTTTAAGCATTTATTTAAACAGAAAGTGCTTAATTTGAGGCAACAAATGTGGCTTGAGTTGCTTAAGAATTACGATATTACCATATTGTGTCATCCGAGGAAGGCCAATGTAGTGGCCGATGCTTTGAGTCGGAAGAAGGTTAGTATGGGCCGCTTGGCTTATATTCCAGTTGGGGAGAGGCCCTTCACTATTGATGCGGTAACAATGATACTTTCATGCGTGTTTCGGTAAGGTAGCAATGACTGACCAGTAATAATGACTGACTAGTGGCAACAATGACACCGAAACAGACTTTGGTCAGGTAACAATGAATGACCGGTCAGGTAACAATGGCTGACCTTACTTGTGTATTCTTGTTTAAATGATGCCTTTCAAGAGAATGTCTTGTTGTCCTTTCATAGATTTCTACTGTTTATTTTGTTTTAGAACTTGAGATAGCATTATCTGTGCCCTTTTGGAATTTTACACTTTCAGTGTTATTCACTTTTATTACCACTCAGTTGGAAGTATTCACTTTACTCTCTACACCATGTGTGCAGATCCAGGTCCTTCTGCACAGGCTGAGTAGGCACATCAGTGATCAGCATGCTTGCTTATTCAGGAGAGTTGAGGTAGCTGCATGGCGTTCGCAGCCGTTGACTCTTCCTCATATCCGTGTCTTTTATTTTTTCCCACTATCAGACATTTAGACAGTTTATGTAGTAGGATGTTATGCTATTCTGTATAGGCTCATATTCGTGACACCGGGTCCAAGGTTGGACTACATGTTGGTTTTTGCTAAACATTGGTATTCGCATTGGTATCTCCGTGTTTTCTTAAATGGCTTAATGATTATAATTTTACTTAGCAAACATTGGTTGCCAATTGGGTTGAATATATGGTTATTGGTCGGTCTTTCCTAGTAGTGTGTTGGGCGTCATCACGACTGGGTTTGGGGTCGTGACAATATGATGAGGATACAGAGAGATCCTCGGGATACCAAGAGATCCCGGCAATTATTCCTGGTTGAGAGTAGTATTTTTCCTTGCATTGTTACCATTACTATTTATTGTTGTTTGTTGTACTTATCCGATTTAGATTTTTGCAGTAGACTTATTTCAGACTGTTTTTGACATTTATTCATATATTATGCTTACCTCAGTAGGGCCCTGACCTTTCCTCGTCACTACCTAACCGAGGTTAAGTTTGGCACTTACTGAGTACCGCTGTGGTGTACTCATGCCCTTCCTGTGCATGCTTTTCATATGCAGATCATCTAGGTACCTCTACTCAGGAGCACTATCCTTGAGGCGAGGAGGCATATGGAGACTTCGAGGTATATCTGCAGCGTTCGTAGACCGAAGAGCCTTCTTCCCTATTCTTGTTGTAGATTTGTTGTCCTATCATACTATTGATGTAGTTATTCTGGGTATTAGAGTACTAATTTGATTTCTATTAGAATGTGTTCCCGTGAGATTCCGAGTTTTGGGATGTGGTTGTTGACTTCTGCTTATCCATAGAGTTGCACAGGACGGGCATCCTTATACTTAGTTGTTATTTTAATATGTTCAGTTTTTAATTGATTCTTCCACAAATATTATGCTTTTGTGTGATACTTGTCTTTCGTGGTGATGGGGACTAGGTGCCATCATGACATTTTCACGATCAGTGAACTAGGGTCGTGAAAATTAGACGAAGTACCTAAAAATAAGGTTACATGAACCGACAATTGGATTTTGCAGCAGAGAACCTTATTATTCCCTATTCCCTGTGTATATAAGGATCTTATGATAGAAGATAATAGTGACTAATCTAGCTTCATGTCACACCTCCTTTTTACGAGCTTAATTACTACACCCCGAGAAGGGATATAATAAAGGAAGGAGTTTTTCCTATTTAAGGACAGTCAGAATGAGATTTATTTATTTAATTTCATAGTTTCCACTCGGGAGATTAATGGGGTCCCAAGTCACCGGTTGAATCCCGAACCGAGGAAAGTTTGACTCTGTTAATAGTCCGTGAACCAAAAATTTGGATAAGGATTCTATTAATCCGGGAGAAGGTGTTAGGCACTCCCGAATTCCGTGGTTCTAGCACGGTCGCTCAACTGTTGTATCTATTTTTATCTGGTTTCTATATATGTTCAATTTTATGTGCATTTATTAATATTCCTCTTTATTATTTAATTTTACAAGAATTGCAACGTCGTAAAAATGTATTTTTAGCCACACTGTACCAGTACGCCCTTGACTTTTAACACATTTCAACTTCGTTGAGATTTGGATTTGGGTCACATAAATGTGCACCCGTATTAGGAAGGTAATATTATTACAAATCGTTGTCTCTGTTAACTTTGGGAATGACCGTGAAATTTGTTAAATAGTCCTTCCAAATCTAAGATTTTTATAAAAAATTTATTTTAAGGCCCCACAATTGCATATTTAAATTGGCGAGGCTCATCTCATTTTATTAAAGGTCATACCTAAGTATACTATATTTTTCTACTTGTTTTGTCTCTAATAACAAAGAAAAATCTTAATTGTTTATCATTACCTAAATGTTTTGCATTTTTGGGGGGCCACATACTCATAAGAGTCTAGGTTGCAATTCATATTAGGCTTGACTACAGCCCATGATCCAATTTAAATCCAGCTGAAGTCCGAGTCTTGGGCTATGTGTAAATATTGGGCCCTGTGGCCCAGAACAGTCTACCTTCAGTATCGTATGACCAGGCCTGTGCATAACTATCACACCTACTGAATTTGGGCCTTTCATTAAGGCATTGATAAAAAATTAGCGCCAAACATAAGACAGTTTTTACTTCATTTTTAGATTACCGCAATTTTAATTTGAATTCAGACTAATTTATATACTTAACTACCAGAAAATTTTCTTTACTTTTTAATTCAATTATACTTCTTAATTCCGTTTTTATCAGTTCTAATATCAATTTAAATTGAATCTAGTGAAACAAATGAGATTTCAAAGTCAAAACATAAGCGTTATGAAAATCGTTCTACTAAAGCATTTGAAGTTAATTTTTTAAAACACTGATTACGTTTAATCAAACTAATTACAGTCGTGATTGAACTATTTCAGCAGTAAGATATCATCGCAGAAGTAATAAAAAGAGATTTTAACTTTCAGATACTAATTCATATTTAGATTTCAAATGAAACAACTATAAACTTAAAATTTTCAAATAACTATGCATTTAAACTAATCTGTTATTTTCAAAAGAAAACGCTACAGATGTACACAACTTTAGAGTTATAACGTGACACCTAAGTACGACTATAACTTTTAACCTTTAATCTACTTGTTTATTCAGTCTTATTAATTACGAAGATCGCATATTCTAAAGCATACTGATACACGATCTATCAGAAATAAGGTTCAAAAATCACAGTCCACTCCAAGTTTAGTCACAAATTTAACTATTCCTATGAATACACATTTTAATTGAGCTTTACATGTATGAAGTAAGCTAAACATATATAGATGTTTATCAAAACTATAGATCTATTTCTTCATCTCGTAATTACAGCTTCAATCAATAGAGATGTACCTGGAATAGAACGAAAAATCAATGAGAATCTACTTCAATAGATGGAAAATAGGATCAGCAATGGCAGTCTAACATCAAATGATGCACAACTTTGACATCAACAAGGTTAAACCCAGAAGAAGCACATAAAACCAACAGGAACAATAAACTTCAGAGAGTTTATATCTCAATGAACAAACAGATCAAATAGTCTTCAAATGACCCTCGGAATTCAATGTAACAGTAGAAATTTAACTATTTTTGGTATTTTTGGAGTTTTATAACAGGAATTGGTGAGAATCTAGATCGAGAAGAGCAGGAACAACTTTGTATAGTTTAGAATTTTTCTAAATCTCCAAAACTTATTAAAGGAAGCCAAGTGAGGCCTATCTATAGAGTGTAAGGGAGGGAAATTTGAATTTCAGATTTACCTTATTGGTCCCTCCCCTTATTTCAATTTAGCCCTTGTTATTTTGTTAACGAATCAGTTCTAACTCTTTATATGTACAGAATTTCTGCGTTTCCCCCATTTAGAATGTTCTATTCCATTGCTTTTACCCTTTTACCCCCACATCTGAAAGATATTTACTGCATTACCCTTTTGTTAATCCTGAAATGCCCCTACTTCCTTAACTTTATCACACTTATACATTTCATTGTCCCTAAAATAACCCTGAACCTTACTCTTATTTACCAACAAACCTTATAGCTTTTACCCTTTTAACTCTGAGGTTTTAACCAATTTACGAAATTATCCTACCATTTATATTTCCAAAATTATCAATCATAGAGTGTAATCAACTATAACTAATAACCCTAACTAATTATCAATTACTAATTTTCAGAGTTATTTGCCACATAACTAATGATCAACCAGCTATAACCAATTGGAACATAATTCAAATCTCGGTCAATCAAATCTAATTAGCTACTGGTTAACCAAAATTAATCAAAATTTAAACTAAAATGAAACCTTAATTTCTAACATGTCACAGAAATCAATTACAAAATAATATTGAAAAACTATCAAAACTATTATTAATCCGAACAAAAGTAACAAACAGAAACCCTAATCAATACAAAAACATAGAAAAGTCTTTAATTTTTATTTATTATCTTTTATTAATCAATATCAATTTTAGATGAATCCAAACAGTATAAGAAAAGTCAAGAAATAAAGACGAAGAACAAACATGAATACAAAACTTAAAAGAAATCAGAAAGAAAGAAATAATAAATACTCCAGCATAAAAGAAAATTGAAATAAAATCGAAGGAAATTTAAACTTAGCTTTTTATTTCTTCCGATAAACTTGTTTTGGCTTTCTTTTCTTCTATTTCTTTTTAAAATCATCTTCCAATGCCCAGGAGGCCATTTCATGAAATTTTAAAAAACAATAGACTCTTTTTGGTTTTTTCAAGGGTCTTTTAGGGTCACTATTGTTAGAAGTGGTTAGAGGAGGGTTAAAGGAAGGTCTGGTATGGTTTTGGCTCGATTTGGATAGACTGTCATTCACTGGAGTAGGGTTCCGGTGAACTATTTTTCAAGATTTGAAGGGTTAGGGATTTGTTCGAGGTAAACAGGTTAGAGGGGTGTAATGGGGAGACTGAGGGATATCTATGGTGTTAAGGGTGGAGTCACTGGCATATGTCATGTTCACCGGAGTAGGGTTCCGGCGATACATAATTTAATATTCGACCAGATCGGAGGCTATTTGAGGGAAATGAGTTATGGTGGTGGGGAGAGGAGTTTCAGGGCTATCAATGGTGTTAAGGGCGAGCTCAACAGAGAGGGTGTCGTCTCCCGTCGGCGAGGGATCCGGTGAGAGTTTGAGAGAAGGGGGCTGCTAGGCTTTGGTAATCAAAGACGGTGAAGATGAAATGAGGAAAGGTATATGGTTATATCATATTAAAGGCCTGGTAATATTTTGAACCGTTGGATTAAGTGTATCAACGACTCAGATCTATTAAGCTCTTTAAACGAAGTTGTCTATTTTAAATGCAAATCCACCCTCGTCCGTTAGATCAACCAAATGAATGGCCAGGATTGACGACTCGATACGTCGTCATTTAATTTATTGACTAGGCTGAATTATAAGACCGTTAGATCAAATTTTCAACGATTCAAATTGATTGGGAGGAAACGGGGTCGTTTTGGTGTTACGCTTGGGCAGACTGGTATGGTCCCTTTGGCCTGGGTCAATTGGGGTGGGGTCATTTTGTTTTTGGGCTGTTAATTATTCTGATTTTAGCCCAAGTATTATTGTTGTTTTGTATTTTGGATTTTTCTTTTCTTTTGTATTTTCGTGTTTATTTCCTTTTGTATTATTATTTTCTTTGCATTTATTTTTTATGATTTTAATAAATTATTAACTAATTAATTTCTACCTTTATGGTAATTTTTGATTAAAAACATAAAATGCTATTTTTGATTTTTCTTTGATTTTTTATCAAAAATGTATTAATACCAAAACTGCAAAATTAAAATCCTAATGCATATGCATATTTTTTGTTTATTTTTTATGAATTATTATGCTACTAATTTACACAAAAATGCCACAAATATTAACAAAAATTTTAAAAATTCATTTTGTTTGGATTTTTAGGAATAGTTTGCTTAGGGCAAAAATCACGTGCTAACAGCTGCCCCTCTTTGCTCGGGAACACAAAGAGTTTTGGTGCAAAGATAAGTTAGAGATAATGAGGGATTTTCGCCCATTCGCATATTCCGTGTGAAGCATTTTTTTTTGAAAAAGTTTGACCGCATCCTGCTTCAAAGATTGCCTACATATCTTGGGCTAAACAGGAATCAGGTCAGTGTAGTTCAGGAGTGTCTGGTAGCTGGGACTACCAGGAGCTGTGATATCATTGCTATTGTTGTTGTTACTACTTGCTGACCCCCTTATTACACCGTTGTAAAGATACAATAAGCTAGCCTAGGCTATGCCCTATGATTTACAAAATCCTATCTAATGTCTGCTATCTTGTGTTCTTCAATTGCCTGGATCTTGCATCTTGCATTCTTTCGATACAACTTTGATTGTGTCCATTCTTCCGGTGGACTCCAGCTTATGATTGCTTGAAAAATAATTCCTTTGTTCTTCAGGTGGGTGCCTTATTTTCGATATTGAAATGTATTCCCTCGTTCTTCAGGTGGGTGCCTGCTTGCCAATATTGAAATGTATTCCCTTGTTCTTCAAGTGGGCTCCTGCTTGCAATTGCTGAAAACGTATTCCCTTGTTCTCAAGGTGGGTGCCTGCTTGCTGAATTTCAAAAGACATTCCCTTGTTTTTCAGGTGGGCGCCTGCTTATGATTGCTTGAAAAGATATTCCCTTATTCTTCAGGTGGGCTCCTGCTTGCAAAAATCATACAGAACGATGAGCCCCCGTTTGGTAACTGGGTGCATCGTATTACTGAATGTTAACGTGAAAGATAAAACTATATTATACTTCCCTTATTCTTCAGGTGGGTGCCTGCTTTGCTATATTTGAAAAGATATTCCCTTGTTCTTCAGGTGGGCGCCTTCTTACAAAATTTGAAAAGGTATTTCCTTGTTCTTCAGGTGGGCGCCTGCTGACAACATTTGAAAAAAATATTCCCTCGCTCTTCAGGTGGGCGCTTGCTTACTAAATTTGAAAAGATATTCCTCCCTTGTTCTTCAGGTGGGCGCCTACTTACTGAATTATAAAAGATATTCCCTTGTTCTTCAGGTGGGCGTGTGCTTACTGTACTTGAAATGTCTTCCCTTGTTCTTCAGGTGGGCACCTGCTTACAATAAACAAACCAAACAAAGAAAACATTTCTGCCCCAGTTTGTTAACTGGTACAGCATATTATCATATGTACAAATTGAAAGCTAAAATTATACTTCCCTTATTTTTTAGGTTGGCACCTGATTGCTGCAATTTGAAGTGGATTCCTTCGAACATTTATGCTTTTCCTTTAAACTTGATTGTTTTCCCTTATTCTCCAGATGGGTTCCTGATTGCTGAAATTGAAATGGATTCCTTTGAATTTTGTTGCTTTTCTTTAAAACTTGAATTGTCCTCCCTTATTCTCCGGTGGGTGCCTGATTTCCGAAAACTTTCTGTGCTTTCTTGTTATCCACATTGGTCACATTCACTTTAAAGTGATTAGTAAGAATTTGAATCTTAAATCTTTGTTCTAATAAAAGAAAAAATTGTTAGTGTAAAATGGTTGTTAGCTACTTGCATTCTTGATGGCCATGCTACCACTTTTGAACTTGTTCTGACTTGCTTCTTTGAACGTGTTTTGCCTTGTCGTGATTTCATGGCTATATTTTTTAAAATTTCTTATCTTGATGACCCAACTTGTTTCCCCTCATATAATTATCTTGGTGTTTCTTTTCCTTTTCTTATGAACTTTTGCTTCTTCCTCCAATTATCTGATTATCATATGTCCTTTTTGTTTCAAACGCCCTTTAATAAGTCCTGATCTCATTGTGCCATATAACTGGGGAGCTGGTAGTTAGTTTTGACTATAAATATCTTCAAGAGAAATGAAATACAATGACATCGAAGTTTTGAGGATAGAAGGACTCTGAAAAGAGAAAAAGGATAGAACTTATCTGAATGGGAAAACTGATTCCATTTATCATACCATGCATTTTAGATTAACCCACCTAGTCTGTCCAACCAACAACTGCCAATTTCCTCATTTGCCGCTTCATATTTCTCAACCTGATCTTCACCGAAACCTAAACCTTGCTTGTTTTGCCGCCTTTCAACCACAAACTTCTTTCATTTTCTCTCTTTGGAGACTCGCTTTTGCCTTATGGTACCCGTGAGGGTTTTCACCAATAAGAATTTCTCATTTTCATATCTTTCAACTCACATCGCCTTACGGTGCCCGTGAAGGTTTTCACCAATAAGACTCTCTCATTTTATATCTCTCAACTCACATCTCCTTACAAGTGCCCGCGAGGGTTTTCACCAATAAGACTCTCTCATTTCAGTCTTTCATTTTCTGGTACCAGAGCGTTGTCCATAACATGATTCACCTTTCGTGCTTGTATTGAAATTTCTTAAAATTTATCAGAAGGTCTTTCTTTGAACCGTAATGTGGCTTTTGGATGGTTTTAGAAAGAAAGGTATAAAGGCTCAAAATATTCCAACATGGGTTCACAAATTACAACTTTCGAAATCATATATTCCACAACAAATATAACTTCTGCCCCCGTTTCATTCTTTAGGGATTCTTGGACTTTTCTTCTGTTGTGACTGAACCTCAGTGAGGCTTCCTACTTATCCTTTCAGGATCAATTCAAAGGTAGTTCGGATCATAGAATAGCTTTATTGTTGTGATGTTTCCTTCCTCCCATTCTTCTTCTTTGCATTCTTTCTTTTCTTTTCTTTTCTTTCTTTTCTTTTCTTTTCCTTTTCTTTTCTTTTATTTTTCTTTTCTTTCTTTTTCTTTTCTTTTATTTTTCTTTTCTTTCTTTTTCTTTTCTTTATTTTTTCTTTTCTTTCTTTTTTCTTTTCTTCCTTTTTTTCTTTCTTTTACTTTTCTTCTTTTCTTTTCTTTTCTATTCTTATTTTCTTCCTTTCTTTTCACTGTTTTCCCCACTTGACTTCTACGTTCAATATTTGACTTTGTTGTTGATTTCGAAAGAGGGATATGAAAGAAGAATGTAATAAGGCTCAAAGAGATAACAATGAATAAAGTGTTTGGATGGCGAAACAAAATTCCTTCATAATTTCAATTTCAAAATATGATAAATACAATCAGATACATAAAGATAAAGAAATTATACAGACTGTGTCAAAATTGATAGCCATTTCTACACATTTTCCTTCCACGTCTGTTAGATATAATGCTCTGTTGGACAACACTCGTGATACAACAAATGGCCCCTGCCAATTGGGAGCGAACTTTCCTTTTGCTTCCGCCCAATGAGGTAGGATACGCCTCAATACTAACTGCCCAACTTCAAATTTTCGTGGACGCACTTTCTTATTATAAGCTCTGGCCACTCTTTGTTTAGACAATTGCCCATGATGTACTGCTGCCAGTCTCTTTTGATCAATGAAGCTCAATTGTTCCAACCGGGCTTTGACCCATTCATCATCAATAATTTCTTCCTCCGCAATGATTCGAAGGGAGCGTATTTCAACTTCTGCAGGTCTCACTGCCTCCGTGCCATACACCAATGAATAAGGAGTTGCGCCTACTGTAGTGCGAACACTAGTGTGATATCCCAGCAAAGCAAATGGTAATTTCTCATGCCACTGCCTCGATCCTTCCACAAATTTTCGATGAATTTTCTTAATGTTCTTATTGGCTGCTTCAATTGCTCCATTTGCCTTAGGACGATATGGTGTGGAATTATGGTGTGTAATTTAAAACTTCTGACATGTTTCTACAATCAAATGACTGTTATGATTGACCCCATTATCTGTAATAATTACCTTAGGAATTCCAAACCGACAAATGATGTTTGCAAGATCAAAATCAACCACTGTTTTCTTGGTTACCAACTTGAATTTTTTTGCCTCAACCCATTTAGTAAAATATTAAATGGTAACCTAAATAAACTTGTGCCCATTAGATGATGCTGGCTCGATCTGCCCGATGACATCCATACCCCAAGCAATGAAGGGTCATGGTGCCGACATTGTATACCACTCGTATGGTGGAGAATGGATCAAATCTCCATTTACCTGGCATTGATGACATTTGAGCACAAATCTGATACAGTCCCGTTCTATAGTAAGCTAGTAATATCCTACTTTGAGAATTTTCTTTGCTAGTACATACCCACTCATATGTGGTCTACAGACTCCCGCATGTACCTCGGCCATAATTGTTGTACCCTGCTTTGCATTCATACACATCAACAAACCAAGGTCCAGGGTTCTTTTGTACAAAACCCCTCTGCTAAAGAAAAATCCACTTGCCAATCATCTGATAGCTCTCTTTTGATCTCCTGTGGGCTGTGCCAGATACACTCGCATTCGGATGTATTCTTTAATATCATGGAACCATGGCTCACCATCAAGTTCCTCTTATACTGTATTGCAATAAGCATGTTGATCTCGGACCTGAATTTTTAATGGTTCCACATAAGCCTTGTCTGGATGATATAGCATTGATGCCACAGTGGCCAAAGCATCACCAACTTCATTATGGATTCTCGAAATGTGTTTGAATTCTATGGACTGAAGCCGCTGGCATAGTTTATGTAGACACTACCGGTAAGGTATGAGTTTTAAATCTCGAGTTTCCTATTCTCCTTGAATCTGATGTACCAAGAGATTCGAGTCGCCCGTGACCAAAATCTCTTGGACACCCATATCTATATCCATTCTCAACGCCAAAATACATGCATCATATTCAGCCATATTATTGGTGCAAAAGAAACGGAGCTGAGCCGTGACAGGATAATGTTATCCTGTTTTTGAAATAAGTACTGCTCCTATTCCGACGCCTTTGTTGTTAGCAGCCCCATCAAAGAATAAAGTCCAGTCAGACTTTTCATCTTGTTCCAGCTCATCAATGTACATTGCTTCATCATCAGGAAAATACATTTCCAGCGGTTCATATTCATCATCAACTGGATTCTATGCTAGGTGAACAGCAACTGCTTGTGCTTTCATCAAGGTGCAAGTTACATAAACAATATCAAATTCTGTGAGCAGGATTTTCCATTTAGCAAGCCTTCCTGTGGGCATGGGCTTCTGAATGATGTACTTCAACGGATCCAGTCGAGAAATGAGGTAAGTGGTATAAGCTGACTAATAATGTTTCAACTTCTATGCCACCCAAGTCAAAGCACAACATGTCCTCTCCAATTGAGTGTATTTACCTCGTAAGATGTGAATTTCTTGCTGAGGTAATAAATTGTCTGCTCCTTCTTCATTGTTTCATCATACTGCCCCAGTACACAGCCGGAAGAATTATCCAACACCGTCAAATAAAGGATCAGAGGTCTTCCTGGCTATAGCGGAACCAATATAGATGGATTGGCCAGGTATTCCTTGATTTTGTCAAATGCAACCTGACATTCATCTGTCCATTTAACTGTAGCATCTTTCTTCAGCAATTTAAACATAGGCTCACAAGTTGATGTAAGTTGAGAAATTAACATGCTGATGTAATTCAACCTGCCAAGAAAACTCATCACATCTTTCTTACTCTTTGTTAGAGGTAATTCTTGGATGACTTTGATTTCAGATGGGTCCAATTCAATACAACGTCGACTAACCACAAACCCCAACAACTTCCCCGATGGCACTCCAAAAGCACATTTTGCTATATTGAGCTTGAGATTGTATCTGTGAATCCTTTTGAAAAACTTCCTCAGGTCTTTAACATCATCACACTACTTTCTAGATTTGATAATCATATCATCCACATAGACTTCAATCTCCCGATGTATCATATCATGGAACATGGTGGTCATTGCCCTCATGTATGTTGCCCCTGCATTTTTCAGTCCAAAAGGTATCACCCTATAACAGTATATTCCTCAAGGTGGGATGAATGTTGTCTTTTCAGCATCATCCTCATCCATCAGAATCTAGTGGTAACCCGCATAACAATCCACAAAAGAACCAATCTCATGTTTCGCACAATTGTCAATCAGTATGTGGATGTTTGGCCATGAAAAATTGTCTTTTGGACTTGCTTTGTTAGGATCCTGATAATCAACACACACTCTGATCTTTCCATCTTTCTTTGGCACAGGCACAACATTGGCTAACCAGGTGGGATATTTGGTAACCCGTATCACTTTTGCCTCAAACTGCTTATTGACTTCTTCTTTTTTTCACACTGATATCTGTCTTGAATTTTCTCAACTTCTATTTGACAGGTGGACATTCTGAATAAGCGGGCAATTTATGGACCACTAGATCAGTACTCAGTCCCGGCATATCTTCGTATGACCATGCAAAGATATCTTTGTATTCATGCAACAACTTTATCAATTCTTCCCTAAGTGAGGCTTCCAAATGAACACTTATCTTTGCTTTCCTAATATTTTCTTGGTCCCCCAGATTGACTGCTTCTGTCTCCTTCAAGTTCGGTTTGGGTTTTTCCACAAATTGACTCAATTCTTTACTAATTTCTTCCAAAGCTTTCTCATTATCATACTCCACCTCATTATCACATTCAATTTCTTATATTACTATTTGATTATCAAGACTAGGCCGGGAATTCCTCATGCATGACACATCATTGAAATCGGCATAAAATGGACTGTACAAGAAAAAGAAAGAAAGACAGAATAAGGCTATCACGAATGAAGAGAGAATGAAATTTCATTTCATTGTAATTCGAAAGATAACAAGGTTTGACTCATCCGATTTGACGGAACATAGAAATCTATATTACAACCTTGAAATAAAAAATATTTAAAAAGCAAAACAAAAACTAAGTACCGCAACTCCTTCCGACTTGGAAGAGAAGTAGCTTTCCAGTTATTCAATTTGGCCCGAGATCTGACGAACTGGACGTCGATTCTACTTGGACCCTCATCTGCGTCTACCACATCTTCTTCTTCAAAAAGGTTTTCAAATCTTTCAATTAGTTCCCTATCGGGCCTTATCTCTGCCAAGTTGGTCATCATTGTCGTCGCGTGCCTCTTTGTACCAAACCTGACGAATGAACAGGAGAGGAGAGGGATAGGCTTAGGGAGGGTTCACACTTTTTTCTTCTGTTTTTGGGCTCTATTTATATCAGCAATGGTTGGTTTAAAGCCCAGCCCAAAGGTGTCAATGTTCCGGGAAGAGATATTGGTTGTGTAATACCCTGTAATGCAGCTCCCAATCCCTTTCCAGGTAGAAATCTATTTCTCAGCATTTCTGTGGCAACTATAACAAATGTGGTAGCCACCTTTGGTACGGGAACATGCTCACTCTCCGGAACCTTAGCGACTGATATTGTATGTACCACTTGGCATACCCATGGGCCCTTATCGTCCTCAACCTCTTCAAATGGAGTGATAGTATTGCCAGAATTATCTTCACCATGGACCAGAATTTCTTGATGGTCCCATTCAAACTTTACCATCTGATGAAGTGAATATGACACAGCCTACACAACATGGATCCATGGTTGACCCAGCAAAAGATTATAGGATATAATAACATCCAATACTTGAAATTCCATCGTAAACTCTACCGGCCCAATGGTAAGTTCCAGCACAATTTCTCCAACAGTATTCTTTCCGCCCCCATCGAATCCACGTACACAAATGTTGTTCTTTTGAATTCTTTCATTATCAATCTTGAGCTTCTCCATAGTAGACAAAGGGCATATGTTGGTACTTTACCCGTTATCAATTAGCACACGGGTCACTACCAAATCTTCACATTTCATAGTAAGGTATAAATCTTTGTTATGTTCCGTTCATTCTACCGGTAATTCGTTATCTAAGAATGTCACCCTGTTTAGTTCAAAAATTTTATTTGCAACCTTTTCGAGATTATTTACTATAATTTTCTCAGGCACATGAGCTTCATTCAAGATTTTCATTAATGTGTGACGATGTTCATCTGATTGAATTAGAAGAGACAATAGAGAAATTTGAGTTGGCGTCTTCCTCAATTGTTCTACTATCGAGTAATCTTGCACCTTCATTTTCCTCAAGAATTCCTCAGCCTCCTCTTCGGTGAAAGCCTTTTTTCATAGGAACCGAATTATCTTTGGTAAGCTTTGCTTTTCTTAATTCTTTGGGAGCAAAGCACCTCTCTGACCTCGTCAAACCATGGGTTTCACAAATTTCATCTTTAACCTCTTTCCCTCAATACATGATGGTCACTTTGTTGTACTTCCATGGTACAACTTTAGCATCCACGACGGACAATTGAGTTACCGGTTTGATAATGACCGGTTCTGTTTGGGACCCTTTCACAATCAACACGGGTTTTGCACTTGCTCTTGGTACTATCACTTTCACTGGCTCAGGTTTGTTGCTACCACTGGTTCATCCACCATTTGCTTAAGTGCAATCACCGCTTTTCCACCCATTGCTTTCTCGTCTACCTTGCTTTCACTTGCCTTGATGATCATTACTGTTTGAGGTGGCTTTTTACAATCTATTCTTTTTACCAACTCGATCATATAGGCTTCATGATGAACAGGTAAAGGATTTTTTGTGATATTGGGAGTTTTTGGGGTATGGACTTCAATTCTCCTTAAATCAATGAGCTCCTGAATTTCAGTTTTCAAATGCCAACACTTATCCGTGTCGTGCACTAGAGCTGCAGAATAATACTCACCGCTAACAAAATGATCAAGAGTCTTTGGTGGTGGGTTCGGGATTTTCTGTTGAATGGGGTTTAGGATTCCGAGCTGCCTTAGTTTGTGAAATAGACTGGTGTATGATTCTCCTAATAGAGTGAAAGTCTTTTTCTTTTGCAGCCTATCATTCCTGACACTGGGGTTTGGACGGAAGCCTGTTCCACCAGAGTTTTTATATGTTTTGGGTGGTGGATATGTATTCTGGGTATGATATGCGCTGTGAGGAGCGGGTGCACGCCATGGTGCTTGTGGTTATGGGTAGGTTTGAGCATGGTGCACTGAAAAGTATGGAACAGAGGAGGATAATAGTGTTGTGGTGGGCCATATGGTGCTGGTGGGTAAGGTTGATGATGTGGGCGAGGTTGATGGTAATAAGGATTAGGACTCTTGGACCATGTTCTTCCTTAGACAACAACCATCTCTTCTTTCTTCTTTTTTCCTAGGACCCCTCCAGTGCCCGTATGGATGGCCTAAATTGTGGGTTTTATCGCCAAATAGCTCATAATCCTGTTTGATTTTAAACCTTCCTCGACCATGCTCCCCATCTTGATGACTTCATTAAATGTTTTTCCGATAATTGATACCAAATGCCTGTAATATGTGGACTCTAGAGCTTGTAAGAAGTAGTCCACCATTTCACCTTCCTTCATGGGTGGATCTTCTCGGGCAGCTTGCTCTCTCCACCTAAACCCATATTTTTGGATGCTCTCTCCTGCCTTCTTCTCTATCTTCGGCAAGGAAAGTATGTCGGGAACAATCTCCAGGTTGTATTGGAAATGGTTAGCAAAGGCCTGGGCCAGATCATCCCAGGTAAACCATCAAGTATGGTCTTGCTTTGTATACCACTCTAGGGCTGATCCACTAAGGCTTTGACTGAAATAGGCCATTAGCAACTCATATTTCCTACCGGCACCTTGCATTTTGCTGCAAAATCCTCTTAAATGTGCCATTGAGTTACCATGACTGTCGTATAGATCAAACTTCAGTAATTTAAAACATGTCTGTAGATACACTTCTAGGAATAATCACGGATCTTTATAAGCTACGCTCACTTGTCCCCCAAGGCCCTGCATGTTCCGGAAAGATTGTTAAAGACACTTCACTTTATGGATCATCTCTTCTTGTTCGTGGTTTTTCGATGGTTTCTCCTCCTCGAATATGTCAATGAGAGGAGTATAAGGATGGGAATCATGATGTCGGAAGGTAGGCTCTGGTGGATAATAATGATTGTCTTGAGTATGAAATAGGGGTTCACTAGAAGATTTGTGTAATGTGGCCAGTGAAGGAGCCACATACACGGGAGTGACATGAGGTGGTGGTGGTGGGATTTGTTTTGGTGGTGGAGGATGTGGTGGCATTTGTGAGGTGGTTTCATAGTATGGTGGGTATGAGGGATAACTCGGGATGAATTTACGATGGGCGGGTCCTATGTTTGGACTGGAGGAGGAATGTAAGCAAGATTGGCTGGCTATATGGGTAAAGGTTGTCCCTTCTCCCAGGCCTGGTACATTTTGGCCATCTGCTGCTTAAGCTTGTACATTTCTTCTTTCATAGCGCTTACGTCTACCACATCATCTTCCCGGGCCGGGTCCACAACCGTAGCCTCAATCTCTTGGCTAATTACTTTCGTCATGTCTTTAAATCGAGTATTGTAATGATGGGTTGCCAGAATGCAAGCTAGCTAGTTACTACCTGTCTAGACTCAACAACAACAACGCTCGTTAGTAGTTAGGCCATTATTGATCAAATAATCGCACAGTGGTAACACAGACATATTTTAACAATTTTGCTCGGACACATGCATCATCCCGGCTTTCTCAATTATGGCTTTTCATTCATTTTTGCCTTTTTCTTGCTTTGCCTATTGTTTTGCCACGACTTTTATTTTCTCTTTTCATCATCATTTTCATTTTTCATCACCACCATTTTTCTTTATTTTCTTTTCTTTTTCACTTCTATGTTATTTTGATTTGTGTTTATATGATTAATATGGATCGTATAAATTTGTCCATTGCGCATATGTTTAAAGAAAAGAAAACAAAGAACACAAATACCATTTTTTGGGATTTTTCAAATTTATTAATAGCCAACAATTATTACAAAGATAAACTCTAAATGATAACTAAACTATGACCATCTAAACAACTATTTGAATTTAAATGCAGAATTAAAAATACAGACTCGAATGTTTAATCTAATGCAATATGGACTCAAGAATACATCAAAGATCCTGGTGCCCGCGGGACATCATTCAGTCTCACCGCGGGCCTATATGCAAGTCCCTTTTGGAGCCGGTCTAGGTCGACCATTATTTGATTCACGAATATCATCACGGAGGCGAAAAATGTAGTATGGGTCATATCTTCACATATCTGGCACTTCTGAGTGATATAATGAGCAATGTTAAGTATTCATTCTCTAACCATTCTTTTTTCCTGAAGTAACCTCCCAATTTATTCAGCATGAGCCTCTAGAGTTCGTTGATTTTTCTCTTGAAGTGGTTGCAGATCTATTTCTAATCGTGCTAAGGCCATATAGCAATGTTCTCTTTCCATAATAAACTCTTTCACTTGTTTGCTAATTTTGACCTCTGCAGTAATAACCTTTTTCCTCAATTTGGCAACTTTGATATCATGTTCTTCTTTCAGTTGTTGAATCGTGCGGGCTCTTTCTTCTGCATTCTTAGCCAACTGTCTCCGAACCTCGGTTAGTTCCTTTTCTGCTTTGTCAAGGTTAAAACTATAATCACTCGCTTTTTGTCGCAAATTTTCAATCAACTTTGCATCTCGGGCATTTCGAATAGGGGTTTCGGCTGCTATCCTTACTTTCTGAATTTGAGCTCGCAAGGCCTCATTTTCGTTAACCAATTGTCTTTTTTCACCCTCGTCAGATGCTACCTGCACACTGTTTTCGAACTTGAGGTCTTGGACTTCTTTTTCTAGCATGGTGATCTTTGCTCGGTACTCATTTTCTTTAGCCATGCAATCCCACCGCTCTCTTGACAACTCAGCAAATTCTTGGATCTGAGGTCTTTTAGCTTGCCTTTCATGCTCATAATCTCTCCTATACCAAACGGAATAGCCAGGCTATTTTCAAGGAATCTAGAAATCTCTGAGCGGTAATAGCTCTTGGAGCAACCGGGTATTTATCCTTCAGAAGAACCTCATCTTTCCCAGTGTAAGTAGAAATTTCCTCTAATGTTGGTGTAAGCTCGATTTCTAATAAATGAAAAACATTGTGTGCTGGATCACAACGTGTAGCCAAGGCTCTGATGATATCCCCTCGAGGAATAATATCAAGTAATCCAGTAAGAACTTTCAAATATTTATTGACTTCGTCTTGTTCATCTTTACCCAGATCATTCCACCATATACGTAACTCCAAAGGGATTTTATTCATGATTGAATCGTGCTCATCTTGCACATTTATTAAGGTGATTTAATCACTTATTATGACCCTAAAAAGACAATATATTTTTTTCACAATTTAATTTAAAAAATAAATGCCAATTTCGCAAATACGGCCCTTCATCACTCTAAATGAAGATTTTTTCGCTAATTTTGGGGAAATACTCAAAAGTGACTGTTTTAGCACAAACAGCCTTCCGGCGCCTTTTCGGGACATTCTGCCATTTTGTCAAAACTGCATCACTTGATTTATGACAAAAATTCAAAATTTGACATTTTTTGATCGTTTTCGCAAAAGTGTGGTTGGACCCGTTAAGGGTTGCCTACGTATCATGCCACGAAAGACGAGAATCAAACTGGCGTAGTTCGGTCAAATTATTTTTAGACAAAACATTTTTGATTTTTGGGAAAATTGAACTATTCCAACAATTTTTTGATGACAAAATTTCTATTTTTTTATTGAAAAAACAAATTATATATTTTTTTTACTTTTTGGAAGCAAAACAATATAATGATTTTTTTATTATTTTTTTATTCTTTTCAATAATCCAAAACAAATCAACAATCTTTCTTATTTTTTAAAAATCCTACAAAATTCAGGGATTAGGCAGTATTTGAATATCGGTTTTTTTCTAAAATCAACAATTGTTAATTTTTTTTACCTCAATTCTTTTCCTAGACGGTCAGCATGATGGCCCGAGACAAATAAATATAACCATGACGGTCTTTACATATTTGGGTTACCTGTCCTAGACGGACCCAACCCCTGTGTTGAGTCCCATAAGTTATATATGATGCAAATAAATGTCCATATTTCTAGGCTCATGTAAGGCCCCGTAAAATTTTCGTGCATAAAACCTAGTAGCTATAGTGTCATAGTCCGAATAATGTGTTAGCAAGCTCGCCGCGGTTCGGACCCTTGGTAGTGATTTATGTTTTAAAAATGTAGAGAATTAATTTTTCCGAAAAGTGTCAATTTTGCGGTCAAGAATGCGACCGCAAATCTGCTATGCGGACCGCATTCTTGCCGCAAAGCTTTCCAGAAAGTTTCCCAAAATCATGTTGAAAATGCGGTCGATATGCGATCGCATAATGAATCTGCGGTGCACTTTGCGACCGCAGATCAAGAATGCGGACCGCATATTGGTCGCATTCTGTAACAGAACTTGAGTCATTTTGAGGCCATTCTGCGGTCACTATGCGGACCGCATGTTGATTCTGCGGTCGCAAAGTGCATCGCAGATTCGCCCCAGCCCAGATTTTTGTAACATTTTTACCCGATCTCTTCTTTAATATAACACCTTTCACCCTCATTTTCTCATATCATCTTACCAAAATTAGAGAGAGAATAGAGGGGTTTTAGAGAGAAGTTCTTCATCTTCAAAGATTGTTCCAACCACTTAATTCCAAGGGATCCTAGGGCAAGGATTCAACTTCCCCAATCTTTTCAAGGTAAAAACCCTAACTATTTTCTTTGATTTTCAGTTTTAAATTGGGTAAAGAGAGGTTTGCATATAATAGCTTTTGAAAATAGAATTTTTACACTCATGCATGATTATTGAACTTGATTTCTAGTAAAAAGAAGTGAGTAGAAGTAAGAGTCTTCAAGAACAAGGTTGGCAAGAGTAGGATATCTTGGGTAAGCATAAAGTAGGAAGAAAACTCATCACCGGGTATGTATGGCTAATTTCGATTCTTGTGAAATCACCTATATGTGTGAAGTTTGTTTGGTTCGTGTTAAATTGACAAATTGTGTGAAATTCTTGATGTTGTTGTTGGATATTCAAAGTTTGTTGTTGAGCTATGAGGGATGTAAAATGAGAGTTTAATTTGGTAAAAGAATTGTGATATTGGCTTGAGAAGTAATTGTGAACATGAACCAACCTGTAAGTTGCTTATTTGAACTTGTTGAAATTGTGTGAAATGCCTTATCTGCTGTTTGTACTTGTTGTGTTTTAAAACTGTACGGTGGGATCGGGTTGCGTGCCGCAACATGAAGAAATAAGGTGTGGGTTGGGGTGATAAGGGTGGCTGAGGTAATAAGGGTGGTCAGGGGTAATAAGGATGGGAAGCGATCGAAATCGCTATTGAAAATTGATATAAAAATCAATAATGTGAAATTGTGAAAGGAGACAGCAGGAGAGTTTGCAACCTGTGGGGCACCGATTGCCCCTTTGTTTGACTACTTGTGCTTTACGTGATTGATTGGTTATTGGCAAATTGGTTGATCGTAGAAAGTGCTTTGTGTTGAGAATTATTTGAAATGAGGAAAATGTGGAAACATGGTTGGCTGGCTTAATTAATTGTTGATGTAATTCAATGGCTTGAGTTTACTTGGGACAAAGTTTGTCCATACATGCCAGTACAATTCAAGTGTACCGACGTCCCTTTTGCCGGGGACGCTACATTCGTGTTATGATTGTAGGTGGATCAGTAGCAGGCACTTCAGCTCATCGGCAATAGTATCCTTCTCCTTTCACTGCCCGTTTTGGTGAGCCCCTTTCTTCCTTGGGGCCCTGTGTGGTTTATGCCACTTTTGTTTAGATTTCATTTTGGTTTTGTAAGGTATAGCCGGAGCCTTGTTACCGGCAAGTATTGTATTCCCTTTTTTGTATCCTAGAGGCTCTGTAGACATGTAAACTCTGGGACTCCAGTCTTATGTATACATTATGTTATGTCGGGCGTTGTAAAAACTGCAAACTTGTTAATGAATCACTCGTATGGTTTTATTTGTTTAATGTGAAATCATTCATGGTTAGTAAGATATTTGGTTAATGAGAAACAATCAACACCGGGGTAACGCGTGGGAATGAAAGGCACCCAGGTCCGCTTGACTGGGGCAACCCGGTCAGGCGCCGGTCATGTTCCCCGATTTGGGGCGTGACAGCTCAAAACCTGGTTATTTTGTTCTAGACTGTGTACCCGAGCGGACGACTCGAGTTGAGGAGGGGGCTACGTACCGGGTACCCGCGGGATCGTCCAGTTTAGTAACTTGTCTGGCCTCTTTTCTTATTTTGGGTATGAAACTAATAGAACGGGGAGTCTCAACCAGTAAGCACTTCCCTGGAGGTAAGAAAAGAAGGGTTTTTGGCACAATTTATATACAGTTCAAATAATATCAAAGCAGTAAACATTTAGCACATTAATCATGAACATATAAGGAAATCGGATATAAACAAGTACAACAATTTAACTGAGCTCGAATTCTTAAACCCTGAACCGAAATTCTGGGTTTCTTGTCCCCAACAAAGTCGCCAGAACTGTCACACCTCCTTTTTACAAGCTTATTACTACACCCCTGGAAGGGATATAATAAAAGGAAGGAGTTTTTCCAATTTAAGGACAGTCGTGTCACGACCCCAAACCCCGGTCGTGATGGCGCCCAACACATTGCTAGGCAAGCCCGACCATCTTATCCAATTAAACCAGCCAAGTATAATTAATACCGATTAATCGGCATGATTAGCCTGTTTTCATAACAAATCAAGAAGTGTAGAACTGAAATACAAGAACACAGTCCCAACCAAATCGTGGCGTCACAAATCTGAGCCTCTACAAGTGAGATCTACTACAAAATCAAGTCTAACCAGAATGGAGACAACAAAATGATAAAAAGAAAGAGGTCAGGTACTGCGGACGCTGGCAGCTACCTCGAAGTCTCCACGGAATGGGGATAACAAAGCAGTTGCGATAGCTCAACTGCCCTCCTGAACCTGTATATCTGCACAAAAAGTGCAAGGGGGTAGGGTGAGTATATTTCAACTCAGTGAATAACAATAATAAACAATAACTGAAAATAAGAACTCATGTACTATCACTAAACAGTTCTAAGGCAACCCCACAGGTTAGTCATCACTATAATGAGTACTCTGATCTCCAGTCCATATCTATCTCATCTAGGTCCCACACTGACCACATTCTCGCTCGTACCACTACGGTATACAGCCATCTCAATATATGGAGACATATACATCTGTCTATAACATATAAATATTTCAGTATATATATGAATATGAATAAGTATAATGCTGCGGCGCGCAGCCCGCTCCAATACATATACCGCTGCGGCGCGCAGCCCGCTCCATTTAACGTCAACGGCGCTCACTAGGGGTGTATACAGACTTCGGAGGGGCTCCCTAGGCCCAAGCACTATACTACTGCGGCGTACAGCACGATCCACACAAATATTACTGCGGCGTGCAGTCCGATCCAATATATATATGTATATATATCTCTATACTGTTGCGGCGTGCAACCCGATCCCATAATATACACCAGTGCTCACTGAGAATGTGTGCAGACTCAGACTCCGAAGGGGCTCCTACAGCCCAAGCGCAATAATACCGCGGCGTGCAATCCGTCCCACATGTATATTACATGTATATTACATGTATATTACTGCGGCGTGCAGTCCGATCCAATATATATACTGCTGCGGCGTGCAGCCCGATCCAATATAGGTATATATATATATATATATATAATACCTCATAATGGGTCCTCGACCCTATTCCAGTCAGTATATACTTGGCCTCTCAGGCCCAATATAATATATCACAGTGGGTCCTTGACCCTGTCTCAGTCAATATAGACTTGGCCTTTCGGGCCCAATATAACATCTCATAGTGGGTCCTTGACCCTATCTCATCTCAATTGGTATAGACTTGGCCTTTCAGGCCCACTCAGCTAGAACAGGGAATTCCACCCTAGATAATCTCTCTCAATGTACACATCTAGTACATGCTCATATTATGCTATACAGCTAGAGCTACGGCTGAGTGTATGTTTCCAACACGATATAAGGGTCACCTAGCTCTATAGGTTCCCTAATGCTCTACAGATCGGCATAAGGCCCCAAACATGGCTTTCAACCCAATTGCACAGTTATAAACTTATTATCAGTCATAACACACAGTATACTATTAGTCGGGAAGGACTAAGTCCGAACCCCCAATCACAATGTCACCACGCCCGTCATGGAACGTGTGGCTCATCTCAATATAGCATTGTGAAGTGCTAGTACGGGGTTTCAAACCCTCAGTACATTGTTTACTACTACCACTCACCTCGAACCGGTAGAAGCTTCATGCCCGCGACGCCTTAGCTCCTCGAACCGGCATCCACGCACGTCAAACTAGCCAAAATCAGTACAAATATATCAAAATAGGCTAATGGAACATAACCCAATCGAAAGAGCTCGAAAAATATCAAAAATCACGAAATTGACAAAACCCGAGCCCCGGGCCCACATCTCGAAAAATTTCGAAATTTATATTTCCGGAATCCTCGTCTCGCCACGAGTCCGTACATACCAAATTCACAAAAATTGGAGTTCATTTGTCCCCTTAAATCACTATTTCTATCCAAGAGGGTTTTCTACCCTTTTCAACAAAAATTCTCAAATTAAACACTAAAACTTGCAATAGATTCGTGTTATACCACCAAAATTGAGTTAAGAACACTTACCCCGTTGTTCTCTCCAAAATTCCCACGAAACATCGCCATTTCCGAGCTCCAAATCGTCAAAAATGGCAATATATTTTCGGACCTCAAATATATTCTGTTCACGAGGAACTTTTGAAATACCAATAGGCAAATGATAGAAAGAATCAAAGTTATTATTAACTGTTCATGGACACTGTTCATGGTCACTGTTTACAGCAGATATTTTTGCATTTTCCGCCCATTTTCTAAGTCCGGAATTATTCCGAGACACCTCCGAAACACTCCGAGCCCTCGGGGCTCCAAACCAAATATGCACATTGACTCTAAAACATCACACAAACTCGCTCGAGTGATCAAATCGCCGAAATAACATCAAAATCATCAATTTTCATCAAATCAAGGCCTAAGTTTCCAAAAACTTCCAAAAATACACTTTCGATCAAAAACCCGACCAAACGATGTCCGAATGACCTGAAAATTTGCATACATATCCAAAATCACCTAACAAAGCTACTGCAACTGTCGGAATTCCATTCCGACTCCCGGATCAAAATATCACCCATCGATTGCATTCCGCCAAAATTCCAACTTCGCCAAAATAGGCTAACTTCTTCACCGGACCTCCAAAATTACTTCCAATTGCGCTTCTAAGTCTTAAGTCATCCCCCGAAACTAACCGAATCATCGGAATTCAGTTCCGAGCCCTCTAACTCATAAGTCAACGTTGGGTTGACTTTTCCAACTTAAGCTTTCCTTAAAGAGATTAATTGTCCCTTTTCCTAGCAAAATCGATCCGAATTGACTCAAAGTTTGCACACAAGTCACATTCGACATTACGGACTTGTACCAACTTTCGGAATTGCATTCTGACCCCGATATCAAAATTTTCACTTCCGGTCGAATTTTCTCATAAACCTTCAAATTCCTGTATTTAGCCAAATGACTTCAAAATGACCTCCGGACATCCGAATTCACTTCCGATCGCTTTCCCAACTCCAAAATTACCATACGGATCTATTTCGAGACTCGGAATCCCATTGGACATCTATAACTCTAAAATGACTTCCAACCCAAATTTATGAAATTTTTCTAAAATACTAACTTTCACCATATACGCCGAAATGCTCACGGGTTATCAAAAACCAAATACGGACATACGCCCTAGTTCAAAATCATCATACGAGCATGCTGGAACTTTTAGATCCCAATTCCGAGGTCATTTACTCAAAATTCCAAATCCTAGTTCATTTCTTCAACTTTAAGCTTTCAAAATGAGAATTTCCATTTAGATTTGACTCCAAACTTCCTGAATTTTAATTCTGACCATACACACAAGTCAATATACCTGAGATGAAGTTGTTCATGGCCTCAATCTGCTGAATGACGCGTCGGGACTCAAAACGACCGGTCGGGTCATTACAATCTCCCCCACTTAAACATACGTTCGTCCTCGAACGTGCTGAGAACTACAATGATGTAGTCTCAAATAACTTGTTTAACACATCATGCACCTTCCCGTGCTACCACTACTTAGTTGAGCACATTAGCTATATAATTTTGTAGATATAATTCTTTATTCAAGGGAATAAGCCATTAGGCCAAATTCCAATACCCTGAATTTCCTGCCAAGTCTGTTTCTATCATTCGACCACCATATCAACCTCCACACGTTGTACCCAAACATTAATGCATAACTTTGTTGAATTTACACTTCGCATAACTTTACTCATATGACCACAATAACATTCTTTATTACTACAGTTGCCTACAATACCCAAATACCGATGGAAACCTCTTATTAGTTGAAGTCTTATTCCAACACTTTCATATACTGCCAACGATAAATAAAACACGGGCTAAACCGTAACAATTCCTCAGATCCACCATTTATGAAGCCATTTCTCTTTTGACTGATATTACAACGAATTTTGGAGCCAAACCTCGATATTACCTTTCTATCTAGCCGAAATCATGTATGTTCGCACTCATTAATGACTCCAACGATCATTTCGATTATAACACACCACAGTGGTAATATGACACCTCCTCATCGGCCTAAGCCACGACGAGCAAAACACAGGCTCCAATAAGAAATGATCTGAACACACTCGAATAATGATAACAGACTCACATAAAGAGCTATAATTCAAATTCTTCAATACCATCACAACACATAACTGAGATCTCGTCTCACATCATAGAATTAGAGTACCTGAATCCTCCTCGAAAGGTCATAACATCACGTGGCCTTGCCACAACTCATGATTCTATCCAAACACTATTACTCATGAAGCACCTCAAGTCGCAATGCTCAAAACGGTCATCCACACACATATTTAGGTCTGAACTCAAGCAATCAATCACACACGCGGTGATACATTTAGTATATGCTATCGAATCCTGTATGGGCACAACCGATGTGCTATTCCCCGAGCGATATCCAATACGGACTATTCCTCAGAAGAGAGGAAGTATTGTATACAAGGTACATATAGGAAGCTATATTTCCCACATCACACTGTTGCGGCGCGCAACCCGTTCCAATAGCATACATGTGGCGGCGTGCCACCCGATCCAGATACCATACATGTGGCGGCGTGCCACCCGATCCAGATACTATACATGTGGCGGCGTGCCACCCGATCCACGCATAAATCTAGCAAAAGGGAATGCACATCGACTCAAGTTGCTCATTGCAACAAACATGTATATATGGCCTCGAGCTCGGTCACATGAAACTCATCCGACAAAGTTCCTCAATACCGGAACCGAATCAATGGTAGATACCTCTACACTGACATCCACCACGAAGGCCCAACTGACAATGAAATACCTACCAGCCGTCCACTGGCCCTAGGGTACATCCACCCTGCTGGAGCATGATCTGATGCGCTCTGCCATGCAGTTTGCGACATGTTTCTGACATAGTCCATATCACATTAGTCTGGACAACCTGGCTTATGACAACCAGTCAACAATCGTATATCATTATTCAAATTCATCATATCAAGTAACGAGATAGCCACTAGAGCTTCCAATTTCCGATAACCGCTACACTGTGTCGATACACACGATATACCACCGCTGCGTAGGCGGGTTACGAGAACTTCTAGCCTCCAACACATACATAACACAGGAATCACTATGCCTGATTCCGTACTTCACCATGCGATTACATAACGCACCTCAAGCGTCCATTCATACCACGAAAGCCATTCATAAATTTCACTATGTCATCAACGACTCAATTATTACAGTTGATCCAATGGGAGTATACCACCATACCGCTAGATATTATCAGTTTATTTTACCTGGCCCTTTTGACCATAGACTCTGCCGAAATACTAGTATAGCAGTACCATTCTCCTAAATCACCGGGAAGATTGATTCTCAGATTATCTGCAGCTGCCCACGCTGCTTGAGGATTTTAATGACTCCCCATATAATATGAATTGATCTCAAAACCTTGAACATGCCATTATCAACTTTCCATAACACATCGCATATACCATACCACACTAAGACAACAGGGAAAATTCATATCCCTTTCCCTACGCCGCAAACATCAGCGCACTCAACTAGTCAAGGACTTTCATGATCCCATATTGAGAAAACTCATTACACATTTCGAGCATTACATACCAACAGGAAATACACTCATTTTCAAACCACGGTAAAACACATCACAAACCCTTTCTCCCAATTACATTGCATAAGTTAAATTGCCAGGACCGAGTCCTTATACCCATACCGAGTTACACAACTGCCAATACTCAAAAGCTTTATTGCACAATATCTGCGAGACTCATTACTTCAAACATATACTAGGAATTAATCGTATTCCTTATCATACCGTTTCAGTTTATTAACAAGTTGATCCATTTACCCAATTTCCTTCCTGATTCATCTTTAATTTCATATCAGTCTTTACTGTAGCACGACAATGCCTCAACCCTTTTTACCACACAAAACTCGTACACAAGACCACACGGTCTAAGGCTCACGGCCGCTGAATACTCTCTCAAATGTTTCCCAGAAGTACCACATTCTACCACACTTTATTTTGAAGAACTTCATGCGATTTTGAATTTGTTATCATTACTTCCCAATACTACATAGAATCCCATCATTCACATAATATAACACAAGCCTTGATCTTTTCTAACGAAACCGCCATCTTTAGCCACATACACAATCTTAAGGCACCTGACTGTTACAAGCAAAATCTTGAACACTGCAAAACCATTTTCGGGCATCATTCACCCTTATTCAGCTGTAATTCAACTGTCCTATTGAGTAGAACCACTCGTGTTTTGTTAGAACTCTGACATCGCAGAACATGATTACTTACAGGTACAATTCGCTATCTTTCTTTTCTATACACCGAACATTCCTTACCAATAGTAGTTCAAAACATCCTAGTATTTCTTCACATCTACGAAGCGCCATAACCTTGTCAGAATTTTCCCAACATACTTAAAGACAGTGCCCACATAGCACACAACCGTGCAATTAGTTATTTAATAGAAAACTCCCCAACTTGGCTCGGAGCCATACATCAAAGCACTTTTAGCCACTCATAGCATTCTTACTCAATTGATGCTCCAATGTTACAGTGAGATTAAACTCGAGCTATTTACAAACTTTGCCGGAAACTCGAATTATTGGAAATCTTAACTCTTTTGAAATTCTCGTATTCATTCACACGCAACAGCTAAGCCCATTCCTTAGGCCACAACATCTTTTCTAAGTCCCAAATTTTTCAAAAATTTTGGCAGAGTTTCCTTTGTAAATTGGCCTATCCACCTGCCAGAGAATCACCAAACCATTCTAACAATACATCCATAACTCAACAAGACATCGCAATGTATTTCAACAACATAAATCTCAATACTACATGAATTATATCATCAGCATTAGTACATGAACATGCCCTGCACCTGCTCATATCATAACACATATACCTTTCACCACAATACTCATAGCACAACCAATTCAATTTTCATGAGTCTAAACTTATACTACCACACATTGTGCACTTTACATTTCCGCTAAGAGGCAATGAACATATTTCTCACGCCCATAACTAGGGCTACATATCAAATCACAACAAGAACTAAATACCTTACAGCTCTCCCATTATCAAACTGCCATTTGCACAATAAAGATCAATACCGATCGTACGAACTTCATAATACCGGCTCACGAAATTAGTACCTTGGTGCTCAAGCCATAGACAAAGATCTGGCCTCAAGTCCTCCCGACTGGCCCAACATGAATTCACAGAGATTATATCTCGTCCCTCGATTGGGGAATCATAAGTCATCAAGGCAAATTATCACTAAGCACTCGAGTGCGCACATCAACGTGTAGAAGGAATTTCAAGAATCATACCTCAAACTGAATCAAGTACATACGATAAGAATTTCAAGAATTTGAAGCTTTCCTAAAAGGTTTGCAGCCTCCCGAGGATAAGTACAGGCGTCCCCGTACCGATCCACAAGACTCTACCAACCGGCTCATGACTCGCGAGACCTGTTAACCTAGGCTCTGATACCAACTTGTCACGACCCCAAACCCCGGTCGTGATGGCGCCCAACACATTGCTAGGCAAGCCCGACCATCTTATCCAATTAAACCAGCCAAGTATAATTAATACTGATTAATCAGCGTGATTAGCCTATTTTCATAACAAATCAAGAAGTGTAGAACTGAAATACAAGAACACAGTCCCAACCAAATCGTGGCGTCACAAATCTGAGCCTCTACAAGTGAGATCTACTACAAAATCAAGTCTAACCAGAATGGAGACAACAAAATGATAAAAAGAAAGAGGTCAGGTACTGCGGACGTCGGCAGCTACCTCGAAGTCTCCACAAAATGGGGGTAATAAGGCAGTTGCGATAGCTCAACCGCCCTCCTGAACCTGTATATCTACACAAAAAGTGCAGGGGAGTGGGGTGAGTATATTTCAACTCAGTGAGTAACAATAATAAACAATAACTGAAAATAAGAACTCCTGTACTATCACTAAACAGTTCTAAGGCAACCCCCCACAGGTTAGTCATCACTATAATGAGTACTCTGATCTCCAGTCCACATCTATCTCATCTAGGTCCCACACTGACCACATCCTCGCTCGTACCACTACGGTATACAGCCATCTCAATATATGGAGACATATACATCCGTCTATAACATATAAATATTTCAGTATATATATGAATATGAATAAGTATAATGCTGCGGCGCGCATACCGCTGCGGCGCGCAGCCCGCTCCATTTAACGTCGACGGCGCTCACTGGGGGTGTATACAAACTTCGGAGGGGCTCCCTAGGCCCAAGCACTATAATACTGCGGCGTACAGCACGATCCACACAAATATTACTGCGGCGTGCAGTCCGATCCAATATATATATGTATATATATCTCTATACTGCTGTGGCGTGCAGCCCGATCCCATAATATACTCCAGCGCTCACTAAGAATGTGTGCAGACTCGGACTCCGAAGGGCTCCTACAGCCCAAGCGCAATAATACTGCGGCGTGCAGTCCGATCCACATATATATTACATGTATATCACATGTATATTACTGCGGCGTGCAGTCCGATCCAATATATATATTGCTGCAGCGTGCAGCCCGAGCCAATATAGGTATATATATATATAATACCTCATAATGGGTCCTCGACCCTATCCCAGTCAGTATATACTTGGCCTCTCAGGCCCAATATAATATATCACAGTGGGTCCTTGACCCTGTCTCACTCAATATAGACTTGGCCTTTCATGCCCAATATAACATCTCATAGTGGGTCCTTGACCCTATCTCATCTCAATCGGTATAGACTTGGCCTTTCAGGCCCACTCAGCTAGAACAGGGAATTCCACCCTAGATAATCTCTCTCAATGTACACATCTAGTACAGGCTCATATTATGCTATACAACTAGAGCTACGGCTGAGTGTATGTTTCCAACACGATATAAGGGTCACCTAGCTCTATAGGTTCCCTAATGCTCTACGGATCGGCACAAGGCCCCAAACATGGCTATCAACCCAATTGCATAGTTATAAACTTATTATCAGTCATAACACACAGTATACTATTAGTCGGGAAGGACTAAGTCCGAACCCCCAATCACAATGTCACCACGCCCGTCATGGAACGTGTGGCTCATCTCAATATAGCACTGTGAAGTGCTAGTACGGGGTTTCAAACCCTCAGTACATTGTTTACTACTACCACTCACCTCGAATCGGTAGAAGCTTCATGCCCGCGACGCCTTAGCTCCTCGAACCGGCATCCACGCACGTCAAACTAGCCAAAATCAGTACAAATATATCAAAATAGGCTAATGGAACATAACCCAATCGAAAGAACTCGAAAAATAACAAAAATCACGAAATTGACAAAACCCGAGCCCCGGGCCCACATCTCAAAAAATTTCGAAATTTATATTTCCGGAATCCTCGTCTCGCCACGAGTCCGTACATACCAAATTCACAAAAATTGGAGTTCATTTGTCCCCTTAAATCACTATTTCTATCCAAGAGGGTTTTCTACCCTTTTCAACAAAAATTCTCAAATTAAACACTAAAACTTGCAATAGATTCGTGTTATACCACCAAAATTGAGTTAAGAACACTTACCCCGTTGTTCTCTCCAAAATTCCCACGAAAAATCGCCATTTCCGAGCTCCAAATCGTCAAAAATGGCAATATATTTTCGGACCTCAAATATATTCCGTCCGACACTATTCACGGTTACTGGTCACGGTACTGTTCACGGACACTGTTCACGGTACTGTTCACGGACACTGTTCATGGTCACTGTTCACAGCAGATTTTTCTGCATTTTCTGCCCATTTTCTAAGTCCGGAATTATTCCGAGACACCTCCGAAACACTCCCGAGCCCTCGGGCTCCAAACCAAATATGCACATTGACTCTAAAACATCACACAAACTCGCTCGAGTGATCAAATCGCCGAAATAACATCAAAATCATCAATTTTCACCAAATCAAGGCCTAAGTTTCCAAAAACTTCCAAAAATACACTTTCGATCAAAAACCCGACCAAACGATGTCCGAATGACCTGAAAATTTGCATACATATCCAAAATCACCTAACGAAGCTACTGCAACTGTCGGAATTCCATTCCGACTCCCGGATCAAAATATCACCCATCGATTGCATTCCGCCAAAATTCCAACTTCGCCAAAATAGGCTAACTTCTTCACCGGACCTCCAAAATTACTTCCAATTGCGCTTCTAAGTCTTAAGTCATCCCCCGAAACTAACCGAATCATCGGAATTCAGTTCCGAGCCCTCCAACTCATAAGTCAACGTTGGGTTGACTTTTCCAACTTAAGCTTTCCTTAAAGAGATTAATTGTCCCTTTTCCTACCAAAATCGATCCGAATTGACTCAAAGTTTGCACACAAGTCACATTCGACATTACGGACTTGTACCAACTTTCGGAATCGCATTCTGACCCCGATATCAAAATTTTCACTTCCGGTCGAATTTTCTCATAAACCTTCAAATTCCTGTATTTAGCCAAATGACTTCAAAATGACCTCCGGACATCCGAATTCACTTCCGATCGCTTTCCCAACTCCAAAATTACCATACGGATCTATTCCGAGACTCGAAATCCCATTGGACATCTATAACTCTAAAATGACTTCCAACCCAAATTTATGAAATTTTTCTAAAATACTAACTTTCACCATATACGCCGAAATGTTCACGGGTTACCAAAAACCAAATACGGACATACGCCCTAGTTCAAAATCATCATACGAGCATGTTGGAACTTTTAGATCCCAATTCCGAGGTCATTTACTCAAAATTCCAAATCCTAGTTCATTTCTTCAACTTTAAGCTTTCAAAATGAGAATTTCCATTTAGATTTGACTCCAAACTTCCTGAATTTTAATTCTGACCATACACACAAGTCAATATACCTGAGATGAAGTTGTTCATGGCCTCAATCTGCTGAATGACGCGTCGGGACTCAAAACGACCGGTCGGGTCATTACAAGTCGGAACGGGATTTATTTATTTAATTTTAGAGTCGCCACTTGGGAGATTAATGGTGTCCCAAGTCACCGGTTGAATCCCGAACCAAGGAAAGTTTGTCTCTGTTTACAGTCCGCGAACTAGAAATCCGGCTAAGGAATTCTATTAATCCGGGAGAAGGTGTTAGGCACTCCCGAATTCGGTGGTTCTAGCACGGTCGCTCAACTGTTGTATTTGTTTTTATTTGATTTCTATATATGTTCCATTTTACGTGCATTTATTAATATTCCGCTTTATTATTTAATTTTACAATAATTGCAACATCGTGAAAATGTATTTTTAACCACACCATACCAGTACTCCTGTGGCTTTTAACACATTTCGACTTCGTTGATATTTGGATTTGGGTCACATAAATGTGCACCTGTATTAGGAAGGTAATACTATTACAAATCGTGCTTAAAGTATCTATGTCTATGTTAACTTTGGGAAAGACCGTGAAATTTGCTGAACAATCCTTCCAAATCTAAGATTTTTATAACAATTTTATTTGAGGGCCCCCCAATTGCATATTTAAAGTGGCGAGGCTCATCTAATTTTATTAAAGGTCATACCTAAGTATACAATATTTTTCTAATTATTTTTCCTCTAATAACAAAGAGAAATCTTAATTGTTTATCATTACCTTATAGTTTTACATTTTTGGGGGGGCCACAGACGCATAAGAGTCCAGGTTGTAGTTCATATTAGGCTTGACTACAACCCATAATCCAATTTAAATCTAGCTGAAGTCCACGTCTTGGGCTATGTGTAAATATTGGGCCATGTGCCCCAGAACAGTCTACCTTTAGTATCGTATGACCAGGCATGTGTATAACTATCACACCTACTGAATTTGGGCCTTTCATTAAGGCATTGATAAAAAATTAACGCCATGAAGAAGACAGTTTTTACTTCATTTTCAGATTACCATAATATTAATTTGAATTCAGACTAATTTATATACTTAACTACCAGAAACATTTCTTCACTTTTTAATTCAATCATACTTTTTAATTTTGTTTTCACCAGTTCTAATATCAATTTAAATTGAATCTAGTGAAACAACTGGGATTTCAAAGTCAAAACAAAATGATATTGCGTTAAGAAAATCGTTCTACTAAAGCATTTGAAGTTAACTTTTTTTAAACACTAATTACTTTTAATCAAAATAATTACAGTCATGATTGAACTATTTCAGTAGTAAGATGTCATCGCAGAAGTAATACAAAGTGATTTTAACTTTCATATACTAATTCATATTGAGATTTCAAATGAAACAGCTATAAACTTGCAATTTTCAAATAACTATGCATTTAAACTGATCTGTTATTTTCAGAAGAAAACGCTACAGATGTACACAACTTCAGAGTTATAACGTGACACCTAAGTACAACTATAACTTTTAACCTTTAATCTACTAGTTTATTTAGTCTTATTGCTTTTACCCTTTTACCTCCACCTCTGAATGATATTTACTGCATTACCCTTTTGTTATGCCTGAAATGCCCCTACTTCCTTAACTTTATCACATTATACCATTTCCTTATCCCTGAAATAACCCTGAACCTTACTCTTATTTACCAACAAACCTTATTGATTTTACCCTTTTAACCCTTAGGTTTTAACCAATATACAAAATTATCCTATCCCTTATATTTGAAAAATTATCAATCATAGAGTGTAATCAACTATAACAAATTATTAATTACTGATTTTCAGAGTTATTTGCCACATAACTAATGATCAATCAGGTTTAACCAATCAGAACATAATTCAAATCTCGGTCAATCAAATCTAATTAGCTGCTGGATAACCAAAATTAATCAAAATTTAAACTAAAAGTAAACCCTAATTTCTAACATGTCACAGAAATCAATTACAAAATAATATTGAAAAGCTATCAAAACTATTATTAATCCGAACAAATGTAACTAACAGAAACGCTAATCAATATCATCAAAACACAGAAAAGTCTTGAATTTTTATTTATTATCTTTTATTAATCAATATCAATTTTAGATGAATCCAATTAGTATGACAAAAGTCAAGAAATAAAGACAAAGAACATACATGCATACAAAACTTAAAAATAATCAGAAAGAAAGAAAGAATGAACACTCAAGCACAAAAGAAAATTGAAATAAAATTGAAGAAAATGTAAACTTAGCATTTTATTTCTTCCGATAAACTTGTTTTGGCTTTCATTTCTTCTATTTCTTTTTAAAAATCATCTTCTAATGCACATGAGGCCATTTCTTGATATTTTAAAAAACAGTAGACTCTGTTTGGTTTCCTAGGGGTCTTTGAGGGTCAATATTTTTAGAAGTGTGTAGAAGAGGGTTAAAGGAAGGTCTGGTATGGTTTTGGCTGGATTTGGATAGAATGTCGTTTACCAAAGTAGGGTTCCGGCGAACTATTTTTCAAGATTCGAAGGGTTAAAGATTTATTCGAGGTAAACATGTTAGAGGGGTGTAATGGGGAGGCTGAGGGCTATCTAGGGAGTTAAGGGTGGAGTCACTCGCATAAGCCGTGTTCGCCAGAGTAGGGTTCCGGCGACACTTAATTTAATATTTGACCAGATCGGGGGCTATTTGAGGGAAACGAGTTATGGGGGTGGGGAGAGAAGTTTCAGGGCTATCTATGGTGTTAAAGGCAAGGTCAACAGTGAGGATATCGTCACTAGCCAGAGAGCGTTTGAGAGAACGGGGGCGGGGTGGCTAGGTTTTGGTAATCAAAGACGATGAAGATGAAATGAGGAAAGGTATAGGGTTGTATCATATTAAAGGCCTCCTAATATTTTGAACCATTGGATTAAGTGTATCAACGGCTCAGATCTACTAAGCTCTTTAAACGATGTCGTCTATTTTAAATGAAAATCCACCCTCGTCTGGTATATCAACCAAATGAACGGCTAGGATTGACGACTCAATATGTCGTCATTTGATTTATTGACTGGGTTGAATTATAAGACCGTTAGATCAATTTTTTAACGGTTCAGATTGGATTGGGACAAAACGGGGTCGTTTTGGTGTTACGCTTGGGCAGACTGGTAAGGTCCCTTGGACCTAGGTCAATTGGGCTAGGGTAATTTTGTTTTTGGGTTGCTAATTATTTTGATTTTTAAGTATTATTGTCTTTTTTGTATTTTGTATTGTATTTTGTATTTTTCTTTTCTTTTGTATTTTGTATTTTATTTCTTTGTATTTTTGTGTTTATTTCCTTTTGTATTATTATTTTCTTTTGTATTTTCTTTGCATTTATTTTCTCTAATTTTAATAAATTATTAATTAATTAATTTCTACCTTTATGGTAATTTTTGATTAAAAACATAAAATGCTATTTTTGATTTTCGTTAATTTGTTCTAAAAAATGTATTAACACCAAAAATGCAAAATTAAAATCCTAATGCATATGCATATTTTTTGTATATTGTTTATGAATTATTATGCAACTAATTAACACAAAAATACCACAAATATTAACAAAATATTTTAAAAATTATTTTGTTTGGATTTTTAGGAATAATTTGCTTAGGGTAAAAAATCACGTGCTCACACATCATATATTAGCAATTCAGTATAATATTAGAGGATTTAATTTTGAACCATTTTGAGTAAAAGAGTTACACAAGTAAAGCTGACTCTGACTTATAGAACATGTCCTTTTAGGTTGCATGATTTTCCTACAAACTAAATTAATGTGTTCCGTTGCAGAACACGTAAAAAGAGTAAAGCAAATAAAAAGAGTTGATTTAGGCATAGACATTATCAAAAACCTATGGTGCATCAGTGTGCAAATTGGATACATTATAAGAAATCATCCAAAAGAGTAAGTGTCACGACCCTAGTTCACCAATTGTGAACACGTCACGACGGCACCTAGTCTTCGCGACCAGGTAAGCCTAACACGTTGCGAAAGTAATAGCAATTTGCGAAAATTTAAAATCAAGACTAAATAACATGAAAAATGTTTATAATTGCCGCCTGGAACATACACTTTACTACTTAGCAATTTAAAACTATCCCCAAAGACCCGAAAACCCACGTGCAACACAAGATAAGAGAAAACATAAGGTACGACTCTAATATCTGGAAATGTCTACAACAACTGAATACGTGAAATGGAACCGCTAACTACAAGATAGAGTAGAAGGAGACTCTTCGATTTGCGGATGCAGCAAATTATACTTCAAGTCTCCAAATGTATCACCTGGATCACTTATAGAAAGTCCGACCACAAGTACCTGGATCTGCACATGAATAACATGCGCATAAGAGGCATGCGTACACCACAACGTTACTCAATAAGTGCCAAGCCTAACCTCGGTTGAGTAGTGATGAGGAAGGTCAGGGCCATACTGAGAATAAATTATAATAACAATAATGAACAGTGTAAATCAGGGAATAATCTGAAATAATAGTAAAAATAGGATAAGAGCTACAACTCAATGATAATTAAGAGAAGTAAGGAAAATAACACAACAAGTATTCCTCAACTGTCCATTGGATCTCCGGCGAATTGAACCCCTAGTCTATCTCATTTAAATATCTAGGATCTCCTGGGAATTGAACCCGCAGTCCATCATATCGGTAGAAAAGGATCTCCCGAGAATCAAACCTGTAGTCCATAATATCAATGGCAAGGATCTCCCGAGAATTGAACACATAGTCCATCATATCAGTAGCAAAGGATCTCCCAGGAATCGAACCCGAAGTCCATAATATCAATAGCAAGGATCTCCCGAAAATTGAACCCGTAGACCAAATGTAAAAACACAACCAAATCGGGGAAATATTCAGCGAATGAAATATACAAATACAAGTAACAGTTAAATTCTGGCCTAACATGCTTCACGAAATTTCAATTAAGCCAATCAAGTAATTAAGCAGTTAGTTCTATCTAGTCATACTTCTCTAACTAACACAGATTTAATCTTGCATGGAAGTCAGTCAAATGATGGAGAAAAATACAGTTTGAGCAATTCAAGTAAAGTGGATTTTCAACAATTTGCACAAGTAAATGCTCATCACCTCGTGTACAATGCATTTAAATTAAAACATAAGAAGTCCTAAGCGAAGAGGTCTCCCGCACAAGGTTTGAAAAGCCACTTACCTCGAACCGCTACAAAAATTAACTAGAGAACGATGCCCTTGCCACGAGTATCCTACTCCAAATCGCCCAAATCTCTTCAATTCAATTACAAAATCATAAAAAAATATTGCAAACAACTGATTCCACTATAAAAATTAAAGCTAGGGCACGAAAATAGGTAAAATGACAAAAATTCCCCTCCAGCCATCGTCTCAGAATCGAATAATTTTCTCATTTTTAGAACCTCATAGTCTCACGACTCCAACCATATAAAAATATCCCAAATCAGAGCTCAAATGCCCCCTCAAATCTTGACAATTAGGTCTAAGAAGTTTTACCCACTTCCCATCCAAAAACATGAAATTAAAGGGTGAAATTAAGCTTAGATTAATGGGTTTTATTCAGAGACGAGTGAGGAATCGTTGCCCAATCGTTGCCTCTGAAAAGCCCTCAAAAAATCTCCCAAAACCGAGCTCTCTAGCTTTTTGTTTTGTTATAAATGGAGGAACCTCGTTTTTGAAATGTTATGAACTATTTAGGTCATTTAGGCACCGCGAACGCGACAAATCTCACTCGTTCGCGAAGAAGGAAAATAGAGGGTCCCCAAATTTCCCTTCGCGTTCGCGAAGGAAGGGATGCGAACGCGAAGGCCTGACCCAGCAAGCTATGCAAACACGAACATATCATGCGAACGCGTTGAAGAAAATTAAGGGCCCAAAAATTTTCCCTACGCGAACGCGTGGAAGGCAACGTGATCGCGATAAAGGGGCTTTTAACCCTACGTGAACGCGGTAAGGAGGACGGTAACGCGATAAATGGCGAGGCAGAGCTTCACGAACGCGAGGCTCTGAACGCGAGGCTCTGAATGCGAACCCGTAGAAGGCACACCAGAAGTAGCACCAACAGTTCAAAAATAGGAAGAAATGACCCGTTGAGCATCTGAAACACACCCGAGGCCCCGAGACCTCAACAAAACCTACAAACATATCCCATAACATCATTCAAACATGTACCAATCCTTAAATCACCAAAAACAACGCCGGAAACATGATTTAAGCCAAGATTCAAGCCTATGAACTTCAAATTCTAACCTAACAACTTTCGATCAAAAACATATCCAAACCTTGTCCGAATGATCTGAAATTTTTCATGCACATCCAAAATGACATGACGAAGCTACAAAAACGTCTGGAATTCCGAACCGACCCTCGGATAAAAAATTCACTATCATACCGGAACTTCAAAATTTCAAACTTCGGCATTTCGAGCCTAAATGAGCTACGGACCCCCAAATTACATTCGAAACACGCTCCAAACCATGAAATCACCTAACGGAGCTAACGAAACCATAAAATATCCATTCTGAGGTCATTTTCACACTTCTCTGTATACGAACCATTTTTCAACTCTTAACTCTCATTTAGGGAATAAGTGTCCCAAAATACGCTGAATCCAAATAACGAACATCCCGAAAAACCAAAATAGCATAAATGAACTTAAGAAAAGCAGTAAATAGAGGATCGAGGCACCAATTCCAAAAATGACAGGCCGAGTTGTTACATCCTCCTACACTTAAACATTCGTTCAACCTCAAACAAGTAGAGAAAACATACCCAAAGTAGCGAAACAATGAGGGTACTGGCTGCGCATATCCTGCTCGGTCTCCCAAGTCGCCTCCTCGGCCGGCTGACCCTGCCACTGGACCTTTACTGAAGCGATGATCATTGACCTCAACTTTCTGATTTGTCTGTCAAAAATGGCCATTGGCTCCTCAACAAGATAGGTCCTTGTCCAGCTGAACTGAACTAAAATCCAATACGTGCGATGGGTCACAATGATATCTCCAGAGCATAGAAACATGAAATACAGAATGAACTCCAACTAGGCTGGGAGGCAAGGCAAGCTCAGAAGCAACCTCCCCAACTCGCCTCAAAATCTCAAAATGCCCAATAAATCTTAGACTCGGCTTTCCTTTCTTCCCAAATCTCATGACGCCCTTCAAAGGCGAGACCCGAAGTAGAACCCGCTCGCTAACCATAAATGTCACATCGCGAACCTTGTTCGCATAACTCTTCTATCTAGACTGGGCTGCATGGAGTCTATCCTGAATCACTTTGACCTTGTCCACTGCATCCTGAACCATCTTTGTTCCCAATAATCTGGCCTCGCCTGGCTCATACCAACCCACTGGGGATCTACATCTCCTACCATATAAGTCCTCAAATGGTGCCATCTGAATGCTAGATTGATAGTTATTGTTATAAGCAAACTCCGCCAGTGACAAGTAGTGATCCCATGAACCTCCAAACTCAATCACGCACGCAAGGAGCATATCCTCCAAAATCTAAATAGTGCGCTCGAACTGTCCATCAGTCTGGGGGTAAAATGTCGTGCTCAGCTCCACTCGAGTGCCTAACTCCTGCTGCACGACTCTCAAGAACTGTAATGTAAACTGGGTTCCTCTGCCTGAAATGATTGAAATTGGAATACCATGCAACCGGACGATCTCCCTAATATAGATCTCCGCCAACTGCTCTGATGAATAAGTAGTCACATAGGTATGAAATGAACGGACTTGGTCAGCTGATTCACAATGACCCAAATAGAATCAAACTTCCTCACAGTCTATGGAAGTCCAGATACGAAGTCTATGGTGATACGCTCCCACTTCCACTCTAGGATCTCAATATGTTGTAGCAACACACCCGAACGTTGGTGCTCATACTTCACATGCTGGTAGTTGAGGCATCTAGACACATAGTCAACTATATCATTCTTCATTTGCCTCCACCAGTAGTGATGCCTTAAGTCCTGATACATCTTTGCGGCACCCGAATGGATGTAATACCGCAAGCTATGGGCCTCAGCTAGAGTCAACTCTCGAAGATCATCTACATTAGGCACACAAATCTGCCCATGCATGCTCAGCACTCCATCATCCCTGATGGCATCTTGAGGATCACCATGCCGAAATCTATCCTGAAGGAAAAGCAAATGAGGGTCATGAAACTGCCTCTCCTTGATGCGATCAAAAAAGGAAGACAGAGAAACCACACACGCTAGAACCCAACTGGTCTCTGAAAGATCCAATCTGTTAAACTGCCTGGCTAAAGCCTAAACATCCAGCGCCATAGGTCTATCTAAGGCTGGTAGATATGTCAAACTCCCCAAACTCTCTGCCCGGCGACTCAAGGCATCGGCAACCATATTGGCCTTGCCCGGGTTATAAAGAATAGTAATATCATAATCGTTTAACAACTCTAACCATCTCCTCTAACGCATATTCAGGTTCTTCTACTCAAGAAAGTGTTGCAAACTCTGATGGTCAGTGTAAATCTCACAAGGAACTCCATACAAATAACGCCAGATTTTCATGGCGTGAACAACGGCAACTAACTCAAGATCATGGATAGGGTAGTTCTTTTCATGCACTATCAATTGTCGGGATGCATAGGCAATCACCCTACCGTCCTGCATCAATACCACTCCAAGTTGAACCCGTGAGGCATCACAATAAACTTTATAGGAACCCAAACAGGTAGGCAACATCAAGATTGGGGCTGACGTCAAAGCTGTCTTGAGTTTTTGGAAGCTAGATTCACACTCCTCCATCCGCTTAAAATGGGAACCTCTTTGGGTCAAAGAGAACCCCTCCACAAAGCAGCGGTAATAACCCGCCAAACAGAGGAAACTACGGATATCAATAGCTAAGGAGGGCCTAGGCCAACCCTGCAGGACCTCCACCTTCCTAGGATCCACTCGAATGCCCTCACTCGACACCATGTGGCCTAGAAATACCACAA
Organism: Nicotiana noctiflora; assembly: GCA_032618575.1. Classification (NCBI taxonomy): domain Eukaryota; kingdom Viridiplantae; phylum Streptophyta; class Magnoliopsida; order Solanales; family Solanaceae; genus Nicotiana; species Nicotiana noctiflora. The sequence goes on along the minus strand of JASVEL010009603.1, from coordinate 5,546 downwards.
AACTCAGCTAGAACTCACATTTGGAGAACTTTGCATACAATCTCTTTGTCACGACCCGGATTTTTCCCCCAATATCGGGATCGTGATGGCGCCTACTCGTGGTAGCTACGCAAGCCACTGTATTCATACTTTCCTGTTTTTAACACAATTTTAATTAAATAAATGCGGAATACTTTATCAGATAGAAATAACTAATTACAAAGTGAAAATCATACTGAAATCCTCTACCCAAGACGTGGAGTCACCAACTCACGAACTACTATGGAATACTACACATAAAAGTCTGAAGGAAATATAACATAATTCCTGTTTGTCTCGGAACAAAGAGACTACAGCTAATAACATAAATAAAGAGAGAGACGCCGGGCTTGCGGACGTCCGCAAGCTACCTCGGTCTCAAATATGATCAACTCCCACGCAATCGATTTACTGCTGCTGCTGCTCCTGATCGTAACCTGGACCTGTGCAAAAATGCACGAAGTGTAATATCAGCACAACCGACCCCATGTGCTGGTAAGTGCCTGGCCTATCCCGGCGAAGTAGTGACAAGCCTAGGACCAGACACTCATATAAACCTGTGCAATTCAATATATATATGTGTACCACAAAATAACAAGGAATAATCAAGTATTAAAACAATAAGGAATATCTTAAAGAATTCAACAATTAACCACAGTTAATAAATTCACAAGGAAAAACAAAGTATAAGGTGAACACAAGTAATATCATTTCAAGAAATAGCAAGCAGTTGCACGGCATCACCCGTCGTGCTTTTACTCTCATCCTCACCAAATAAACAAACAAAGTACACGGCATCACCCTTCGTGCTTTTACTCTCATCCTCACCAAATAAATAAATAAAGTACACGGCATCACCCTTCGTGTTTTTACTCTCATCCTCACATCCATAGTACGGCATGATCCTTCGTACATGGTTCAATAACAGGGCACGTCATGATCCTTCGTGCATAATTAATAAATAAACATGGCATGGCATTAACCTTCGTGCATAAATAAATAAACATGGCACGGCATCACCCTTCGTGCATTATCACTCTTCCTCGCCCAAATAACAATCACAGTTAAGGGCAAAGAAAGAAACAGTACTTCATAAACCGTCCCATCAAGGGCAACCAATAATTATATTCACAACAAGTCCCAATAAGGGAAAACAATAACAATTCATCTGTAATATATCTCAAAATAATCATTTTTCAACGACTCACGGTCATACTAGACGCCAGTGTACGGATGCTCGTCACCACAGCCCATACACCGCACTCGATCACATAACACATAACACATAATCCTATTCCCTCAAGCTAGGATAGAACAAACACTTACCTCGAATGCTTATGAACAATTCAATCCGTGGAAATGTCTTTTCTTTCAATTTGGCTCCAATCCAACCGTATCTATACACAATTGATTTAATGTCATCAATTCTACTCAACAAACTAATTCTTAAGACCAAATACAACTTTTACAACATTCTGCCCGGAATAGTAAATTTCAACCCCGGGCCCACATGGTCGGAACTCGGGGTTAGGACCAAAATCCGGTTACCCATCCCCCCACGAGTTCATGTATATGATTTGTTTCAAAATCGGACCTCAATTCGAGGTCCAATTCCCCAATTTATGAAAAACCCTATTTTCTAACAAAAACAAGAATTCTACCATGAAAATCATTGATTTCTTCTGAAAAACATGTTTAATGATGTTAGGAATTGAAAGAATTAAGTAAAAAGTGACTTACAATCGTTTTGATGAAGAAGAAATCCTTGAAGAATCGCAAATGGGTGTTTTGGTTTTGTAAAATGTGAAGAAATGACTGAAATTCGTGTTTTTCAGGTCTCTGTGTTCGCATTTGCGAACATGGGTTCGCAATTGCGGACCCCGACCAATTTATGGAGTTTGAAAATTAAGCTAAGGGTGGGAAGTTCGCATTTGCGAACATTTGTTCGCATTTGCGAACACTGGCAGTTTGCATTTGCGAACTAATGTTCGCATTTGCGAACACATGCTGTATAAGGCAGTGTTCGCATTTGCGAACAATGGTTCGCATTTGCGAACCAAGGCATAATGGGAAATGTTCGCATTTGCGAACTTTTGTTCGCATTTGCGAACATAGGCTGGCACCGGGGACCTTCGCAAATGCGAACAATTGTTCGCATTTGCGAACAAGGCTGGGCCAAAGGGGGCTTCGCATTTGCGATGAATGTTCGCATTTGCGAGCCTGTCCCCTTCGCAATTGTGAGAAATACTTCGCAATTGCGAAGCCAACAACTGGGTGAAAAACCAGCAGTTCAAAAATTCAGAATTTCATCCAACGACCTATCAAATCTTTACCCGAGCCCCCCGGGCTCCAAACCAAACATGTACATAACCTCAAAAACACATTATGGACTTGTTCGTGCGATCACATCGCCAATATCACTTCGTTTTTAATCAAATCAAGCCTCAAACTCATGATTTTCATACCTTTAGTTTTCAAAACTTTCAAATTTGGGACTCAAGGTCCAAAACATCTCAAACGACACCCAAATGTCACCAAACTTTACAGAAATCACATATATAATATTTAAGACTTGTACCGGGCGTCGGAACCAAAATACGAGCCCGATACCAAGGTCAATTAATTTATTTCCTTTAATAATTACATCAAAAACAATTTCACATAAAAATTCATAACTTGGGCTCTAGGCCTCGGAATTCGACTCCGGACGCATGTCCAAGTCCCATATTTTCCTACGGACCTCTCGGGACCATCCAATCTCGGGTCCGGATCCATTTACCAAAAATGTTGACCGAAGTCAACCATATCAATATTAATATCAATTTTATCCAAATTTCTCATAGAATTCATATTTTCTATCACAAAATCTTTCCGGCTACATGCTCGGATTGTGCACGTAAATCGAGGAAACATAGAATGAGGTTTTCAAGGCCTCAGAAGCTCGAAATGATTAATAAAATAAGTGATGACCCTTTGGGTCGTCACAATCTCCACCTCTAAAACAACCGTTCGTCCTCGAACGGACAAAAGAAAGAAGTACCTGAGTCAGGAAACAAGTGTGGGTAACGGCTCCGCATATCAGACTCGGACTCCCAGGTCGATGCCTCAGGAGGCTGACCTCTCCACTGAACACGCACAGAAGGATAACTCTTCGACCTCAACTGTCGAACCTGCCGATCTAGAATAGCCACCGGCTCCTCCTCGTAGGATAGATCATTGTCCAATTGGACAGTACTGAAGTCTAACACATGTGTGGGATCGCCGTGGTACCTTCGAAGCATAGATACATGAAAAAATGGATGCACGGCTGATAAGCTAGGCGGCAAAGCTAATCCGTAAGCCACCCCTCCCACTCTGTCTAGAATCTCAAATGGACCAATATACCTAGGGCTGAGCTTGCCCTTCTTCCCAAACCTCATCACGCCCTTCATAGGCGACACTCGGAGCAATACTCGTTCACCAACCATGAAATCCACATTTCGAACTTTACGATCCGCATAAGTCTTCTGCCTGGACTGAGCTGAACGCAATCTCTCCTGAATAGTCTTGACCTTATCCAAGGCCTCCCGAACTAAGTCTGTACCTAACAACCGAGCCTCTCCCGGTTCAAACCATCCAACTGGTGATCGACATCGCCTACCATACAACGCCTCATACGGAGCCATCTGGATGCTAGATTGGTAACTGTTATTGTAGGCGAACTCTGCTAATGGTAGAAACTGGTCCCACGAGCCTCCGAAATCAATAACACAGGCTCGAAGCATGTCCTCAAGAATCTGAATAGTCCTCTCGGACTGGCCATCCGTCTGAGGATGAAATGTTGTACTCAACTGAACCTGGGTGCCTAACTCCCGCTGGACCGCTCTCCAGAACCGCGAGGTAAACTGCGTTCCCCGATCAGAGATAATAGATACTGGCACCCCATGGAGACGAACAATCTCCCTAATGTAAACCTCCGCTAACCTCTCCGACGAGTAGGAGACAGACACTGGAATAAAGTGTGCTGATTTGGTCAGCCTATCAACAATGACCCAAATAGCATCAAATTTTCTCCGAGTCAAAGGAAGTCCAGTAACGAAGTCCATAGTGATCCGCTCCCATTTCCACTCGGGAATTTCAATCCTCCGGAACACACCACCAGGTCTCTGGTGCTCATATTTCACCTGCTGACAATTTAGACACCGAGCGACATACGCAACGATATCTTTCTTCATTCTGCGCCACCAATAGTGTTGTCGTAAGTCCCGGTACATCTTCGCGGCGCCTGGGTGAATAGAATACCGCGAACTGTGGGCCTCTGCTAAGATCAACTCTCGAATCCCTTCGACATTGGGTACACAAACTCGACCCCGCAATTTCAATACCCCATCATCATCTAGGTTTACCTGTGTGGCACCTCCCCGCTGTACTGTATCTCTCAACTCACGCAAATGAGGATCATCAAATTGCCTCTCACGGATACGCTCTAATAAAGAAGAACGAGCGACCGTGCGGGCTAACACCCTGCTAGGCTCAGAAATGTCTAATCTCACGAACCGGTTGGCTAAGGCCTGGACATCTAGAGCTAATGGTCTCTGATTGACCGGAATATATGCAAGACTACCCATGCTAGCATACTTTCTACTCAATGCATCGGCCACCACATTGGCCTTACCTGGGTGATATAATATAGTAACATCATAGTCTTTTAGCAACTCTAACCATCTCCGCTGTCGTAGATTCAACTCCTTCTGTTTGAACAAGTACTGTAGGCTTTTGTGATCGGTGTACACCTCACATGTCACACCATATAGATAATGCCTCCAGATCTTTAAGGCATGAACCACTGCTGCCAACTCGAGATCATGAACTGGATAATTCTTTTCATGTATCTTTAATTGCCTCGAAGCATAAGCGATAACCTTACCATCCTGCATCAATACCGCTCCAAGCCCTGTACGAGATGCGTCACAATAAACTGTATAAGGCCCTGTACCTGTAGGTAGTATCAACACTGGTGCGGTGGTCAAGGCTGTCTTGAGCTTCTGAAAGCTCGCCTCACACTCCTCTGACCACTGAAACTGGACACCCTTCTGGGTCAACCTGGTCATCGGGGCTGCAATAGAAGAAAACCCTCTACAAAACGACGGTAGTAACCTGCTAATCCCAAGAAACTCCGGATCTCAGTCACTGAAGCTGGTCGAGGCCAATTCTGGACTGCCTCAATCTTCTTTGGGTCTACCCGAATACCTTCCACCGATACAATGTGACCCAGAAATGCTACCGAACTCAGCCAGAACTCACATTTAGAAAATTTGGCATATAGCCGGTTATCTTTCAGAGTCTGAAGAACCACTCTGAGGTGCTGCTCGTGCTCTTCCTGGCTGCGGGAGTACACCAGGATGTCATCTATAAAGACTATCACGAACAGATCTAAGTAAGGCCTGAATACCCGATTCATCAACTCCATGAATGTTGCTGGGGCATTGGTCAACCCGAAGGACATGACCAAGAACTCATAATGCCCATATCTAGAGCGAAAGGCTGTC
>JASVEL010009602.1:0-142744 GCA_032618575.1 Nicotiana noctiflora | reverse complement strand
CTTGAAAAAATGGAACAGATGTGGTTAGAAATGAGCGAAATGCAGACGGCGCAGGCCAGAACACAAAAGGGTCTTGAAGTACCTATTCCTATTACCTTTCCACCAGGATTTACCCCAGAATACCTTTCTCCCGGTCCCTCAACAAGAATCCCGGACCTTCATTGCCACCAGGGAGGGGATACTCACGACCACCCAGCTCCACCACAAAATCAGAACCGTCCACCACCAAAGGGCCCTGTCTTTGTGGCACCTCCCCCAGCTCCACTGCAAAGGTCATCAAGTGAACCATTATTTCAGGTTCACGACACTCAGTATTACCCCCCAGAACCCACGTTCAGGGCACCCGAACCATCCACCTATACTCCTCCCTTTGAAGTCCCAGTGGAAAAACCGGCCAATAGCTCAGAACAAGATGAGATGCTACGGAAGTTCAAGAGCCTGGAGCAATCCCTTAGGAATATGCAAGGGTTGGGCAGCCAAGTCAGTGTGGCCTACAAAGACCCGTGTCCTTTCCCCGATGTTCAATTGCCGGCGGGATTCAAAATGCCAAAGTTTGATCTATATGAGGGACACGGTGATCCCATGTCTCATCTACGAGGATTTTGCAGCAAGATGAGGGATGCAGGCGGCAAAGATGAGCTACTGATAGCTTATTTTGGACAGAGTTTGAGCGGGTCTGCGCTGGAATGGTATACAAGGCAGGATCCTAGCAGATGGTACACTTGGGATGATTTGGCGCAATCATTTGCCGGACACTTTCAGTATAATCTTGAGATCGTCCCCGACCGTCTCACATTGTTAAAGCTGGAGAAGAAACCGGGGGAGAGCTTCCGAGAATTTGGGTTTCGTTGGAGAGAACAAGCGGCTAGAGTTGATCCTCCTATGAGAGAGGGGGAGATGGTAGATTACTTTTTACAGACTCTCGAGCCAACTTACTACGGTCATTTGGTGACCTCAGGTGGGAAAATCCTTCAACGAAGTGGTCAAAATGGGAGGCATGATAGAAGAAGGCCTCAAGACCAACAAAATCTTAAGTTATTCAACGATCAAGGCAACAACGCAGGCTATTCAGAGCGGCACAGGAGGTGCGCTCGGAAAGAAGAAAAAAGAGGATGTCACAACGGTAGAAGCTGGTAATTGGTCCCGATCCAAAGGTCCTATCCCCCATCACCAATTCAGACCCCCTCACCCAAATTATCCACACATTCCGAATTATCCCGCACAATCCTATTACCCCCCTCAAGAACATCATTTTTCTGTCCATCAAGCACAATCATACACCCAACCTCCAGCGCGCCCTCAATGGCGCGCGCCAACCCCACATAATGCTTACCCAGCTCCCCATAACAACTACCCACCACCAAGGGCCTACAGAAATCCCACAGGGCCAACTTTCCGGGGAAATCCGACTTTCAAGAATGAAAGGACTCAGAGACAGAGGACATTTACCGAATTAGGAGAAGCTTATACTGCTTTATTTCACAAATTGAAGCAGATAGGTTTGTTGAGTCCTATTGAGCCCAGATTACCAAATCCCTTACCTCAAAATTTGGACCACTCGGTGAAATGTGAATATTGTTCGGGGGCTCCCGGGCATACTACTGAGAGATGTTGGAAACTGAAGCATGCAATCCAAGATCTTATTGATGCTAATAAGATTGAGGTTCAGGCACCCGAGGCGCCCAACATTAACCAAAACCCACTACCAACCCACCATGAAGCTTGTATGATCGAGATCGTGCAAGGAGAGGAAGAACCCAAGAAGCCATCGCAGACAGTGATGATGATCAGGAGACAGTACAAAAGAGAAATCAACCAGTGTGGAAGGGGAGGTACCAACTAAGAGGGAGGTTGTCAAGCTTGTGATAATATTGGGGAAAAGCCCATCGGCCACTACGGAGAAACCAAAAACAACAAAGTTGGTTGTGTCCGGAGCATCGTCTGCACCAGTAATGATCGTGAAAGGAGTCTGTAGGGAACCGGTCATCATAAAGCCGGTAGCTCAGTTGCCAGTAACGGATAGCAAGGTCGTGCCTTGGAAGTATGAAAAGGCAACGGTGATGTACAAAGGGAAGTCAGTGGAGGAAGTTAGTTGTGGGGCCTAGGGTTTGACTCGATCGAGACGGTGTTATGCTCCCGTAGAGTTGAGGAAATCTAATCCCACAGCGGTGAAGAAGCCGGTAACAGAAGAAGAAGCTGAAGAGTTCTTGAAGAAGATGAAAGCCCAAGACTACTCTATTGTGGAGCAATTGAGGAAAACCCCAGCACAAATCTCATTGTTATCTTTGTTAATCCATTCCAAAGATCATTGCCAGGCTTTGTTGAAGATCCTGAATGAGGCCCATGTTCCAGAAAAGCTTTCTGTAAATCACTTGGAGAAGATAGTGCATAAAATCTTTGAAGTCAACCGAGTGACATTTTCTGACGATGAATTGCCAAAAGAGGGCACAGAACATAATAAAGCCTTATACTTGATCGTGAAGTGCGAAGACTCAGGTGGTCAATCGTGTATTGGTGGATAATGGTTCGAGTGCCAATATTTGTACTTTGGCTACTCTGAACAAACTGAAGATTAATCAGGAGAGAGTCCGTAAGAATAACGTTTGCAGCAGAGGATTTGATGGAGGGAATACTAGCTCGGTGGGTGATATCATATTAGAACTGACCATTGGCCCAGTCGATTTCACTATGGAATTCCAAGTGGTGGATGTGGATGCATCATACACTCTGCTATTGGGGTGACCATGGATTCATGCCGCCAAAGCAGTGCCTTCTACGCTACACCAGATGATTAAGTTCGAGTGGGATAGACGGGAGATAGTATTGCACGGGGATGATGGCATTGGCATTATGAGTGATAACGTGGTGCCATTCATAGAAACGGAGGATGACAAGGGACCATGGGTATACCAAATCTTCGAAGGGGTTACATTGGACAAGGTTTCTGAAGGCGAGGACCTTGCTTTTCCCAGGATCTCAGCTTCGACCTTCATGATCGCTTCAGAAATGATGAACTGTGGGTTCATACCAGGAAAAGGTTTGGGAGCCAAACTCCAAGGTATCATTCAACCCGTTTCTTTGCCTGAAAATTTGGAGACATTCGGGTTAGGGTTCAAGCCGACGGTTGCAGGATGTGAAGAGAGCTCACAAAATGAAGAAGAAAGTCTGGGTCCTTCCCAAGCCAGTTCCACGCCTCTCCCAATCTTTTGTGAAAGCAGGTTTCAGGAGGATGTCAAACCCAAAGATCCTCGGACCATCAATTGGGCCAGATGGAGATCTAGATAAGAGTTTTGAAAGGTTGTTCGCTGATGTTAACATGATCGAAGCTAGAGAAGGTTCCAGTAATACAGACGTACAGTATGTGGGGCCCATGGTCAAAACCAACAATTGGACGGCTACTCCTCTTCCCATCTGGAAGAAGTCTTGGTAGTAGGCTCGGGATTTTCTTTTGTTTCCTGGATTATTCCAGAGTTGTAATCCAGTTTTGATTTATTTGTAGTGTGAAACTCTGTTATCCCTCATTTTCAATAAAAACGAAAGTTTCCTTTATTTTCTTGATTTTTGATTTTTGTTTCTTTTCATTTCTGAACAGTTCTGTTTTTGCCGGTTCCAATGTCATGGCATGCACAACGGATCTTCAACCTAGTCTAAGAAGTCAATCTGAATCCAAATTAATTATGCACGAAGTCAATTATGAGGATGAATCGGAATACGAGGAAGATGAGGCTTTTGAAGAGATAAACAGGGAATTAACTCATTTTGAAGAAAAACCTAAGCCTAACTTAAACGATACTGAAGCTGTCAACTTAGGAGATGAGGATAATGTTAGGGAAACCAAAATCAGCATTCACATTGAGCCGAGTATCAGGGAAGAGCTAATCAAAACACTGTTTGAATTCAAAGATATTTTTGCATGGTCGTATGATGACATGCCAAGGTTAAGCACGGATCTAGTGGTACATAAATTGCCCATTGATCCGGCATGTCCTCCTGTCAAGCAGAAATTGAGGAAGTTCAAAACGGATATGAGCGTAAAGATCAAAGAAGAAGTAACCAAGCAGTTGATAGCAAAGGTTATTCGGGTTACTCGATATCCCGAATGGTTGGCCAATGTGGTACCAATGCCAAAGAAGGATGGGAAAATTCGGGTATGTGTAGATTATCGCAATCTGAACAGGGCAAGCCCGAAAGATAACTTCCCACTACCCAACATCCATATCTTGATAGACAATTGCGCGGGCCGAGAGATTGGATCCTTTGTGGATTTCTATGCAGGATACCATCAGATCCTAATGGATGAAGAAGATGCAGAAAAGACAACTTTCATCACTCCTTGGGGAACTTATTGCTACAGGGTAATGCCGTTTGGTTTGAAGAATGCCGGGGCGACATACATGAGAGCAATGACCACTGTGTTTCATGACATGATACACAAAGAGATTGAGGTGTATGTAGACGACGTAATCATAAAATCCAGGCGACAGGAAGACCATGTAGCAGATCTGAGGAAGTTTTTTCAGAGACTTCAGAGGTACGACATTAAGCTCAATCCAGCCAAATGTGCATTTGGGGTTCCCTCGAGAAAAATGCTAGGATTCATTGTCAGTCGGCGAGGTATCGAGTTGGATCCATCGACGATCAAATCCATACAAGAATTGCCAGCACCAAAGAACAAAACTGAAGTAATGAGTCTTTTGGGAAGATTGAATTACATCAGCCGATTCATTGCTCAGCTCACATCAACATGTGAACCTATTTTTAGGTTGTTAAAGAAGGATGCTGCAGTCAAGTGGACTGAAGAATGCCAAGAGGCTTTTGATAAGATAAAGGAGTATTTGTCAAACCCACCTGTGTTGGTTCCACCTGAACCCGGGAGGCCTCTGATTCTTTATCGAACAGTTTTGGACAATTCTTTCGGCCGCGTATTGGGGCAACATGACATCACCGGCAGAAAGGAACAAGCCATCTATTATCTCAGTAAGAATTTCACCGCATATGAAGTTAAGTACACTCATCTTGAGAAGACATGTTGCGCCCTAACTTGGGTGGCACAGAAGCCGAAGCATTATTTGTCTTCCTACACTACTTATCTCATTTCACGTTTGGATCCATTGAAGTATATTTTCCAGAAACCTATGCCTACAGGAAGGTTAGCAAAATGGCAAATATTACTTACGGAATTTGACATCATCTATGTGACGAGGACGGCCATGAAAGCCCAAGCACTAGCCGACCACTTAGCTGAGAATCCTGTTGATAATGAATACGAACCTTTAATGACGTATTTTCCAGATGAAGAAGTGTTGCAAATTGATGAGTTAGAACTAACCAAGGAGCCAGGGTGGAAGCTTTTCTTTGACGGAGCTGCAAATGCAAAGGGAGTCGGAATAGGAGCAGTACTTATTTCTGAAACAGGACATCATTATCCTGTTACGGCTCAGTTGCGCTTCTATTGTACCAACAATATGGCTGAATATAAAGCGTGCATTTTAGGGTTACGATTAGCTGTGGACATGGATGTCCGGGACGTCTTGGTCTTGGGAGACTCGGACCTTCTGGTACATCAGGTTCAAGGTGAGTGGGAAACAAGAGATTTGAAGCTTATCCCGTATCGACAATGTTTGCATGACCTGACGAAGCGTTTCCGGTCAATAGAATTCAGACATATCCCAAGAATGCATAATGAGGTCGCCGCTGCTTTGGCTACTCTAGCATTGATGTTGCATCACCCGGACAAGATTCATGTTGATCCGTTAGATATTCAAGTTCGGGATCAACATGCCTATTGCAATGTGGTGGAGGAAGAAATTGATGGCGAGCCATGGTTTCATGATGTCCAAGAATACCTCAGGATGGGAATATACCCAGAGCAGGCAACTGGAGATCAAAAGAGGTCTATTCGGCGATTGGCAAACGGATTTTTCCTTAGTGGAGGAGTGCTGTATAAGAGAACCCCGAATTTGGGATTGCTAAGATGTATAGATGCAGTCCAAGCCACGACAGTGATGACAGAGGTGCATGCCGGAGTTTGTGGGCCACATATGAGTGGGTATGTATTGGCAAAGAAGATCTTACGGGCAGGATATTACTGGCTCACCATGGAGCGTGATTGTATAAATTTTGTGCGCAAGTGCCATCAGTGTCAGGTGCATGGAGATTTTATTCATTCTCCGCCAACGGAATTGCACACGATGTCAGCACCATGGCCATTTGTTGCGTGGGGCATGGATGTCATTGGACCGATCGAGCCGACAGCTTCCAACGGTCATAGGTTCATTCTAGTAGCCATTGATTATTTCACCAAGTGGGTGGAGGCGAAGACATTCAAGTCAGTGACCAAGAAAGCCGTGGTAGACTTTGTCCATTCCCATATCATCTGTAGATTTGGGATCCCGAAGATGATTATCACGGACAATGGTGCTAATCTTAACAGTGGTTTGATGAAAGAAGTGTGTCAACAGTTCAAGATTACACACCGTAATTCCACCCCCATATCGTCCCAAAGCAAATGGCGCGGTTGAGGCAGCAAACAAGAATATAAAGAAGATACCGAGAAAAATGGTAGAAGGATCTAGGCAATGGCATGAAAAGCTACCATTTGCTTTGTTGGGTTATCGCACTACGGTTCGCACTTCAGTAGGTACAACTCCTTACTTGCTGGTATACGGAATTGAAGCAGTAATACCAGCAGAAGTGGAGATTCCATCCCTCCGAATTGTCGCTGAAGCTGAGATTGATGATGATGAATGGGTCAAAACTCGATTAGAGCAGTTGAGCCTAATTGATGAAAAGAGATTGGCAGCAGTATGTCATGGCCAATTGTATCAGAAGAGAATGGCAAGAGCTTACAATAAGAAGGTACGCCCTAGAAAATTTGAAGTAGGGCAACAAGTACTGAAACGGATCCTTCCACATCAAGCCGAAGCAAAGGGCAAGTTTGCCCCGAATTGGCAAGGGCCGCTTATTGTAACCAGAGTATTATCCAATGGAGCTCTATATCTGACCGATATTGAGGGAAGATGCACCGACATGGCTATCAATTCTGATGCAATCAAGAGATATTACGTGTAATTTCTTTATGATTTTGGTTCATTTTATTTGTTTGTACTGGGTATTTATCGGATAATGAAATGACGGAGGCAATTCTTTCTTCTATCCAAACACTTTTAACCCTTGTTTCCCCCTTTGAGCCTTATTTATTCTTTCATATCCCTCTCTTGGAATCAATAACGGAAATAGAAAAGAAAAGAAAAAAAAATAATAAATAGATAAAAGAAAGTCACAAGAGAATTAAATGAATCAAGGAACTACGTTTGACCTGATTCCTCAAATAGGATACGTAGGCGCCTCACGGCTCGGTCATAGAAGGAATAAAAGTTAATCCTTCCCCAAATAAGAAACTGGGGCAGAAGTTATGTTGTTTTATGAAAAAAAAAAAAAAATTAATTCCGAGAGTTGTAATATTTCACCCATTCAGAGTTATTGTGAATTTTTGATACTCTTTTCTTTTTAAGACCCACACAAAAAAAAACCCCATATGAGATGTCCGAAAAGACCTCCCGATCAGTATCCGGGAAATGCCCAGTCAGGCAAGTAAAAACCAAGAGTAACACGTTGATCCCCAACGGAAAGGGAATAAGCTGAAGGAATTGATAGCCAGAAGAATCCCCAGTGAAGAGAACATTATCGGTGCCTTTCGAATCTCCAACGAAAGCTAAAAAAACAAAAATAAGAGAGTCTTATCGGTGAAAACCTTCACGGGCACCACAAGACGACGGGAGTTGAGAGAAATGAGAGAGTCTCATTAGTGAAAACCCCTCGAAGGGCACTATAAGGCGACAAGATAGAGTGGCACAAAGGACCCGCATTTGACAAAGAGTCGTGCATCTGTTCGTCCTCAGCAAATGAGACCATCAGAAGATGGATTGATACAAATAGACTGGGTTGATTAATCCGGAATGCACGACGTGATCGTTGGGACCGGTTATACCATTCAGATAAGTTCCTTTTTGTTTTTCGCTACATTTGTTCAGAAAGCTTCTTTCTTTTTCTATACTTTTTCAGTTTTCTTTGTTTAAAGGTTTTTATCCAAGTCTATTTTGAGAAAGACTTTTCAGAGCTTACTATGAGTTGCCGAATTGGTACAAAGCAAAATGAGGGTAGAATAGACCAAATGGGTTTGGAATGTCAGGAAATGGAGAAGACCTGAAAAATGCAATCGAAAAATCATGGATCAAGTTCCAAAAGAATCCCCTGTGAATTTTCAAGATGCGCAAATAACTCCGACAGATTATCAACCGATTCCCAAGGTGATCGGACAGCACAAAGCGGAGAAGGAAAAAGGAAAATGCATCCCTAGCTGATGACATTTCTATCTCCAGCGATGTTAAAGGAAAATCAAACCTTTTGAAGAAAGTGATTTTGAGTCTCACCAGCAAGTTTTAAAACACAGAAAAGGGAAGGGATAAATGGAAAAACCATCCCCAACAGAAATATCATTCCCAGCAAATAACATCATCCCCGACAAGTTTCGGGAACTTAGAATAGAAGATGGAAAAGCCCTCCCCGGCAGGAATGGCACGACCATTCACCGCATTTTAAACTAACAAATTTTCTTTGATTTGAAGCAGGTGAAAGGAAATGTCGATGATAGAAGAATGACATACCGCAAAGAATATTACCAAAACTGGGGCAGAAAATTTTCGCCATTGTCGAAAATTTTCTCAAAAAAAACAAGGAAATCAATTAGAGAGATTTTAATTGGGAGAAATCAGGAGCCCGCCTATAAAATGGAGGCGTTATTTTTAAGTGGAAGAAATCAGGAGCCCGCCTGTAGAATGGAGGTTGTTATTCGAAGTTGAAAAATCAGGAGCCCGCCTGTAGAATGGAGGTATTATTTTGAAGAAATCAGGAGCCCGCCTGTAGAGTGGAGGTGTTATTTTTAAATTGAAGAAATCGGGAGCCCGCCTGTAGAATGGAGGTTGTTATTTGAAGTTGAAAAAATCAGGAGCCCGCCTGTAGAATAGAGGTTGTTATTTTTAAGTTGAAGTAGTCAGGAGCCCGCCTGTAGAATGGAGGTTGTTATTTTTTAAGTTGAAGAAATCAGGAGCCCGCCTGTAGAATGGAGGTTGTTATTTTTAAGTTGAAGAAATCAGGAGCCCGCCTGTAGAATGGAGGTTGTTATTTTTATTTTGAAGAAATCAGGAGCCCGCCTGTAGAATGGAGGTTGTTATTTTTTAAGTTGAAGAAATCAGGAGCCCGCCTGTAGAATGGAGGTTGTTATTTTTATTTTGAAGAAATCAGGAGCCCGCCTGTAGAATGGAGGTTGTTATTTTTAATTTGAAGAAATCAGGAGCCCGCCTGTAGAATGGAGGTTGTTATTTTTAAAATTGAAGAAATCAGGAGCCCGCCTGTAGAATGGAGGTTGTTATTTTTAAATTGAAGAAATCAGGAGCCCGCCTGTAGAATGGAAGTTGTTATTTTTAAGTGGCAGAAAATTTTCGCCATTGTCGAAAATTTTCTCAAAGAAAACAAGGAAATCAATTAGAGAGATTTTAATTGGAAGAAATCAGGAGCCCGCCTGTAGAATGGAGGTTGTTATTTTTTAAGTTGAAGAAATCAGGAGCCCGCCTGTAGAATAGAGGTGTTATTTTTAAATTGAAGAAATCAGGAGCCCGCCTGTAGAATGGAGGTTGTTATTTGAAGTTGAAAATCAGGAGCCCGCCTGTAGAACAGAGGTGTTATTTTCAAATTGAAGAAATCAGGAGCCCGCCTGTAGAACAGAGGTGTTATTTTCAAATTAAAGAAGTCAGGAGCCCGCATGTAAAATGGAGGTTGTTATTTCAAGTTGAAAAGTCAGGATGCTTGCTTGTATAACAAAGGTGTTATTGTTAAATTAAAGAAGTCAGGAGCCCGCCTGTAAAATGGAGGTTGTTATTTTTAATTGAAGAAGTCAGGAGCCCGCCTGTAGAACAGAGGAATACATTTCAAGGTCAAATCAGAATGCAATAATACCAAAGAAGAAATCAAGAACCCCCTGCGTAACAAGCTTTAAATCAAGGAATGTCGTGTCCCCAACAGCAAGAACAAAGCTGAAGATATAGATAAGAGTTTAGAGTTCATGTACCATAATTTAGTCTAGCTTCTTATTTTATTTTTTGCACGGTGTAATAAGGAGTTCAATAAAACAGTGGTAACAGCATGCAGCAGTAACAGCAAGATCACAGCAGTCATGGTAGTCCCAGCTACCAAAACTTCCCGAACTACATTGACCTGATTCCTGTTTAGCCCAGGATATGTAGGAAACCTTTTGAAGCAAAGGTTCGGTCAAGTCTTTTTAAAAAAAAAAATGCTTCACACGGAGTTCTCAAAACGGGCAAAACATCGCTCGTATTCGCTCACTTATCTTTGCACAAAAACTCTTCGTGTACCCAGCCGCAAAGAGGGGCAGCTGTGAGCACGTGATTTTTGCCCTATGAGAGAAATACTCCCAAAGATTCAAAATAAAACAATTTTAGTTTTCTTGCAATTGTTGTGAATTTTGTGTTATTTTCTTGTATTATTTGCATTTTTATCTGTGCCTATTTGCTTGTTTAAATAAATAGAATATAAAAAAAATGCTGCATTTGTATATAAATTCAAGTTTACAATTAAGTTTATTTTTTCAGAAAATGAAAAGTCATGAAAAAAAAAACATGTGTTCTTTGCATTTTTAAGCATTTAATGTCCAAATCGTGTGATTTTAACATAATTGTGATTCATTATTATTTAGGGTTAATTGGGTTTGTTTTTAGGTAATTTAGTGTATAATTTGAGAAGGAAATCAAATTTGGGCCAAATTCAATTAAACCAACCAAAAGCCCAAATGGAATTAGTTCCAACCCAGTCCAATATTGTCACACCCTCACCCGGCCTTGTTTTTACTCAAGCGATTGATCTTGGCCATTGGATTCTTGTGATCCAACGGTCCAGATTATTCAATGCAATTAATATACCAAACCCCTCTTCCAAGACCCAAAAACCATCTCATTCCCCCCAAAAACCCTAAGTTCCTCTCGTTTTCTCCCTAGCCGCCACAACCCTTAAACACCATTCTTTCTTCTTTTTCTTCAACTCTCCAATAACACCCGCCGGAATATTTCCCAAAAATAACCGCCAGGCAGTAATCCGGGAGCCACTCCCCACCTATGTTTTCATTGCCATTATGCTCTTTTTCTTCTTCTGTGTGTATATGTATATATGTTTATATATATATATATAATAAATCTGGACGACTGATCGTTTGTCTCAATCCGGTTAGTCGATTTCAAATTTTTGTTCTTGTCCATATTTTGTTAGTATTTTCGGATCCAAAATTATTGTATGTTGGCTGTTTATCTTCTTGATTTGTTGTTCATCATGATTTCAGATTATTCATGAAATTGATTTGTTTATTTTGTTTAAGTTTTTAACATAAGAATGTGTAGTTAATCACTTGGATATTTATTTTGATTGTAGTGTTGTTAGATTTAATTTGTAGTTCAATTAATTATTGAATTCTATTAAGTTTGTTTTGGAGTTTAATTGGATTTTGATTCTTGTATATTGTTGAGTATGTGTTTGTTCATGAAATTAATTGTAGAATTTAATTGGAAATTAATTTCATGTGTTCATAAGTTTAATTGTTGAATTTGATTAAGTAATTTAGCATTTTAAGTTGATTTTAGTGTATAATTTAAATTAGTATTATTAGTCTTAATATCCAAATTGTGTGATTTAATATATAGTTGTGATTAATTATTTTTATTAAGGTTAAATTAGTTTGTTTTTAGGTAATTTAATGTATAATTTGAGAAGGAAATCAAATTTGGGCCAATTGAAATAGAAATAAGACTAAGCCCACACGAAATTCCCCCTCCAGTCCAGCCCAACCCGGATCCACCACATACCCGGCCCAGTTGGTGATTGATCTTGGCCGTTAGATTCTTGTGATCCAACGGTCCATATTAATTCCTCAATTAAAAATACCAAACTCCCCCCCCCCCAAAATACCCAAAACCATCTCATTCCCCAAAACCCTAAAACATTTTCTTCTTCTTCTCCCTCTCTTAAACCGCCGCCCCCCTTCCTCTTTCCACCATGGCCGCCGCTAGGGTTCCGCCACCCACAGCGGCGGCTAACCTTATTTTCCGGCTAAAAATAACACCAAAACGCTCTCCATCATCCCCTCATCACCCTCCCGTAAATAGTTTCTTTCAAATCTCATCCAAACGCCTAAAATCGTAAACCCTAGTGCGCCGCCACCCCACCCACGACGGCGCCACCGCTCCAATATACCCCAAATCCCTACCACGCAAGCACCACCTATCCTTGATCCCTAATCCGTCACCATATCTCCCAAAATCTCCATCAAATCCGGCCAGCTTTAGATCTAAAAAAAGAAAAGAAAAGCATTCCAATTCTTCAAGTTTTTAAAGAGCGATTGAGCCTGAAACTTGTATTGATTGTTTGTTCTAGACAAGAACATGCGATCAATACCAATTTCGGTTCAAATCGGAAAGTATCGGAGGTCCGTTCGAGCCAACTGTCTGTCCGCCTATTCTTGGACTTCATTAACGTATGAAAAAAAAAATTGAAGCTTTGTAATAAAGATGGAAACTTTGTAATTGTTCAAGTCAAAAAAGTACCAAGTCTTGTGCTTATTTTTGTAATTGAAACGTTCATGTGAAGCAATTTACTGTTTTTTTTGTCTTTTTGGTTCTTATTATCTCATGTACCGACTGCCACTCTCCGTCTAATACTACTTTTGCTGCGTAAAGATGAAATCTTGTGGATCTTGTCTTTTACTTGTTTCTGCTACTTGGTTGTTTATGATCTAGGTTTTGTTCTATATGCCTCAATTAGAGAGCTGGTCTTTCGGTTAACAGATATGTCTGTTATTAATGCAATGACTTCACAGGTTTGGTCATATGAGTTGTTCTCATATCAAAATGATGGTTACCAATAGCTGGTGTTTGGAACATTTGAAAATTCGGGGGTTTTGGGTATTGTAGTTTTTCAGTTAGGCGTGTGTATATTAATTTAGTAATGGAGGGCAATTAAACAGTCAGTAGGGGCTGCTGTTAGGAGATTAATAATTGAGTAGGGGTATATTTTATTATTAATTATAGGGTGGGTATTTTAGAGTTGAAAAAAATGGGTCTAGTTGGACTTTAAGGGGTGAGACTTGGACAGATTTGGAATTTTAAAAAATTTTAAATTGAAAAAAAGGGTGCTGGATTTTATATATAAGACACATACGGGAAAAGAAAGGAGGACAGAAACCTGGAAAAAAAAAAACTTAGACTGAAAAGAGAGAAAAAAACGGAGATTGAAAAAAAAAAGAGGAGAGAACAGACGGATAGAAAAGAAAAGAGCAGGCAGTGAGAAAAAAGAGAACATATACATTCGAGAGGTCTTGAATACTAAAAAAAAAGACAGTGAGAATTTGAGAGTTGAGAATTATTTTAGTTACCTGTTTTTGGTGCTGATGCTTGTTGTTATTAGAAATCTTTAACTGGTTTTAAAAATCTGTTACCGGGTTTGCTGGTTGCTATTGTTGCACTGCTGGAATTATTGCTCATATTGATTATTTTCCTCTCCTCTTCCTGTTCAGGTATTCCCGTGGATACCAGTCAAAGCATAGTCAAAGTTTAGACCTAACATTTGATTATGTATTAATAAAATTCGTGTTAAATTCTGAGTTTGTTTATTTTATGTGTTATGTTTAAGATTAAGGATGTATTTTATATAACTATTTGACTATTGTACCTCGTTAAGTTTTTCTACTTTATTATAAATTTAGTATGTCAAGTATGAGTTAATAGCCATAATACGTAGTGTTAATAATAGTAACTTAATTAATTTGTTCAGTAATTTAGATCTAACAATTCGATAATTATTCATAGTTTTGTTTTACGACCGATTCAGATTAAGACTACGATTATATATACGTTTCGCGTAATATAATTGTAAACCTCTTTATTAATTGGAATATGCGTTTGCGCAATTTCGATTAGTTAATAATAAAATAGGATGCGGTTTACTAATTAACTTCAGTTTATAATTTATTAAAAGTAAGATTAATAGTAAGTTTCAATTAATTCATTCGCGGATTTTAATTGTTATTAGTGAAGTATTCCGTATAATTGCAATTTAAGTCTTAGTAGTATATATATCATATATATATATATATATATATATATATATATATATATATATATATATATATATATATATATATATATATATATATATATATATATATATATATATATATATATATATATATATATATATATATATATATATATATATATATATATATATATATATAATTATGTATTTAATTTTATTATATGATTCCTTTGTATCAAATTTTATTAGGCAATATGTAAATTAGTGTTTAATCTAGTTAATGACGTCCATTAGCGATTAATTTCCTTAGTTTAAAAAATGATTAATTCAATTTAATTGAAAAACGGTTAGTTTATTTTGATATATGGCTTTTATGTTATTTGTCATCTCAGATTTTAGTAATATTTATTTATAAAAATATGACACGAGACGAGGTTTAATTAACAGAAGTTTGCTAAATTAATTGTAAAAATTCGATTAGAAATTTAATTATTTTGTTCAGCAAGGAATAGTTGGTTTATTTTAATATATTACTTATACATGTCATATTTTATCTATAACTCGATTTTAATAAGGTATGACATAATTTTCTTTTATGTTAATTTAATTATAATTTGTCAGTTGCACCTATTTTAATACGTTCATTAAGTTATAATTATAATCACTTTGTTTAATAAAGAAGTTTTCGTTTCCTTTTGTTTTTCTAATACAAATCCATAAAAATGTGGCCATTTTTTGGAATTATTTTTTTTAATATTTTCATATAACAATATAAGTTTTAATCTAGTTATGTCAATTTCTTTTGAATATTTATTCGTCAAATTTTATCTTTTATTTACAAAATTCGAAATTTTATTTTATTTTATTTGTAATTTCGAAATTTTATTTTATTTTACTTATAATTTCGAAATTTTAATTTTATTTTTATTGGTAATTTCGAAATTGAAATTTTTATATATATTTTATTTAAAAAAAAAATTTGTTTTAAAAGTAATTTTCTCTTCCATCAATGTCGGTTAATCTAGCAATTAGTGTGCTATAGAATTTTAACTCGTAATTAATTAGAATTTTTCTTTTTTAATAAATATTACTTAGATTACGGGACATGCCGTTTAGCAAATTCCGCGGTTTTTTCTCAAAAATAATAATGCGTTAGTATCTTTAGGCGCGTATTTAATAATATTACCTCCCTAATCTCGGGTACACATTTATGTGACCCCAATCCAAATCCCAATGAAGTCGGAATATATCAAAAATTGCGGACACATTTATGTGACGAAATTCGAGATATATTCTCACGACATTATAATTCTCTTCTAACAATTAAAACAGTTTAGAGTGGTAGTTTGCACGTTAATTCATATTTGTGTTAAAATCAGATAATCAAGCCAAATATAACAGTTGAGCGACCGTGCTAGAACCACGGAATTCGGGAATGCCTAACACCTTCTCCCGGGTTAACAGAATTCCTTATCCGGATTTCTGGTACGCGGATTGTTAAATAGAGTCAAACCTTTCCTCAATTCGGGATTCAAACCGGTGACTTGGGACACCATAAATCTCTCAAGTGGCGACTCTGAATCTCAATAAATGAATCCCGTTTTGATTGTCCTTTAATTGGAAAAACCCCTTTTTATATTAGCGCCCTCGCGGGTCTGCGCCAAAAGGAGGTGTGACACTTGTGATTACAAATTTCCGATTCATTTGTATTCTTTATTTCTTCTCATTACAAATTTCCGAGTAACATAAAAACACTGACAAGTCCCAAGGTAGCATAAGTTATTTGGATTATGTATCTGAGTCAAAAGGCTTGGATATTAACATGCTATAGTCCTCGTAGACCAGGCTATTGAAGAGGGTGGATCCAGAATTTCCAAATTAATTTTAAAGAGTTGAAAGCATATGGTCCTTTCACAATGCAGCTGTTAATATCTGCATATGTTCCTTCAAAATAGAGTAGTTACAAATTTGCAATATATTAAGAATGTCAAAAGCAAACACTGATTTGATTGTTCATTGGTTTATATTTTAGTGTAAGTCAAAAACACTCAAAATAGATTCTATCTGTATGGTGTTATAACTTAGAACGAATACAGTAGGAAGTATTTAAGAAAGAACATATATAGTCAGGAAGTTTCTATCGGTGCAAATAGAATCTTAGATTATGCATAATTAGATAGACGCTTTGGTTTTCAAAGAGGAGTTGGTCAAACTAATCATCGTACTTAAATCGGCATAGTGTTAAATATGATAGGTCAATTCATTAGACAACACTATTATGAAAAATGTCAGTTTTGTGTTCGTCTTTGTTACAAGTCTTGGACGGTACCAAACCTTTTATTCTTCTGTTCAGGCATTTTGATCCAGAAATCGGCTACCCATCCGAAATTGAAAAAGAAAAACCAAATTTGGAAAAATTAACTAGAAAAAAAATGAAGAAGAATAAGAAGCTTTCATTATAATCTAGTCCACATGAATAGAGATATCTTACTGTATGGTATCAAGTGCTATAGCCTGTAGATATTGCTCATTGGTGAATAAGCTATAGTATAAAATACTCAAACTCGGATAAGCCCTTTAGACTTTAGTCATTACAAAAGTTCTTGTCTGTTGTGTCCTTTCCAACATCATCAGTTCAAACTTTGACTGGAAAATTGAAAAACAATGTTAGGTACCTACCATTCATTGCTTTTAACTGCTATGCTCAAGCATTTCTTCTTGATGAGTACAGTTGGCAATAGGCACTTTTTCTTCTGCTTTTCAGACTTTACAGTTGGTTTATTGAGGCTCTTTTCCGTAATTAAATTAAATTGATACATTGATTCTTCACTGTTGGTTGTTGCTTATCAATGAAATCAGTTTGGAGACAATTTTCCAATTTGGAGACTTTGTTGCTTATCATTGATATACAATAACATGCTTTAGGCAGCCTTACTCATAACAGCTTTCCACTTTTGTCGTTTGTGATGTGGATGCATTTTCTACACTGTATCCACGTGGGACATAAAGTATTTGAATGCCTTGTAATATGATCTTGTGCATGACTTACAAATTAAACTGATTTTAACTCTAATGTCATTTGGCACTTCTAAAGGGTCGTTGAATGGTTGGCGGCATGTTCCATTGAAGTTGTAAAAAGGTAGGGTAGGTCTGAGTATATTTTCATTGTTATCATGCAAAATGTTGATTTGCTGTCAAAGATTCACCAAATTATTGAAGTAGAAAGGTATCTGACAAATCAGTTGGCTAGTGCCCAAAGTGTAACTCGTAGTAGCACCCCTATCCCCAGAAAAAGATAACTAAAAGACTTTACAGAAAGAGGGAAACAAAATAGGAAGGTACCTGTCCATAGTTTCCTAAGGCAGTAACGGTAGGATTAGTAGAAATAACTGTTGGTTCTCATTTTTCATCATTTGGACAATTTTCTGTGTGAATCTTTGGCCCTTGAACAATTGGCTAATCAACAGACCCTTCACATGCTCAATGTGCAAACTAATTACTGTTGGTTGCTATTTGGTTGACTCGTTTATTTGTAGAAAATGTCCGAAACCAATAAAGTGAATCGAAATAAGTTGAAGTGTCCACACATAGCTGGCAGAATACCTTTTGCTCTAATTCGTGAGGTTTGATGTTTTATCTTTCTTATTTTTTTAACATTATGGACTTGCTAACTTTATATGGAAAAATTCTTATACTTGTTTTCATGTAACTAGGAAAAATAAGAAGGAAATATCTGATATTTCTGATACTGTATCAAGTAATGTTTGTGCCAACAAGAAAAAGAAAATTTGGCCGTGTATACAAAAGCTCATATGAAAATTTGTCATGCTTATTTATTTATTCTTAATTATTGATTCAACTTTAGTTACTTAAAACTTTTTTTTCTCGCATTTGGTTTCTAGGCTGAAATGGAGAGAATGCAATCTACTCAAGGAAGTGAAGGTGACAATCATTCAATTGATGCTTTTGCATCAGTCTTGGACCTGAACATCCAGGTCGCATGAGATTGTATGGACGAGGGGTTACCAATACTGTGTTAAAAGGGCAAAAAGGGAATCTTGGATCTTCCAACGAGAGGATGAAGCAACAAATGGAGAAAATGGAAGAGAGAATGCAACAAAGAATGCATGAAAAGTTGAACGAACAAAAGGATGCTATGGAACAAAATATTACAATGAACGTCATCGCACGACTTCAGCGTCTGAACCCAGATTTGCGACTTGATCCTGACATGTTACGGTTCAGTGCACGTTCACCTGTAGATGCTTCCGCTGCACAACAAGCTGCTGTTCAACTAAACAGACGACCATCTGCTGG
Source organism: Nicotiana noctiflora (assembly GCA_032618575.1). NCBI lineage: Eukaryota > Viridiplantae > Streptophyta > Magnoliopsida > Solanales > Solanaceae > Nicotiana > Nicotiana noctiflora. The sequence goes on along the minus strand of JASVEL010009602.1, from coordinate 124,273 downwards.
TAGTAACAATCAAGGTTAGTACGTACCAAATATTATAACAATCAACTTCACTTGAATTTAAAAGGTAGAGATGCAACGTCTGTGTGTTGGAACTTTTTTGCTTCTTTTGTTTAACATCTTCTATACAACAACATTCCAGTATAATCCCACAAGTGGGGTCTAGGTAGGGTAATATGTATGCAGACCTTACCCTAGCTCGAGGACTAGCGAGGCTGTTACCAGGAGACCCTCGGCTCAAGAAAGCCACAAGACACGATACATTATAGAAATTAAAAACGAGATTGGACAAACATAGCTGCTCTTTTCTTGAATCTGGAAGATTCTTAATGGACTATCTCGCAGATTCTTAATGGCTTCTTGATTCTCTTCTGCCCGTCTGCTCTTTTCTTCTGATTTGGTTGCTGCTATGGACCAAGTTGTTGCAGATGGTGTCGACATTCTGACAATTTCTTATGGGTGGTCTAACATTCCATTGTATAAAGATTACAGGATTTAGCTTATTTCTCCATGATTGTGTTTCTTGTATGTCCTAATTGCTATAACTGATGAAGTGTTTGGCCTGTTACATCGAAATGTATCCAAATTTCCATCTGGTAACTGCTGCCTCGATCCTAAGTACCTGTGCATTCTATGTGTCATGTGTATTGTCCGTCATTGCTGGGTTCTTGACTGTTGCTAAGGCAATTAAAAGTTGAGCATGATGCTCAAAATCTATCATAGTATCATAATTGCCCAGTAAACTCCTATACTTGGTCAATTTTTATGTTGTGCGAATCTTGCTTGCATCTGCCTATAGTTGTGACTTGACCTTGTTGTCTCTCATTTTTCTTGAGTTCCAGTGAGTGTGGAAGGATATAGGTGTATGACTATTGGTTGCAGCCTCCATCTCAAAAAAGAAAACGATGTTAGATATATCACGCCTTTTTTTCATTTTTTTTTTTGTTTCCAAGTACCGTCTAAAATTCCATATGTTTGGTAGAAAGCGTGATGTATTTGTTTTTTCAGTGAATCTTTCTAGCAATGACATTTTAGCTGTGGCCTTGAATTCTGTCCAAAGTGTGATGTGTTTTTTTTCAAGCGCTTAGTTTATCTTTAAGAGTATAGCCTTTATTTATCTTCTTTTGTAGCGGGAGTAAATCAAGAAATCGAAAAAAATGATAAAAGTGAAGAACTAGACCTCACTTGAGATTGAATTTTGAATGGCTATAGATGAATGTTCTAAAGGAATCTTTTGTTATCAACCTTTTTTAAACTAATTACTCTCTTAAAATACATTAAACTTATGCATTTGGGATAGAACATTTGCTTTATATGAATACTATTTGCTTGATGGATAATTCGTATTATTAAAAGTTTGATTTTATGATTTATAAAATTTTTAGTGTTGTTATAATTTATTTTATATATACATAAACATTTATTTATTACAGGGGCTATATTTTTGTATTAATTGGATTGTTCCCACAGAAAACTAAAACCGTTGCGATAGGTCATATAAACCGTTGCATAATAAAATATTAAAAGTTCCCACAGAAGCCAAAACTGTTGCGATAGGTCATATAAACTGTTCCATGATGAAATATTAAATGTTCCCACAGAAGCCAAAACCGTTGCGATAGGTCATATAAACCGTTCCATAATGAAATATTAATTGTTCCCACAAAAACCAAATCCGTTGCGATAGGTCATATAAACTGTTCCATAATGAAATATTAACTGTTCCCACAAAAACCAACACCGTTGCAATAGGGATAAAGGAACCGTATTATATCCATATATAACCGTAACAATAACTTATAAAAGTGTTGCAGTAGATAATATGATAACGGTTAGGAACCGTTCCAACAGAGAAAAAGAAAACAGTTGCGATAGATGCATCTATAACCACGGAGATGCAAACCGTCGCACGAACCGTTCCCTTAGACCTATTGCCACGACGGCTGATTGAACGGTCTGTAAACCGTTCTCATATCCATATGGCAACGGTTAGGCAGTCTATGGGAACGGTTTTGCAATCGTTACCGTAGGATGATTTTTCAGTAGTGATAATATGATACATGGGGAATCAAAAACATAAACATCTCTAACATTTTTTATGAATAGAGTCATTTATGGAAATTGTGCATTTGCTCGTTTCTTTTCATCGTATGGATCATTACAAAATAAAGAACGAATAACCTTAACATACTTGAATCGATTTTTTTTTTTTGCGAAAATACGTAACAAACGGATCGAAATAGAGAAAAGTTCGTATGATATTTTCTCACAAGATGGTACCAAGCTTTCTTTGAATTAGCATTTCATGTTAGACGTTGTAGTATTTCAGAGAAATCTCATGTTGGACATTGTCATTTCTCTTTTAACTAGATATTGATGCCCGTGCAGTGCACGGGCCCGAAGTTTGTTCTTAAATGTGTTATTATTCACTTCTATGGAATGCTAATATCACAGAAAAATACTATTTGGACGTACGGCATTTATCAATAAGGAATCATATAAAGAATGGCATATATCCAAACTGAATATTCTTCTATCTTATCGACAATTGTTGTGATATTTGTATCAGAGGAAAAAACCCAAAAAGCTCTCCTACCTCACAAACAGCTAAACATTAGGAAGACAAATGTCTCTGCATTTGTCAAAGCTACTCATCAAGCCATTAACCATTAGGAAGGCAAGTGTTTCTGCATTTATTAATGCTATCCATTAAGCCGTTAACCATTAGGAAGACGATTGTCTCTGCATTTGTGAAAGCTATCCATCATATGGATGCATATATAACAATGTCTGTTGTAGATAAAATGCAACTCCACAAAATAGTAGTCATCTTTTTCAACCATGGTTACATCCGGTGAACAAGCAAACAAAAAGTGCAATATCATTGTCAAATTATACACAAAGCAAATTCTTTGTAGATTAAAGAGGTGTCAAGAGTACCTAAATGTAAATGCTTAAATTCTCATAACACATCGATACCAAAAGTATTTAATATATTAAAAACAATCTCAAAGAAATCATTGCATATTTCTAAAGAGATCTCCTTGAGAAAGGGAAAAGAAGACTACAAAGGCACTTCAAGGTAGTAATTTAGAGCAATAACCAAAAGTACATCTCCTTGCGTTCAAAGGACAACTGTCGAAATTGCAATTTAACACGGTTTTCTATTTTGATATGAGAAGGTTTCTCATTAATATGCAGTAATTCTAGTTTCAAACTTTCCTGCAAATGCATCTAGTATTGGTGAGACCTCATATAAATAATTATTCTAGCTCTACCATATCTATTGTTTAGTTTCTCCTGGAACAATCGCAAATACTTTTTACTAATGGATCTACTACCATAAATTCGACGCGTAATCTCAACAGTGAATAATCTTATTTTCAATTAGTCAACCATTTGGTTGCATAATTTGAAAAATACAGTTTGTTCTAATTTGAAATACCATCGGATTCTGTATTCATAAGCCTTAGATCCTCACCATAAACAGTTTCATTAGGCTATGACAAAGGGCTTTATGCATAGCACTACGATGTCTTTCTGGTGTAATCTGCCCATAGATAATTTCCTGTCAAATGACACAAATATAATAATAAAAATATATGTGAATCTTGAATATCAAAGTTAAGAATGAAACACAATTTAACTACTTTTCAAACAATGATATATGCAACGGGACAACATATATTACCAAAGGATGAGCCAAGTTCATAGTAAACCCTATTACATCTCCTAAATCTTTTCGTTCCTTCGTGGGACTACGATTAACTTGTATTTCGATACTATGGATAGCTGTAAATAACTCAAGAATTAAGGAGGGTAACAAAATATCATAGCATAAATAACAATAACAACGATCTTAAAGAAATAGAAACAAACGTAAAATATCATTTATAGAAAGCAGGGAAAAAGAAAGCATATGTCGACAACATGTTCTGTAAAAAATAACATTAAGAAGGAAATATGAAAAACTTAGTAAAATGGAAATCAACATACCTTTGTAGAATAGTTAAACCACGTGCACGTAATGCAAGAATAAATAAAACGTTAATTATTAGCGTCCATAGTAAGCTGGCTTGAAAATAAGTAGCAGCTCTCAGTTGCTGTCTAGAAAACAACACATAGATGGTGTTTGGATTGGCTTATTTTGAGTGCTTATTAGCTTTTAAGCACTTTTCTTTGTTTTTGAGGTGTTTGGCAATGATAAAAAGTGCTTAAAAGCACTTACATTTAGGCACGAAAAGTACAAAAATAAGACAAAAATCAAAAGTTGGGTATTATCAACTTATGGCTTTTGGCTTTTAGCTTATAAGTACTTTTTAAAAGCCAATCCAAACACCCTCGTAGTTTTAATATCATAATAATATTTAGCAATTCACAAAATAAAATCATTCCTAGATAATAGTGCCAGACGGGTTTTAACACATTCTGAAACTTAGTTGGCATTATACCGAGCTGTTTTTAGTACATTTCCAAATCAAAATATAGATAAATGCACCAAGATTATCAAGAAAATAATTTTCTAAAAAGTGTAAAAAAATTCATAAGTATAAACTGTTGAGAGCAACAAAATTAAAATGCAAATGCCTTGGTAATGCAAAAGGAGATCAACAGTTCCAAGTCGGTAGCCAAATTAGTTAAAATACCTTTGACAATGTTCATTGTGTAAACAGGAAACCAAGTAATGAAGGTCTATTTCCCATTCAATTTGAAAAGTACGCTGGCTAAATATCCTCTTGAATGAAACTAAGGAATTAACTATTGTCATTTCAAGATCTTTGTAATCATCAGATGCAACACTTTTGATAATAGTTACATCAACTTTTGTAAGAATATCTTTAATATATATTTCTTCATAATCTTTAAGACATGAGATATCTTCGGATTTTGAACATCAAAAGATTCAATTGATTGTCCATGCATGCTTATGAGTCATGATAACTATAAGAAACCCAGTTAATTGTAGGCAGACACAGTCATATCTTGCACACCTTGCACACTGTTTTTTCAACTGAGCAGATGCTTATCATAAAGTTTAAGCAGTACGAAACACCACGATAAAGAACGAAATTCGATCACTTGGGTTTCTATATTTAAGTACCCTCAACCTTGCAGGGTCAGATTACCAAAAAAGGATTCTAACATGAGTAAATGTCAAAAAAAACTTTTAATTGAAAAATTATTGCAGATCACTTCCACCAATAAGTGTTGTTACGCTGCATGAACTATGTAGTTGCGTTTAACTCTCTAACTATTAACAGCATCAAAAGTAAAATAAAGGTTATGATAGAGATGGGCCATTAACCTATAAGAATATAGAAGGATATAGGAGAACCTGCACCTCTTATGAGAAAATGCACCTTTTCAGGAAAAGATCAGTATTCCTTTAATATGGTAAAAGTTTTCGCCATCCCTCCAAAGGCTCATCATTATTTAACCTATCCATATAGAACAATGACATTAATGTTACTTATGAAGTTTCACAATAATTCCAAGGGAAAGAGGACTGAGAGTTGTAAATGCAAGCAAATAAAGAGATTAAGTTTTTAGCAGCCAAAGACAACTCAATTCCCAACTGAACAATACTTTTCGGATCGTTGGCTCAATTTACAGCAGAGAAACACCATTTAGATTGCGGAATGATATATAAGTGTGTACTTGAGCTTTCTAAAATAAATGAAGATTCATATCGCCTATCCCAACTTATTTTAGACTGATGCATAATTATCGTTATAGTAGAACACCTGTCACCAGAGAAAAGGGAAAAAATATTTCATTATTTCAGGCATATTATCAAGCACCACAGGTGCATCGGTGTATTAATTGGATAAATTGACTAACACGCAAATAAATATCTAACAAAAACTATAGATTCAAAGGAAATTTTGGGATAGATTACTGTGAATCAAAATTTGTAGAATCAAGTGACTTTCTCGAATTCTTCTTTCAATCTCAACAAACTAAAAGTGCTTTTATGCTTCTATTTCCTGCTTCTTAATGGTCAGGAAACTAAAAATCTCAAAAAAATCTGAAAGGAACAACATAGCAATAAATAACAAAATTAAAAAGAAAACAATTACAGAAACTAAGCAGAAAAAATATAAATTGAAAACACATTGAGAAGAAATATCAATAAAGAAATGAATTATTAATGGGCAAAAAACACTCCAAGAAAGGAAAAAGCAGGGGAAAACTTATTAGAACTAACAAATGAAACAGAGCTGGGCTAGAAATTTAGAAACCACAAATGGAGCCTTTGGGAAATATAATACGCAGAACTGAATGCCAAATAGAGCGGAAGAAAGAAACAGTGTAGAACTTGCTGGAATATATGAATATCAAGAGGGAGAAAATGTTTAGGTCCTTGCTGGGGCAATTTCAACGACATACAATAGTGACACGCTTCTTTACAAGAATGAGCAGAGAGGATCAACAAAGAATCAACAATTACTGAAATGCCCTTCGTCGTACACAAGGCTCTCTCTTTGGTGTATAAAATCACTCACCATCAACCCAAAAGAAAAAACCATCTCAAGAAATTATATTTCAACTATAATTAAAATGGAAAAAATCATATTATTAGATTAAGCGCATAACCTGGTCTAAATGAGACCAATATCATAAAAAATAATTAAAAAAAGAACCAAAAAGAACGCAACTTATCAACTTTATTTGAGATTGCAATGGGAAGGTACAACAAAATGAATGGAAAAAGATCTCTAAGACACTCAATGTACGGGTCCTTATGCTTATGCAAGGGTATTCCTCAGGGCACTTGACTTCTTCGGTTTTATTTGCTTAATCAAGTTCTAATAATAATGAAATAAGAAACTACAATATAATTTCCTGCAACCATGAGATTAAAGTTACCTGTGGTGACAGCGTTCTAAACTTCTAATTTGTTGATTCAGATTAATACTGAGCAAGTACATATCTTCATGGACTTTCCTATCCAACGGGGATTACTTCACAGGTTAACAGAAACAGAAAGTCCAGATTCAGCTCTTATAAACATATCATCAAACACCTCGGATGCAGAGCCCAATTCAAATAAGCTGTTTGTAACAAAAACAAAATTCACAAAAACGATATAACGCATGTAAAAATCAGGAACAAATACTAACATGCATGTTCAAAATCTAACAGTTATCAAAAAAGAATAGGGAACTAACATTCATATACACACGGTACAGATAAAGAAATTGCAGTAACAAAGAAAAGATTACACAAAATAACTCCGAAAACAGAGAACTCACACCAACAAAATAGACAAACTCTGAGAAAGCGAAGACTAAAATTACATGAACTATACTACACTGACAAGCGAAGAAGCAGAACCTACCATAATAAAAAGAGAAAAGAGCAAACAGATAAAAGCTGAAGAAGAAGCACAACAAAACAACGAGAGAGAGAGAGAGAGAGTGAATAACGAAAAATGAAAATAGAAATAAAATGCTTAATAAATTCACAAAAGCCAATTTGTGACGTGGGCAGAATATCAATTGACACGTAAATTTAACAATATCAAATGAGCAAAGATGTATGACGTAGTTAGGCTAGCTTTTTATACGCTGCAATTACTGAAATGGCCTTCGTCGTCCGGAGGATTTCCTCTTATTATATAGTAGAAATAATATAGAAATGCTAATTTTCATACTCTTAGAAAAGTCATATAACTTACTAATAGATAGACCAAGCATTCTTACGTGTAACTAGTATATCCTTCTGTCTTATGACTCATTTTGAGAATTTTGCCACCACCCTTCTGTCTTATGACTCGTTTTGAGAATTTTGCCACCACCTCCTTAATTACTTAATTAAATGGCAATTTGCTGCCAAGATTTTGACATCCCACGCGGAAGTGTTGTCCCCATAAAATTTATCCAATCGTTCTTAAATAATAATCCACAAATTTAATTTGCAAGTTAATCCCCGATTTAAAATTTTATAATTATCTAATTATCTGAATAATTAAAAAGTATCTTAAATTACTTAAGAGATTACTTACTTTTAACATACCTTATACATCTCACCATCATGGTCATGTGGTACCTTATTTGGTACTAATCCATAAATATCGGGTATTATAATTCGTACCGTATTTTACAAAAATATCGGGTATTATAACTCATACCGTATTTTATCCTAAATTGTCAAACTTCAATGAAACTCGTTTTCTTCAATTCCCGTACCCTCTCACGTTCACGAATTTACTTATCACTTGTTTGAAATATTTTGATGTTTATAATCCCAAAATAAATCTCATTCCCAATCTAAATACGAGATATAATACCTCATTTTAGGACTTTCATCAATTTACTTATCATCGTACTTTCACGTATGAAAATATGGGGTATAACAGATTGGCATAGATCATTCGTACAAGTTTTTCATACAATGTATTTTCAACAGTATCAAAGCGTTGAGAGTCAAAAATATCTTGCATAAGATAGAGACTTACAGAGTGCACATAAGCTATAGGTTTTGACTTATAGGATTCACACCTCGATTTTCAGTTGGACCGTAGAAGTTAAATTTGTCTTCATGCCTAAAATCAGTACTTTCCATTTTCCCCTTCTTGCATGCAGGCCTTTTTGTTTTTTATCCATGGGTTCCTTGTTTTTTTTTTTTGGCTTAGTGTTTGATCCCGACGAGCACGAGACTGAGCCTCTACAGAATAGCATCCTAATACAACCAAGTCTAGGCAAATAGGAATTCAACAAGATGATAAAGAAGGAGAAAACAAGCTCTGCGGACGCTGGCAGCTACCTAGTAATCTCCGCAAAAGTAGACAAGGATCAGCAGCTACAATGTCTCAACTGCTCTCGGGCACCTGTGGATCTGCACAGAAAGTGCAGGGGAGTGGGGTGAGTATATTTCAACTCAGTGAGTAACAATAATAAATAATAACTGAAGGTAAGAAATCCTGTGCTATCACTTAGCAGTTCTAAGGCAACCCTCACAAGTACGTCATCACTATAGTAGTACTCTAACCTCCAATCTACGTTTATCTCTACAAGATTCCACACTGAACCAACCCTCACTCGTACCCCTACGGTGTACGGCCATCTCAACATATAAAGACACATACTTATGTCTATAATGTATAAGTATTTAAGTAGATAGTAGGGTATGATTAAGTATAATGCTGCGGCGTGCAGCCCGCTCTTTTGACTATGTATTGATGTTTCTTTCCGTACTTGTTATCTTGTAAACTATTATACACTTTTGTTCATTAGAGGCTCATGACTCTTGACCCTTCGGTCTATGGGAGTTGGTGTATTATGGGACTTGGTTCCCCGTTTTCATTATATGTATCGATGTTGCTTCGTGATTTGATATGCTTAAATGGGCTAAGGAGAGCTTCTAGCTCCGTTATTGTTATTGATTGGTCAGGCTGGCTTAGCAATGTGCTAGGCGCCATCACGACCGGATTTGGGGTCGTGACAATTACATGTATACTACTGCGGCGTGCAGTCCGATCCAATTTATATACTCATGTGGCGTGCAGCCCGATCCAATATAGGTATATATATATATATAATACCTCATAACGGGTCCTCGACCCTATCCCGGTCAGTATATACTTGGCCTCTCAGGCCCAATATAATATATCACAGTGGGTCCTTGACCCTGTCTCAGTCAATATAGACTTGGCCTTTCAGGCCCAATATGCTATACAGCTATAACTATGGCTGAGTGTATGCATCCAGCATGATATACTATGGTTCAGCGTATGTAGCCAGCATGATATAGTACGACTGAGCGTATGTAGCCAGCATGATATAAAGGTCACCTAACTCTACAGGTATCCCTAATACTTCTACAGATCGGCACAAGGCCCCAAACATGACTATTAGCCCAATTATACAGTTATGATCTCATTATCAGTCATAATACACAGTATACTATTAGCCGGGAAGGACTAAGTCCGAACCCCCGATCACAATGTTACCACGCCCGTCATAGAACGCGTGTCTCATCTCAATATAGCACTGTAAAGTGCTAGTACGGGGTTTCAAACCCTCGGTGCATTGTTTACTACTACCACTCACCTCGAACCGGTAGAAGCTTCAATCCGCCTTGCGCTTGCCTCGCAAATCAATCTCCTCGGATGCCAAATCTGCTCAAAATCATAGAGAATGCATCAATATACGCTAATTTCACAAAATTCATTCGAAATAACCCAATTTATATCAAAACCCACAAGTTGTCAAAACCCGACTTTTGGTACACTTATCGAAAAATTACAAAAATCACATATTCGGAATCCTCATCTTGATACGAGGCTAAGCATATCAATTTTACCAAATTCGGACTCCATTTGCCCATTCAAAACCTTGATTTTCTAAAGTTCAAGCCTAGGGTTAAATCTTCCATAAATCACCCCAAATTCCTCAATTTTCATGATATAATTGCATAATATTACCAATACTAATCATAGTTTAAGTCCATAGTTGATTACCCGATGATTTCCCTTGAATTTCTCTTCAAAATCGCCCAAATCGCCTCTAAAGCCGAGACCCAAATGTGTGAAATGTTCTAAAATTTTTCTAACTTCAGATACACTTAACTTACAGCGATTTTTTGCTTCTGCGGAAGAATTTCCGCTCCTACGAGTCCGTATCCGCGACCAAAGGGTCGCTTCAGCGGTTCCAGGCCTAGCCGGCCAATTCCGCTTCTGCGATATACGGACCGCCTCTGCGCGTCCGCTTCTGCGGAGATTCTCTCGCTCCTGAGGGTTTTCCCGCTTCTGCGACTAGGCGTCCGCCTCTGCGGACTCGCCTAAGCGGCTACCCTTCCGCTTCTGCGATCCTTCACCCCATGGCCCTTGGCCGCTTCTGCGGCTCACCTTCCGCTCCAGCGGTGCCGCACCTGCGGGCCCAGCTCCGCTTCCGCGATCACAAGCGCTTCTACGCTCCAATATCCGCTTCTGCGGACTCGCTCCTGCGCCCACAATTCCGCAGGAGCGGAAACAACAGAAACAGAATCCCAACCTGCAATTTCCATGATTTTCTTCCGTTTAACCATCCGAAGGCACCCCGAGGCCCCCGGGACCCCAACGAAAACCACCAACATACTCCAAAACACGGTACGAACTTGTTCCAATCATAAAAACACCATCCTAAACATTAAAATCACCAATTACACACGGATTCAAGCCTAAATTCTTTAAAACATTCCGAATTACACAATCAATCAAAAACCCGACTAAACGACGTCCGAATGACCTGAAATTTTGCAGGCACATCCAAAATCACCTAACGGAGCTACTGCAACTGTCGGAATTCCATTCCGACCCCGGATCAAAATCTCACCTACCGTTCGGATTTCGCCAAAATTCAACCTTAGCCAATTCAAGCCTATTTCTACACCGGGCCTCCAAATTCAATTCCGATCGCTCCCCTAAGTCACAAATCACCTTCCGGAACTAACCGAATCATCCGAATCCGATTCCGAGCCCTCTAACCAAATAGTCAACTCCGGGTTGACTTTCCTTATTCAAGTTTCCTTCACAAAGGCTATATGCCTCATTTTCAATCCAATTCACTCCTAACTCACCCGATAGACTTTAACATTGAAATAAAAGCATAAAACATACAATTTCAACATAACGGGGTGGTAATTCCCGTGACGACGGGCCGGGTCGTCACAAGGGGAGACTTATTTAGCCACTTAGGAGATTGAAGTGTTGCATTGGTTAGAGGAAGGGTTAGGAACATATTGAAATGCTATTTCTGACGAGTTGCTTCGACTAAATTAATGAAGCCTATCAAAATCAAACTTATAAAACAATTTGCAAATATTAAGAGGATTTTTTCACACAATGGGAAAGATTCCAATCTTATTACGCAATAAGCAAAAACGTTCTTCCAAAAGAGGGTTTTAAAAATATCAGCAAGTAAAGACTCACTATTAATAAATTCTAACACTACATCACCTTTAGCAATATGATCACGAATAAAATAATGTATAATTTTTATATGCTTTGCCCAGAAATGATAATAGACAAATAACACGTGTTATCACATAAAATAGGAGTAGAAGTAAGGTTGAGATCATAGTCAACAAGTTGATACATAATCCAGAAATTTGAGTGCAATAACTTCCAACAGCTAAATGCAATGCAACACAAATTTATTTCTTGGTATGCCAAGAAATTATTGCATTTTCAATAGTTGCCAAGTGTCACTAGTGCTTTTTCTGTCAAACTTATCACCCGCAAAGTCTGCATCTGAAAAATCTTTTAACTCAAAATTATTATAATGAGGATACCGTAAACTCAATTCAGTGGTCCCAATAAGATATTTAATTATACTTTTTGCCAAAGTCAATGAGATTCCTTTGGAGCTTACTAAAATCTTCCATACTTATTGTTACGGTCCAAAATCCGCTAGCTGTGATAGCACCTAATTCAACCTGCTAGTTAAGCTAACTAATAATTATCCAATTCCAATAATATTAACTAGACAATTAACAAAAAAGGATTTTCAGAATCTTATACTTTTCCTAAGGATTGGTAGTACAAATCATGAGCTTCTAAAAAGCTGATACGAAGTAAATACATCTCCTATTTGAAAAGCACATAAACAGAGTTTGATAAATCTAAGACTACCATGAACAAGAGGCAGCCACAACCGAAATGCAAGTACGTCTTCAAATTCGGCAACCATCAATCACAACAACACTAGCAGATAACATCTGCACGCAATGTGCAGAAGTGTAGTATCAGTACAACCGACCCTACGTAGTGAGTAAGAAACAAACCTAACCTTAGGTTGAAAGTTGTGACGAGCTTGAACAAAGGTCAGGTCCAACACCAATAGACAAAAATAGTTCATAATAACATAAAGCAATTAAATAAAGAAGTAACTCAGAGATAAAATGCTCAGTTTTTTTATAATTTTTCAAAAATTGTTTCGCTTTTCAACTGTATCAGTGAAGACCCAACTCCTTTACCGAAAACGTCAAAAATACAAGTAAGTTTAAAACTGCGAGTTTTTCCCAAAAGTCCTTTCAATAGTAAATATTACGTTTCATTTTCTCTCCAGATAGCAAGTGAAATATACATCTCTATGCACGTATGTCAATATATGTGAGAGGTCATGAATGACGTGATATTGTACGACATGAGAAAAATGCATCTCTATGCATGCATGTCTTGTCCATATCAAATGCAATATGATTCAGTAATAAAACCATATGCATATTCTCAGAGTATCAATTCACTCAGTCCCCACAGTCACCCAGTCCTCACAGTCACTCACTCCTTCCAATCACTCGGCACTAAGTAGGTACATGCGCTCACTAGACGTGTGTACAGACTCGGAGGGGCTCCTTTATCCCAAACGCTATAACAAGCCAATCATGGCATATATTAGTAAAACATGTTGTGGCTTGCAGCCCAATCCCATATATATCCACACCATTAGGCCTTTGTTCTCACTCAGTCATCAATCTCTCTAGTCTCTCAGGCTCTCAATGTCTTGAATTATCAGTCCAAAAATAATGATGTGTTACATCAATAAATAGTAACTGAGACTGAGATATGACATGCATATGAATGCATATGACTGAACATATAATGTAATAAAAGCAGATAGCTCAACAACAGAAATGACCTCAGTGGGTCCCAATAAGATAAACATGTAGCCTAGACATGGATTCTAGCATGGATCACAGCTCAATTGCTCAAGTACTTAGAAATTTCATGGTTACAAGTATGATTGGGTAACTATGCAGTACAACAAAAATAACAAAGTCACAATTCACATGGTGCATGCCCACACGCCTGTCACCAAGTATGTGCGTCACCTCAACACTGATCACATAGCACATAATTTGGGGTTTCATACCCTCAGCACTAAGTTTAGAAGAGTTACTTACCTCGAACAAGTCAATTCCAATACCGAGGAAGCCAAGCAATTCTCTAAAAATGCCATCTCGTGCATTCCGACCTTCGAACGGCTCGAAACTAATTAAAAGCAACTCAAATACACCAAATAAAGCCCAAGAAAACAATTTCAAATGGTAAAGATCGAATTCTAACTCAAATCCTGATTTTGGTCAAAAATCACACTCGGGCCCGTACCACGGAACCCGACAAAACTCACAAATCTGACAACCCATTAAATTAAGAGTGCAAAGGTACTGGTTTCACTCAAATATGACCCCAAATCAGTGTTCAACACTCAAAAATTCACATTATGGACTTTAGGCCAAAACCCTCAATTTTCTCTTTTAATTTCATCAATGCATTGCCAAAAAATAAAGATGGATTCATGAAATGTAATCAAAACTGAATAGAGAACACTTACCCCAATCTTTGTGATGGAATTTGCTTCAAAAATTACCTCAATCTGAGACCCACATCTCAAAATATGATGAAAGAACCAAAACCTTAATTTTTATAACTCTGCCCAGCTATTCCGAATTTGTGGTCAAAATGCCACATATGCTATCTCCGCTTCTCAAGATGATGGACTCACATTTACGAGAGAGCCGCTTTTGTGATAGCACTGACCGCATCTGCGGTTGCGCTTATGCGCAAATACCTCTGCATCTGCGAACCTCCACCCCTCAGTGAAATCTCGCATTTGCAACACTTGGATCGCATCTGCGGCCATTGCATCTACGCAATATTAGTCGCATGTGAGGAATATCACAACCAACAACTCCTCAGCTATGAAAACATGAAGGAAAATGATCTGAAGATAATCTGAAAAAACATGCTCGAGCCTCTCGGGACCACGTCCAAGCATACTAACAAGTCCCATAACATAAGACAGACCTACTCGAGATATCAAAACACATATAACAAAATCGAAATACTGAATCACACCTCAATTCAAAATCAATGAGCTTGAAACTTCAAATTTTAGCAACCGAGGCCAAAACCTATCAAATTACATTCGATTGACCATAAAATTTGCACACAAGTCACATTTAACATTACGGACTTGCTCCAACTTTCGGTATCAGAATCCAACCCCGGTATCAAAAACTCCTTTCCCAGTCAAACTTTTCCAAATTCCCACTTCGCCATTTCGAGCCAAACTCTACTATGGACTTCCAAATCACAATCCAGACACACTCAAGTCCAAAATCCCCCAACGTAGCTAACAGAGCCATTAGAAATCCAATCCAAGGTCAAATACTAAAAAGGTAGACTTGGTGAAGCCTTTCAAATATAAAGCTTCTAGCTGAGAATCATTCTTCCAAATCAATTCCGAATAACCTGAAAATCAAAAGATTCACACAAGTCATAATACATCATATGGAGCTACTCATGCCCTCAAACAACCTAGACAATGCAAATGCTCAAAAATGACCGGTCGAGTTGTTATGTCCTCATTCACTTAAACATACGTTCGTCCTCAAACGTGCCTAGATTTGTTCTCAAAGCCATCGACCGAAGTGTAACCTTTCCATGCACATACCGGGGGTGATCCCACGTCACCCTATCTCATATAGGTCTAATAACTCAACATCACTGAAAATCATTACTCCAACCTTAACCTATATTCCTTAGAATCCAATTTCCAACATCTGAAATTTCCTTAAGATCAGAATCTTACATCTACACACTGTACAAAGCTAAACAAGCTGTATCAAGCCATATTCGTAACCCAAGATATAATTACATGATATACCACATAACTCAAATACCCATAGCGATATCTTCTAACCATAGTAGCTGCTCCAAACAATGCAATGCTGGTAAAACCTCTTATCAAACAAGGCCTCATTATAATACCTTTATACACTGCCAATGATGGATAACACGCAGAAACTCATAACCATTCCCCAAATCAACTAGTTGCGGAGCTCCATCTCAAACGATAAGAACTATAACATATTCTAAGATGGATTAAAAGATTATCCTTCCATATACACCACAATTAAATATGATAGTATCCATTTTATGCCCAATGACCTCATCTCATCCAACCCGTCCACTCTGGGGACAAGATGCATCAATACAATTTAAAACCACAACCCATGCAACCCATGCACCAAATAGAAACATTCCAATTGTACTCAATCATGAAAATGACTCAAACGAGAGAACCGTCCCGCAAGCTAAATGGGTATCACCACAACGTAATTCTAAGAACCCATCACACACTACAGAACCAAAATACACGAATCTAACACAAAGGATCATATCTCTATATAACACTGCTGCAATGCGTGACCAAGTGCAAACGCTCGTCCATATTATATACCTCGAGCCACCTTGCTCAAACTCCTTAACCACTCAAAATTCAACATCAAATACCCAAAGTGCATTACTATAATCACTGAGAGCAAATAACACGATACCACAATCTGGAAGGAATATGGCCAACGCGCAAACAGTCCCGTAGTACCCAAATACTCATCTCGCTCAAATTTTGCTACATAGCCCAAAATAGAACCGCATATTATGTGCATGTAACCAACAAATAACAACTCCTCGTAGTATAGAAGAGTAACTCATAGATCACTTCAGAACACGAATAAGCTCAGCAACAACCGAATTCCACAACCCTCAACAATAGCAGTATGGAGTCAACCAATCTGACTCGGTGCAGAATACACATCTATATTAGGCCTACCAACGAACCCCAAATCAACCTCGGTCAACCAGAACAAATAAATAACCCTCAAAAAGTCCACAATGACTGAATCACAACACATACTACCCTCTAACTAACTGTCACGACCCCAAATCTGGTCGTGATGGCGCCCAGCACATTGCTAAGCCAGCCTGACCAATCAATAACAATAACGGAGCTAGAAGCTCTCTTTTGCCCATTTAGGCGTATCAACTCACGAAGCAATAACGATACATATAACGAAAATAGGGAACCAAGTCCCATAATACATCAACTCCCATAGACCGAGGGTCAAGAGTCATGAGCCTCTACTGAACACGAGTGTATAAAGGTTTACAAGATACCAAGTGCGGAAGGAAAAGTCAATACAAAATCAAGACAAGTAAGAAGGAATATCGGGTCCTCGGACTCTGCACCTACCTCGTATATCCCACAGTCGTCGCCTCGAACAGCTACCGGATCACCGCCGAGAGGTACCTCTGGATCCGCACACAAGGTGCGGGGAGTAAAATGAGTATTGCCGGACTCGGTGGTAATAAACAAGGGTAAGACAGACGCATATAAGAAATCCGCAATAAAGCACTATGTAAAGTCGTAATCAAATACCCCGTCACAGAATCAATATCAACTATACCTGTACCAACAAGTACCAGCAAAATAGTAGAACAACTAGCGGATGTAGCTAAATGCAATGCAATGCATGATATGACCGCTACGGCGCGTAGCCCGATCCAATTTGGGTACCCGTGCTCACCGTGGGGGTTCAGACTCCGGAGGGGCTCCTACAGCCCAAGCACAATATCACCGCGGCGTGCAGTCCGATCCGACATATGTACTGCTGCGGCGCGCAGCCCGATCCACTACTAGTCAGCTAATATGCAATCACAGCCTCGCAGGCTCAAAAGTAGTTTTGAAAACATCTTTTATCATTTTTCAGTTGAAAACAGAAATATCAAGTTCCGGAGATTTGGAAATAACATGATAACAGAAATAGTTGCGGACTAGTAGTAAACTAGCATGTCAATATGATATGACAATGATAACGATCCTCGCGGGATCCAATAACTGGCTCATGGCCCACAAGTATACTCAACCGCCCAAGAAGGGGGTTCCTCGGCTCAAGAGTAGCCAATATCACAATATAATATGCAACCATCCGAGAAGGAGGTTCGACGGCTCAAGAATAGCCTAATATCAAAATACAGTATCACCAAGTCGGACTAAGTCATAGTCCCCAATCACAATCGACCCCGCACTCACAAGAGAGTACGTGTCTCGTCGCTATACAGCGTCACAAAGTGGTATACCGGGGTTTCGAACCCGCTGGTCATCACCCACATCTATTACTCACCTCAATACGGCGCGACGACTACTCCGCAATGCCCTTGCCACGAGAATCAAGCTCCGCACGCGTAGAATCCGATCAAATACAGTAGAAATACAACAAATTAGGCCAATGGGACGACACCCAATCAAAACAACTCAATTTACATCAAAATTCCCAAAGTTGTCAAAACCCGACTTTCGGTACGCTTGTCGAAAAATTACAAAAGTCACATATTCGGAACCCTCATCTCGATACGAGTCTAGGCATATAAAATTTACCAAAATCGGACTCCATTTGCCCACTCAAATCGGTGTTTTTCTTCAATTTAGGCCTAGGGCTCAAACCCACCTTAAATCTTCCATTTACATAAATTTAACCAATGATTTCATGTTAAAATGATGTAATTAAGCCACAAAACTTACCTCCAACGAAACCCCGATGATTTCCCAGCAATCTCCCGTCAATTGCTTCTCTTGGAACTCAAAAACGGGGTTTTGGGTATTAAACCCGCGACTGGTTCTGTTCTGAACTTAACTTCACTGCCAGCCTATTTTCTTCATCGCGTTCGCGACGCCTCTCACGCGAACGCGATGCCTTTTTCCTCTTCTTCATCGCGAACGCGTCACCCCTTCACGCGTTCGCGAAGGTCAACTTCCCAGCCTCCGGATTATTACTCTACGCGAACGCGTAGTCTCCCACGCGAACGCGTGGCCTCGCCAATTCCTTCTTCGCGATCGCGACCTAAACCCACGCGAACGTGATGCGTCCTAACTCCCTCATACGCGAACGCGACCTTCTCTCACGCGTCCGTGAAGCATGCTGGACCTGGCCTACGCGAACGCGGGCCTTGCCCTCGCGAACACGAAGGCCAAAATACTGCCCAGTGATCTGCAGATTATAGCAGGTCTTTTCTTGCTTCCAAATGCCGGATGATGGTCCGGATTCACCCCGAGGCCCCCGGACCCCAACGAAAACCACCAACATACCCCAAAACACGATACGAACTTGTTCCAATCATAAAAACACCATCCTAAACATCAAAATCACCAATTACACACGGGTTCAAGCCTAAATTTCTTAAAACTTTCCGAATTACACATTCGATCAAAAACCCGACCAAACGACGTCCGAATAACCTGAAATTTTGCAGGCACATCCAAAATCACCTAACGAAGCTACTACAACTGTCAGAATTCCATTCCGACCCCCGGATCAAAATCTCCCCCACCGTTCGGATTTCGCCAAAATTCAACCTTAGCCAATTCAAGCCTATTTCTACACCGGGCCTCCAAATTCAATTCCGATTGCTCCCCTAAGTCACAAATCACCTCCCGGAACTAACCGAATCATCGGAATCCGATTCCGAGCCCTCTAACCAAATAGTCCACTCCAGGTTGACTTTCCTTATTCAAGTTTCCTTCAAAAAGGCTATATGCCTCATTTTCAATCCAAATCACTCCTAAATCACCCGATAGACTTTAACACTGATATAAAAGCATAAAACATAAAATTTCAACATAACGGGGTGGTAATTCCCGTGACGACGGGCCGGGTCGTCACATTCTCCCCTCTTAAGCAAACGCTCGTCCTCGAGCGGGTCAAGAAACATACCTGAAGTCTCAAACAAGTGAGGATATCCGCTCCGCATCTCCCGCTCGATCTCCCAAGTGGCCTCCTCCACGGGTCGACCTCTCCACTGAACCTTAACTGATACAATCTCCTTAGACCTTAATTTTCTCACCATACGTCCCAAAATGGCAATAGGCTCCACATCATAGGATAGATCACCATCAAGCTGAATGGTACTGAAGTCTAATACATGAGACGGATCTCCAATGTACTTCCGGAGCATAGACACATGGAATACCGGATGAACGCTGGATAAGCTGGGCGGCAAGGCCAACTCATATGCCACCTCTCCAACTCTCCTAAGTATCTCAAAAGGACCAATGTACCCGGGACTCAACTTTCCTTTCTTCCCAAACCTCATGACACCCTTCATAGGTGAAACCTTCAATAATACTCTGTCACCAACCATGAAAGACAACTCTCGAACTCTACGGTCCGCATAACTCTTCTGACGAGACTGTGCCGTACGAAGCCTCTCCCGGATCAACTTTGCTCTATCCAGAGCATCCTGGACTAACTCAGTCCCTATCAATCTAACCTCACCAGGCTCAAACCATCCCACGGGGATCTACACCGCCTGCCATACAATGCCTCATACGGGGCCATCTGAATACTCGACTGATAACTGTTGTTGTAGGCAAACTCAGCAAGTGGTAGGAACTCATCCCACGAACCACCAAAGTCAATCACACAAGCTCGCAACATATCCTCCAGAATCTGAATAGTGCGCTCAGACTGTCCGTCTGTCTGGGGGTGAAATGCTGTACTCAACTCAACCCGTGTACCCATCTCTCGCTGAAATGCTCTCCAAAACCGAGAAGTGAACCGAGTACCCCTGTCGGATATGATAGACACTGGGACCCCATGCAACCAAACAATCTCTCGAATAAAGATCGCTGCCAACCGCTCCGATGAGTAGGTAGTACTAACCGGAATGAAGTGAGCTGACTTGGTCAGTCTATCCACAATCACCCATACAGAATCAAACTTCCTCGCCGTCCGAGGGAGTCCAGTAACAAAGTCCATAGTGACCCTCTCCCATTTCCACTCAGGAATAGCAATGCGCTGAAATACACCACCGGGCCTCCGGTGCTCGTACTTAACCTGCTGACAGTTGAGGCACCGTGCTACATGTCTGACAATGTCCATTTTCATCTTTCTCCACCAATAGTGCCGTTTCAAATCTTGATACATCTTAGCGGCTCCTGGATGGATAGAATACCGCGAGCTATGGGCCTCCTCCAGAATCAACTCACGAAGGCCATCAACATTGGGCACGCATATCCGGCCCCGCATCCTCAATACGCCGTCACTATCAATGGTGACATCTCTAGCATCATCATGCTGAACTCTGTCCCTCAGGACAGCCAAATGTGGATCATCATACCGGCGCTCACGAATACGATCATATAGAGATGACCGAGATACAACACAAGCCAATACCCTGCTGGGCTCCGAAATATCTAACCTCACTAGCCGATTGGCTAGCACCTGAACATCATAAGCAAGTGGCCTCTCCTCAGCTGGAATATATGCCAAGCTCCCCATACCGACCGCCTTCCGGCTCAAAGCATCGGCCACCACATTGGCCTTCCCCGGATGATATAATATAGTAATGTCATAATCCTTCAGCAACTCCAGCCATCTCCGCTATCTCAAATTAAGGTCTTTCTATTTTAACAAATGTTGGAGACTACGATGGTCGGTATACACCTCACAAGACACACCGTACAAATAGTGCCTCTAAATCTTCAATGCCTGAACAATGGCGGCTAGCTCCAAATCATGAACAGGATAGTTCTTCTCTTGTGACTTCAACTGCTGAGAAGCATAAGCAATCACCTTACCTTCCTGCATCAACACACAACCTATCCCCACTCTCGAGGCATCACAATAAACGGTATATGAACCTGAAGCTGATGGCAATACTAACACTGGAGCTGTGGTCAAAGCTGTCTTGAGCTTCTGAAAGCTCTCCTCGCACTCATCCGACCACACGAATGGTGCACCCTTCCGGGTCAATTTAGTCAATGAAGAAGCAATGGATGAAAATCCCTGAACAAACCGGCGATAATATCCCGCCAAACCAAGAAAACTCCTGAATCTCTGTAGCTGAGGACGGTCTAGGCCAACTCTACACCGCCTCTATCTTCTTCGGATCAACCTGAATACCATCACGAGACACCATATGTCCCATAAATGCTACGGACTCGAGCCAAAACTCGCACTTGGAGAATTTAGCATATAGCTTCTCCTCCCTCAATCTCTGCAACACAATACTCAAATGTTGAGCATGCTCCTCCCGACTACGGGAGTAGACTAGAATGTCATCAATGAACACAATCACAAATGAATCCAAATAAGGCCTGAACACACTGTTCATCAGATGCATAAATGCTGCTGGGGCGTTGGTCAGCCCAAACGAAATCACAAGAAACTCATAATGACCATATCGGGTCCTGAATGCAGTCTTCATAATATCTGAGTCTCTGATCTTCAACTGATGATAGCTCGAACGAAGATCGATCTTAGAAAACACCCTCGCACCCTGTAACTGATCAAACAAATCATCTATGCGCGGTAGAGGGTACTTGTTCTTCACCGTCACTTTGTTCAATTGCCTATAATCAATACACATTCGCATGGAACCATCTTTCTTTTTAACAAATAATACCGGCGCACCCCACGGAGACACACTAGGGCGGATGAAACCCTTATCCAGAAAGCTCTTGAAGCTGCTCTTTCAGTTCTTTCAACTCAGCTGGTGCCATCCGATAAGGAGGAACGGATATGGGCTGAGTGCCCGGCACCAAGTCAATGCCAAAATCAATATCTTTGTCCGGCGGCATGCCCGGCAGGTCGGAGGGAAATACATCTGGAAAGTCCCTCACAACAGGTACAGAATCAATGCTAGGAGACTCGGCTCCCACATCTCTCACAAAAGCTAAGTACGATAAACACCCTTTTTCAACCATCTTCTGCGCTTTTAGGAACGAAATAACACGGCTAGGGACGAAATCGGTCGAACCCCGCCACTCAATCTGAGAAATACCAGGAATGGCCAACGTAACTGTCTTAGCATGACAGTCCAATATAGCATGGTACGGAGACAACCAGTCCATACCCAATATAACATCAAAGTCCACCATTCCCAACAATAACAAATCCGCCTGGGTCTCCAGACCCCCAATAGATATAACATAGGATCTATAGACATGATCCACAACAATCGTATCACCCACGGGGGTGGATACATGAACAGTAAATCAAGACTACTACGAGTCGCACCCAAGTGATGTGCAAAATAAGAGGACACGTAAGAATATGAGGACCCCGGATCAAATAGAACGAGGCATCTCTGTTAGGGACGAAATGATACATGTAATCACTACATCGGAGGCAACCGCATCACGCCCGTCGGAAGTGCATAGAACCGTGCCTCGGCCTCCACCGGATCTCTCCTCGCCCCCGGGCGACCACGAGAAGACCGACCTCCACCTCTACTAGACCGAGATGGCGCTGAAGATGAGGGCTGATCCCTCCGCCGAGTCCTCGTCCCTATGGAGTCGAGGGCACTCGTCTCCTCACGTGGCCAAACTCGCCACACTCATAATATGCACCCGGTGCTGAGAAGGGGACCGAAGGGAACCGCTCGCCACGTGAAGAACCCCCGGGCCGACGAAGTATGTGCCGCACCCTCGGGCCGGAAGGGCACTAAGCAATGAGTGACCCTGCCGAAACCCATGTCGACCACGACCATGAGAACCTCCGCTCTCGCTCTGGGCGGCCTGAACGAGAAGGTCCAGATGAGCGACCTCTGGCTCCGCCGGGAATGCCCTCTAGATGGAGCACCACCGAAATCGCCCGAACCACGAGGCCTCTTGGCCTCCCGCTCCTCTCTCTCTCGGCGACGATCCGCCTCAACGGAGCGTGCCATATCAACAACCTGCTCAAATGATGATGACAGAACTCTCTCTCTGGTAATAAGAATACGGATAGAGTAGTTGAGGCCATCAATGAACCTCCTGATCCTCTCCCTATCATTAGGGATCATCCATGTGGCATGCCTAGCCAACTGAGTGAATCTAAGCTCATACTGAGTCACAGACATGTCGCCCTGAATCAACCACTCGAACCGGCGACGTAGCTCCTCGCGACGAGACCGAGGTACATATTTCTCTAGAAAGAGAGTAGAGAACTGCTGCCATGTGAGAGGTGCTGCTCCCGCAGGCCTACGCCTCTCAAACTCTTCCCACCAATCAAATGCGGGACCAGTGAACTGAAAGGTAGTAATTGAAACTCCGCTGGACTCAAGAATACCAGCCGTCCGCAACATCCTCTGACACTTGTCCAAGAAACCCTGGGCATCCTCGCCCTCAACGCCACCGAAATGGGGTGGCTGAAGTCTACCAAATCTCTCAAGACGACGCTGCTCGTCATCGGGCATAACCTGAACCATATGCTCTGGAGCTGGAGCTGGTGCAGCTGGAGGAATAACCGGTGCAACCACCTGAGCGGGGACCGCCTCTGGCGTCTGAAGTCCCTGAACAACCGGGTCAGGTGTGCGAGCTGCAGGGGTCTGCTGACCACCCCCTGTCTGAGATGTCGCTGCAGTAGCAGTAGCTGAAACTACCTGAGCCAAACCGGAACACACCGATAATATCCGAGCAAGAGTCTCCTGAAGACCAGGAATAGCAATAGATACAGTCTGGCCCTGAACTGGGGCTGCTGGAGCATCAACCACTGGGGGCTGCTCCTGAACTGGTACAACAGGCGGGTCAGCTGGCACTGCCTCAGCCCGCCCTACCTCTACCTCTAGCACGACCGCGCCCACGGCCTCTAACAGGTGGCAATGGAGGTCGTCCACCTCGTCCCGATGCTCGCGTTCTCGCCATCTGCGAGAGAATAGAATATAGAAGTTCAGTTCTCAGAACAACAAGATCGCACGACATAGTTCAAGAAAAGTGAAGTTTTCCTAAAGGTTCGCAGCCTCCCGAGGATAAGTACAGGCGTCCCCGTACCGATCCACAAGACTCTACTAACCGGCTCAAGACTCACGAGGCCTAGTAAACCTAGGCTTTGATACCAACTTGTCACGACCCCAAATCCGGTCGTGATGGCGCCCAGCACATTGCTAAGCCAGCCTGACCAATCAATAACAATAACGGAGCTAGAAGCTCTCTTTTGCCCATTTAGGCGTATCAACTCACGAATCAATAGCGATACATATAACAAAAACAGGGAACTAAGTCCCATAATACATCAACTCCCATAGACCAAGGGTCAAGAGTCATGAGCCTCTACTGAACATGAGTGTATAAAGGTTTACAAGATACCAAGTGCGAAAGGAAAAGCCAATACAAAATCAAGACAGTAAGAAGGAATATCGGGTCCTGCGGACTCTGCAGCTACCTCGTATATCCCACAGACGTCGCCTCGCACAGCTACTGGATCACTGCTGAGAGGTACCTGGATCTGCACACAAGGTGCAGGGAGTAAAATGAGTACTGCCAGACTCAGTGGTAATAAACAAGGGTAAGACATCACAAATAAGAAATATGCAATAAAGCATTATGTAAAGCTGTAAACAAATACCCTGTCACAGAATCAATATCAACTGTACATGTACCAACAAGTACCAGTAAAACAATATAACAACTAGCGGATGTAGCTAAATGCAATGCAATGCATGATATGACCGCTACGGCGCGTAGCCCGATCCAATTTGGGTACCCGTGCTCACTGTGGGGGTTCAGACTCCGGAGGGGCTCCTACAGCCCAAGCACAATATCACTGCGGCGTGCAGTTCGATCCGACATATGTACTGCTATGGCGCGCAGCCCGATCCACTACTAGTCAACTAATATGCAATCACAGCCTCGCATGCTCAAAAGTAGTTTTGAAAATATCTTTTATCATTTTTCAGTTGAAAACAGAAATATCAAGTTCCAGAGATTTGGAAATAACATGATAACAGAAATAGTTGCGGACTAGTAGTAAACTAGCATGTCAATATGATATGACAATGATAACGATCCTCGCGGGATCCAATAACTGGCTCATGGCCCACAAGTATACTCAACCGCCCAAGAAGGGGGTTCCTCGGCTCAAGAGTAGCCAATATCACAGTATAATATGCAACCATCCGAGAAGGAGGTTCGACGGCTCAAGAATAGCCTAATATCAAAATACAGTATCAACAAGTCGGACTAAGTCATAGTCCCCAATCACAATCGACCCCTCACTCACAAGAGAGTACGTGTCTCGCCGCTATACAGCGTCACAAAGTGGTATACCGGGGTTTCGAACCCGCTGGTCATCACCCACATCTATTACTCACCTCAATACGGCGTGACGACTACTCCGCAATGCCCTTGCCACGAGAATCAAGCTCCGCACACGTAGAATCTGATCAAATACAGTAGAAATACAACAAATTAGGCCAATGGGACGGCACCCAATCAAAACAACTCAATTTACATCAAAATTCCCAAAGTTGTCAAAACCCGACTTTCGGTACGCTTGTCTAAAAATTACAAAAGTCACATATTCGGAACCCTCATCTCGATACGAGTCTAGGCATATAAAATTTACCAAAATCGGACTCCATTTGCCCACTCAAATCGGTGTTTTTCTTCAATTTAGGCCTAGGGCTCAAACCCACCTTTAATCTTCCATTTACATAAATTTAACCAATGATTTCATGTTAAAATGATGTAATTAAGCCACAAAACTTACCTCCAACGAAACCCCGATGATTTCCCAGCAATCTCCCGTCAATTTCTTCTCTTGGAACTCAAAAATGGAGGTTTTGGGTATTAAACCCGCGACTGGTTCTGTTCTGAACTTAACTTCACCGCCAGCCTATTTTCTTCATCGCGTTCGCGACGCCTCTCAGGCGAACGCGATGCCTTTTCCTCTTCTTCATCGCGAACGCGTCACCCCTTCACGCGTTCGCGAAGGTCAACTTCCCAGCCTCCGGATTATTACTCTACGCGAACGCGTAGTCTCCCACGCGAACGCGTGGCCTCGCCAATTCCTTCTTCGCGATCGCGACCTAAACCCACGCGAACGCGATGCGTCCTAACTCCCTCATACGCGAACGCGACCTTCTCTCACGCGTCCGCGAATCATGCTAGACCTGGCCTACGCGAACGCGGGCCTTGCCCTCGCGAACGCGAAGGCCAAAATACTGCCTAGTGATCTGCAATTTACAGCAGATCATTTCTTGCTTCCAAATGCCGGATGATGGTCCGGATTCACCCCGAGGCCCCCGGACCCCAACGAAAACCACCAACATACCCCAAAACACGATACGAACTTGTTCCAATCATAAAAACACCATCCTAAACATCAAAATCACCAATTACACACGGATTCAAGCCTAAATTTCTTAAAACTTTCCGAATTACACATTCGATCAAAAACCCGACCAAACGACGTCCGAATGACCTGAAAATTTGCATGCACATCCAAAATCACCTAACGAAGCTACTAAAACTGTCGGAATTCCATTCCGACCCCCGGATCAAAATCTCCCCTACCGTTCGGATTTCGCCAAAATTCAACCTTAGCCAATTCAAGCCTATTTCTACACCGGGCCTCCAAATTCAATTCCGATTGCTCCCCTAAGTCACAAATCACCTCCCGGAACTAACCGAATCATCAGAATCCGATTCCGAGCCCTCTAACCAAATAGTCAACTCCATGTTGACTTTCCTTATTCAAGTTTCCTTCAAAAATGCTATATGCCTCATTTTCAATCCAAATCACTCCTAAATCACCCGATAGACTTTAACACTGATATAAAAGCATAAAACATACAATTTCAACATAACGGGGTGGTAATTCCCGTGACGACGGGCCGGGTCGTCACACTAACCTTGGCTACATTTTCACAGTCCACAACCACGAAACCATCCACTCATAAGAACTCGCATTCTCTAAATCCATAGAACCCATGTATCACTATATTCGATCTTAATTTCATCGCTTGAATGTCTAAAACTGCTCCAATACACGATCATCCCACGAGGAATACTTCTGTAATTCTTCTGTTCCATAAAGCAAAATTTAAGCATTAATAGTCAATCAACCTGGAGAGTGTCGCAATACCAATAGAGTATCCATAAATCAAAACACAATGCCCCTTCAGAAATGTATACTCTCAT
The DNA here is from genome assembly GCA_032618575.1 of Nicotiana noctiflora. NCBI lineage: Eukaryota > Viridiplantae > Streptophyta > Magnoliopsida > Solanales > Solanaceae > Nicotiana > Nicotiana noctiflora. The sequence goes on along the minus strand of JASVEL010009602.1, from coordinate 96,548 downwards.
CAAGCCATACCAAATAGTAATGTCATTTACCTAGTCACCTAAAATTGTCCATGCTGCCTAAAGACTCATGACCTTCCCTTTAAAACTGAACCGTGATCTTACACATGCAATTCTCAATCCTACACAACAAATCGCATATACCGTGCCATCGTACAAAAAATATGAGAACTTCATAATCCACACCGAGTCACAAGCAACTACATACTCAATTAGCTAAGAACTTTCCATTTGATCCCATCTAGGAGAAAATCACAATATGCAACATGCCTCAAACACCAGTAGGAAGTATACATCTCAAACTGGGGTAGAAACCATCAAGAACTCTCTCTAATCTATTAGCGCTTAACCAAACTGTCAGGACTGAATCCGTCTAACTCAACCAAGCAATGCAGGCCGTCAAAACCTAAGAGTCTCGTCACAAAACACCTGTAGAAACTGACCACGTCATAAGCACCCAAATGACTGATAATACCTATTACCATGACGATCCGACTTACTATCAAGCTGTCCTATTCTCTGTGTCCCTTCCGAATTGCCTTCAAATTTAATACTTTTCCTTGCTAGAACACTACTATCCTTAATAAAAACTTGCCCCACGAACTCTAGCATAGAATCACGATCTTTTTCTTCTCTCTTCTTTTCTTGCTTTTCTCCTCATCCTCCATCTCTTCTCACCATTTTCAAGTCGAGGGTCTATTGAACACAGTCTCTCTACCTTCATTTAATAGGGGTAAGGTGTGCGTATAGACTACCCTCCCCATACCTCAACTGTTGAAAATATATTGGGTATATTGTTGTTGCTGGAACTTACCAAAAACGTTTTAGGTCTTAACATTTGTCAAAGTTCATATTATTTGATCACTGATAAGTAAAATTTTTAATTTAACTATATAATATGTGAAGGTTTTTGGACGACCAAAGGTAAAATTGTCATTTAACTCAATTAGTTCTGATGACTTTTCACTTACATGTATTTCTTACTCGTGAAATGATTGGCTTCACTTTGTGGCGTTACTTACAATTTAGGAACATGTATGCATTCCTGCTTTTAGGGATTTTACAACTTCCTCTTGGAATTCCATAGAAATATTTTGCTCAATCATTTCTTCTGTTTTCTTCTTTCCTCATTTTAGTGAGTTTTGTTGTACTTCTTCTTCCACTTTGCTTATTGGTTCAGATAATCTATGGCATTTAATTTAACTATATAACAAGTGAAGGTTTTGGGACGATCAAGGGTAAAACTGTCATTTAACCCAATTAGTTCTGATGACTTTTCACTTACACATATTTCTTATCGTGGGATTATTGGCTTCACTTTATGGCGTTACTTACGATTTAGAAACATGTATGCATTCCTGCTTTTGGGGATTTTACAACTTCCTGTTGGAACTCCATAGAAATATTTTTCTCAATCTTTTCTTCTGCTTTCTTCTTTCCTCATTTTGGTGAGTTTTGTTGTACTTCTTCTTCCACTTAGCTTATTGGTTCAGATAATCTATGGCAGCAACTATTATTTATTTTTATGCTCCATTCAATGGATTCTGAATGGATTCTCTTACTAATTTTTTGGTTGTCTTTCTTCATGTTCTCCATATGAATTCTGCACAAGATGGGAGTTTTAGCAAGAGTACACATAGAGTTGTAGCCAGGTGTTTGATGTTATGGCTAAAATAACTTAACAATTATTTATGTTGTTCTTTTACCTTTTACATGTAGTTGAAATATTTGCTTATTAGAAGGATTTTTCTTTGAATTGGTACCTTATGTTGTAAAATTACATTATTTCATCATGTAATATAATCTTCCTTGAATATTTCTCTATTTCCTCAATTTTCTTTGTTTTCTCATCCATGCATATTTTTAAATCCATTTTTAAGCTTTTGGGTAGTTTTTTCTTTGTCCTTTTGTCGAATTTGCTCATGCATGTTTTATCTTCCCGCAATCAATCAATTTAGTTACATCAAATAGTTTGAGATTTTCATTACGCTAGTTAATTTTGTCACTATTTCGATGTTTTCTTTCTAAGAGGAATTTGAGTTAATTTTTTCGTTAAGATTAATTTGAGCTTATTTTTTCACGGAACCTGATTGATATTTGAATTTTGAGTCTAGCTGCTTATCACATGTTTTTGAAAGTAGAAGTCACTTAAAGTGGGGAAAAGGAAAAACTGCTTCGACTATAAGAGGTGATTTATGAACTTTTTTGTTCTAATGTTGTGTGGTTAATTATAATATAAAATGATTGTGCTTTATATTTTATGTGTACAATGTAAGGATGTGTCTACTACATGAGTAAATTGAATGCTAAATTTACTAAATGTAGACCTTTTTTAAAGAACCAAACGCTTATCATTTTACTTCTCATTTTTCTTCTTTCTCAAATTTTTTGCCTTTCTGGTTTTCCCTATTTCAAGTGTGAGCTCATTGATCTGGTAAGTTTTCTTGTAATCTTTTTTTTGGCCTATATGTTGATAAAAATCAGGATTTGATCTTCACTGGTTCAAAGTTTATCCATCATTCTTTTATTTAAATTTTGTGTGAGCTCTCTGATTTGGTGATTTATTTGTACAATTTTCTTTAAATATTGCACTTGTTTTGCTAGTAATTAAAAATTGGATAGTATATGTCAGCGAAGAAGATTATGTATTTGGTAAAATTGGTCATGAGTCAAATCCTAGAAATGCATCTGGTGCGTACATACAGCTTGATAGAAGTGAAACTCAATATGCTTTTACGTGATAAAAGTAATTGCGATAAATGAAGGAGCACACTTACAAAGTTTGAACTTTGACCTTACATTTGTCCAAATATGCCACATGCAAGCTTAATATGGCATTCCAGTATAAACAGTAGATGTTGCCTTCAAGATATTCTCATTTCGGTCCGAAATAGCACACATATTTGGTTTTTCACCATACGTATATTTGAATTGCTCAAATAACCATTCCCATGCTGCGTACTAAATAGCTGCACAAGATAATTCAAGGTGTTGCTTCAAGAAGTACAAAAATTGAATTGGAGTGTCGAGTTATCTTGGTAAGTGGCGTACATAGTTATTCCTGACATGATTTGCATGAAAGTCAGAATGCTGTTTGTTGTTATACTTTAGCCTTTTGAAATGATGAGTCGAAGCTTATTGATATCTTTCTTTTGGATTTTCGAAAGACCATTGTATTAATTATTTTGAATACTGATGTTGATACATTTGGTATCCTTTTCTTTATGTACTACTGCAAGTACTCAGCATATTTTGTTTCCAAAAATGAGGTTCCAGCTAGCCAGTATGTGCTTGGAGTTGTTGGTAGTTCTCTTTCACTTTTTTCCTTATTCATTTTCATCTAAAGCCTGTTAGGACGGTGTTGAGGGTAACCGAAATTAGTTGTTAGACTTTACAACAATTATCAGCATGTTTTGATACAAATATAGTACATGTGCATATAAGAAAGTAGAGAAACCAACTTGTAAACTTCCAAACATTAAAAGAAAGAAGACGAAGTCCCAATAGAATATTAATCCTTTTTGTTTTCTTTTTCTACCAGTTTCTAAGCTATCAACATTATGAGATTCCATTTTTTTTTTCCGGGTATTATGTTACTTAAAAGAGTGAAATTTTCAATCAATATGAAGTCTGAAAATATTGACAAGAAGCTTATTTTTTGGCAGTTGATAGGTCTTATGAGTTGTAAAAAATATTTACTTTGTAATGTTTATGAATTTGCTGGTGAGTTTAAATAGTCTTCCCATTGTTATTGTTTCTTGTACTGAATTTTTAGTTGATGAGAGAGTTCTTTATATAAAATTCTTGGATTTTGTAGCTTGAAGACGGGGAGATTATTTTCAATGAGAAATTTTATTGGCATCGCAACGGTGAGTAATATCCATTTCCTGAGGTTCCTTCATTATGGAGTTTGTACAACTTCTTGGTGGATGCTCCACATTCTGAGTATGATGTATTTCAGATGTTCATCTTCATGATAGTAAAGACTATTCTATCTGAATGATTTATTTCCATTCATTGCTGAATTTATGAAGGGTCAGTCCATTCCGGAGTTATATATATTTACTTTGTACTACATTCTATTTGACTATTATTCACAACATATCTGATGGTTTGTGTAGCCAACTATCATAGCCGCTTTGCATGATGATCTCTCATTGTAAGAGATTGACTTTCTCACCATTAATATAAAACAATATTTGATGCAAGTATGAGAAATTTAAGCACCTCAGGTACCAAGAGTTGTGCTATGTATTACACAATGCTTATTTTAGGAGGTAGGTCAGCTTGACTTTTCGATACAGAGAACTCTGCAGTTTCTAAACTTTGTGGTCGCATAAGGCCCCATGTGTTATACAGGTCTTACAATGAAGTTAGTACTTTTAAATTAACTGCTATTAGCACCTCCCAAAGGTGTATGTTTGCTAAGGTTATTGCTAAATTTTATCATTACTCAGTAATTCCTTTTAATAAACAATTTAGATGCTATGAGAGGTATCATTCTGCAGCACAAGAACTTAATGAAGTAATTTCTTCACCATAGAAGCTTGCCAGTTAACTAGATAGTTGCACATGCTGTGTAAAAAATGTAATTGTGCACTATTCAATCCGAATACTTCAAAAATATGTGCAAACAAATATACTATGGATTGAGTAGTATCTCTCTAGAGAATGCAACAATGACTCTAGAAGTATATGCTTTTAGGGGCTTCATGTATCTTTTATTAATTTTAAGATTTTATTATATAAAATTTATCTTTTACTTGGTTCACCATCAAGTTTTCTATATGGTGGATTTTAAGTTTATGGATATTATTAGTGAAGAAGAATATTAATTATAAGATAAAACATGGAGCAAGCACAAGAGATATCATCCAGATGTAACGGTAATCATATATCATTAAAAGTAATCTTTATGTGAGTTCTTTGATATTCAGGTTGGATCAAATGGTCACCAGTTTACTTTACGTACATAAAATGTATGTATAACCGGACGTTGGTATTATCTCATTACCAAGTTACATATACATAGTCATTGCTGCTCATTTACAATTTTCTTGAAGTTTGGTTCGTTGAATTTTTTTTTCAGTTTCACTTCATTACAAAGTACATCCTCAAAATATTTGAGTAAGTAATATCAAAGTAAGTTGGCTATTTTTTCCTTCATGCACCAGTGATTGATGTGAGACTGCTACTTAATTTGCATGAGGACTGTCATGGGCGGCTTTCCAGCCATGCCCCATGACCCCTTGGGCGCGCCCCGTGGCGTCCTGGCTAGCCTCCCAATGCCTAGCGTCACGGACGGCCCCGTGGTCTTGGCCGTGCCAAGTGACAAGCGCGCAGGTGCCTCTGTCACCCCACCGATATCCCTCGCGAGCGCCCAGCCGCAGGCAGACTCCAACAACGCCGCGCGCGCAGACCCTGATGCCAAAGACGCTGCCTCTGACAAAGGACTTGTTCCTGCTTTGTAGGAAACTAGGTGCTTTGCATTGTAAATATAGAGTATTTTATTTCATGTACTTCCATTGTGATTCTCTGGCTTTTTTTGGTCTACTCATGTAACTTAGGTTTATTTTTTTAGGTATTATTAGGGGGTATACAGCATTCAAACATTTTCAGCAATCAATTCTCTGTACTGGTGTCTCCACCCCTCGACACCACCTTGCTTTTGTAATAGCTTTCATTTAATGCAATCAAGCTTTCTTTCATTCTCAATTCTCATTTCTGTTCTCTCAAATTCTCTTGACTTCGGTTTTCCCGTGCGGCACTGACGATCTAGTCTAGCGCACGGAGGGGACCTCATTTGGCGGACAGCAACTTCCCTGACATCAGTTGCTTAGCCTTACGTTGCCCTTCCAAAGAATCTCAGGAAGGTGCCGCGTAACAGTTATTTCTCCCCCACCTGAGTTGGCGACGTCCTCGGCGCCTTGCTTGAAAAATAATCTTCAATGAGGCTCTTGTAGGCTTTGAGGTTTGTTCCCCTCTCCCAAGTATTCTCTTCTGCATCACATCCTTGCCATTTTACCAAGAATTCTTAGTGATCTTTCCTTGAGGCATGAATCACTCTGTCATCAAGGATAGCTTCAGCACGCCTTTTCCCGATTGAATTGGGACCCCGGATGCTGGGTACTGTTAGCTGGCTCTTTGAAGGATCCTCCGTGTCTTCTCGAAAAGGTTTCAAGAGACTGACATGGAAGACTGGATGGATTTTCCACCAAGCTGGGGTATCCACCCGGTATGCAACTTTCCCAATGCGCCTCTCGATGGATAGGGGTCCAATATATTTTTGCAATAGGCGAGGGTCATGGACTCCCGCAAATAAGTATCGCTTTGGGATTTTGACCATCACTTTGTCTCCTACTTGGTATTCAACAAAGCGACGATTCTGATCAGCAAGCTTCTTCATCCGGTTTTGAGCTTTGACAAGATAGCTCCGCACTATCTCCAGGTTCTGTTTCCACTCTTTTGAGAAGCTAGCAGCTCGAGGAGACTTAGCCATGTTCGGTGCATTCACTGTGTGTGGGAGTAGCGGTTGCTGTCCGGTAATAATTTCAAAAGCGCTTTTGTTTGTACTAGAGCTCTTTTGTGAATTGAAACACAGTTGAGCAGCATCCAGAAGCTTCACCCAATTCTTCTGTGATCCGGTTACAAAGTGGCGGAGATATTCCTCCAACATGCCATTGAACCGCTCCGTCTGACCATCAGATTGCGGGTGAAAACTTGAGCTATGACTCAATTTTGACCTAAGGCACTTGAAAAGCTGGGTCCAAAAGTTGCTGGTGAAGCGTGAGTCGCGATCACTAACAATATCTTTGGGCAGGCCCCAATACTTGACAACCTGAGAGAAGAAGAGTCGAGCTGTATCTTCTGCTGAAATATACTGTGGGGCAGCAATAAAGGTGGCATACTTGGAAAAGCGGTCTACCACAACCAGGATAGTTGTGAGATCTCCGACCTTGGGCAATCCGGTGATGAAATCCAGAGAAACACTTTCCCAAGGTCTCTTTGGGACGGCTAGAGGTTCCAAGAGTCCCGCTTGTGTCAAGCGGTCTGACTTGTCCTTCTGACATACTAGACAAGTCTTTACATACCGAGCGACATCGTCGGCCATTTGAGGCCAATAATAGGCACGACGAAGCATCGCCATGGTGCGTTCTTCACCGGGGTGGCCAGCCCACAGAGTATCATGACATTCCGCAAGGAGAGTCCTCCGCAGATCTCCCCCCTTTGGAACATAAATCCGGTTCCCTTTGACTTTCAGAAAACCATCTTCCATGTAGAACTGGCGAGTCTTGCCCTGTCCTACTAAATCAACCAAATACTGAGCTGCGGGATCCTTTGTGAGTAGATCCAGTACCTAGTCCTTGATGGAGGTGGCTACTTCGCTCCCCCTCAGGGTGGCGAGTAGGCACACCGATGCTAGGTCATCTCTCCGACTGAGTGCATCAGCAACATGATTGGTCTTTCCACTACGGTACTCTAGGTTGAAGTGGAATTCAGCTAAGAGTTCCTGCCACCTGGCCTGTCGGCCATTCAGCTTTGGTTGGGTCATGAAATGGCTGACCGCTGTGTTGTCTGTATTGACCACGAACGGGGTTCCCAGCAGATAGTGCCTCCAGAGGCGCAAGCAATGGACGACAGCTAATAACTCTTTCTCATGGGCAGCATAGCGTCGCTCCGCATCCTTCAGCTTTCGACTCTCGTATGCCACAGGGTGCCCTTCTTGCATCAAGACCCCACCAAGGGCGTAGTCAGATGCATCTGTTTGTACCTCGAACGGCTTGGCCAAATCAGGGAGAGCTAAGACGGGGCTACTAGACATAGCCGCCTTTAAGGCATTGAAGGCTTCCGCTCTCTTTGGTCCCCAATCCCAAGGTGTGACCTTCTTGAGGAGTTCTGTCAACGGCACAACAATGAGGGAGTAGTTCTTCACAAACCGCCGATAGAAGTTGCATAGGCCAAGGAATGACCTTAAGGCGGAAACATCCTTTGGCGGCGGCCAGTCTGTGATGGCCTGGATCTTCTGTTGGTCCATCTTGATGCGTCCTTCCTCAATGACATGTCCGAGGAAGTTAATTTGCTTTTGAGCAAATGAGCATTTGGAAAGCTTGGCATATAGCTCATGCTCCCGCAAACGAGTTAGGACCTTCCGCAAATGCACTAGGTGTTCTCCCAATGTTTGGCTATACACCACAATGTCATCTAAGTAGACCACCACAAATTCATCAATGTACTCCCGGAAGACTTGATTCATCAAAGTGCAAAATGTGGCGGGAGCATTGGTCAAGCCGAACGGCATGACCATGAAGTCGTATGACCCATATCTTGTTACACAGGTCGTCTTGTGCTCGTCACCCTCTGCGATCCGAACTTGCCAATAACCGGTCTTGAGGTCTATCTTGGTGAACACCGTCGCACCGCCCAGTCTATCGAACAAGTCTGCCATCAATGGAATAGGGTACTTGTTCTTCACTGTGATCTTGTTTAGAGCTCGATAATCCACACAGAGTCGCAGACTGCCATCATGTTTCTTTTGGAACAGAACAGGGGACCCATATGGGGACTTCGAGGGTACAATGATCCCTGTATCTAGCATTTCCGTCAATTGTCTCCGAAGCTCGGTGAGTTCGGGTTGTGACATTCTGTAGGGTGCCCGGGCAGGTGGCTTCGCGCCCGGCACCAATTCAATTTCATGGTCCACAGTACGCCTAGGCGGGAGTCGCTTTGGCAGGTCTTGTGGCATAACATCTTCAAAATCTAGTAGTAGCTCCTTTACGGGTTCAGGAATGAGGCCCGATGAGCGTTCTATTTCTTCAATGCAGAGGGTTGCCAGGAACGTAGGCTCATTCCTTTTGACCCCCTTTTTCAGCTGCAAGGCCGAGATGTTCTCAACGGCCATCTTTATGGGGATGCATGGAATAATGCAGGGCTTGGCCCCGTTGGTTCCCATCATCAGTAGCATGTCTGAAAATGGCACAGGCATGGTGTTGGTCTGCCTCAAGAACTCCAGTCCAATAATCAGCTCGAAGTCATCTATGATTACCACTCGCAAATTGAATTTTCCTTCGTAGGGGCCAAGTTTCACCGGTACCTCTTTGGCTATTCCACCCACGGTTTGGGGTGGAGAGTTGATAGCCTTGACACTGCCTTTGCCTTTCCCTACAACCAATCCAAGGCGCTCTACCTGAGTCGAGGCTAAGTAGTTGTGGGTAGCACCCGTGTCTACCATGGCCCGAATGGGCTTGCCATTCACCTTCATCTCGACGAACATTAAGGACCTCTCTTGTTTAGGAGGGGTCTCTTCCTTCGCCTTCTTCTTTCCTTTCTTCGTGACTGGACGCGGGTCCTTCTTCTTACGGATACCAGCACAAGTCTCCTCTAATGCCTTAGAGGTGGAACCTACAATTGCATTGAAGGCACCTACTAGTTCAGTCTGGTCGGCATCATCTGAGTCGTCATCTGTCCCATCATCAATGGCTTGATGGGCATTCATTTTTGCATGCGGGCATTCATTATTCCAATGTGGTCCGCCGCAATGACGACATCCTGAAGGGGGCTTTCTCCCCCGATCAACGTTGTTTGAAGCGGCACTGTTGTTGCTGGAGGAAGGAGCTCTAGATTTGCTTGAGTTCCGATCTCCCCCACTTTTGCTAGGACCACCATTGCTAGGCTGGCCCCCTTTGAAACCTGTTCGGGCAGGCGGTTGAGGCCTGTCCCTTCGGGCTTCCATTTGATAGTCCCCAAGACATTCACCTGCTTGGATTGCCTTGGGAAGGGTATCTACCCTTTGTCTCTGTAGCTCCACACGGGCATAAGGTTTCAACCCTTCCATGAAAGTGAAGAGTTTGTCTTTGTCCCCCATGTCGCGTATGCTTAGCATGAGTGCGGAGAATTCTCGCACGTAGTCCCGCACTGATCTTGTTTGACGGAGCTCCCGTAGTTTCCTCCTGGCATTGTATTCTACATTCTCGGGGAAGAACTGCAGGCGTATAGCGGCCTTCAGCTCTGCCCATGTCTCGAGAGTATCTTCACCGGCCTTGATGGCTTCATACTTCACTCGCCACCAGAGTTTAGCATCACCCTGAAGATACATGGCAGCAGTTGCTACCTTCTTAGCTTCCTCCAGATCCCCAACAGCATCAAAATACTGTTCGACATCAAAGATGAAGTTTTCCACTTCCTTGGCATTCCTAGCCCCACTGTATTGCTTTGGCTCAGGAATTTTCAGTTTCTTTGTTACGGAAGCGGAGTTCATAGCACCTCCAATTTGGTTTCCACCTCCTCGGAGTAGGCCCTGTAAAGCGGCATTGACAATATTGAGTTGATCTGCCAATTTGTCAATAGTTTGCTGCATGGCAGTCACCTTTTCTGCCTCTTGTGCCCGAAGGGCTAAATCCTCGATGCGCCCTTGTTGGAGCACCTCGAGCTTGTCAAAAATTTTCAGCCGATTCTGTGGCTGCCGTTTGCCGGTCTACCTCGGAGTCGCGACTGATGTTTTCAACATCAACTTCAACCTGGAGCATCCTGCGATCCAGGTCCTCCAACCTTTGCAGTAGGCTGGTTCTTATTTCAGGCACCGTATCCACAATAAGCCGCAATTCCTCAACCGTACCTTCGAGAGCCGCAATGCGGTATCCATAATTCACCATGGTCAGAAATGGTGGTAATGTATACACGTTCCCTCGTCCGATGTCGAGCCTAAGCTCTGATACCAACTGTTACGCGGCGCCTTCCTGAGATTCTTTGGAAGGGCAACGTAAGGCTAAGCAACTGATGTCAGGGCAGTTGCTGTCCGCCAAATGAGGTCCCCTCCGTGCGCTAGACTAGATCGTCAGTGCCGCACGGGAAAACCGAAGTCAAGAGAATTTGAGAGAACAGAAATGAGAATTGAGAATGAAAGAAAGCTTGATTGCATTAAATGAAAGCTATTACAAAAGCAAGGTGGTGTCGAGGGATGGAGACACCAGTACAGAGAATTGATTGCTGAAAATGTTTGAATGCTGTATACCCCCTAATAATACTTAAAAAAAATAAACCTAAGTTACATGAGTAGACCAAAAAAAGCCATAGAATCACAATGGAAGTACATGAAATAAAATACTCTATATTTACAATGCAAAGCACCTAGTTTCCTACAAAGCAGGAACAAGTCTTTTGTCAGTGGCAGCGTCTTTGGCATCAGGGTCTGCGCGCGCGGCGTTGTTGGAGTCTGCCTGCGGCTGGGCGCTCGCGAGGGATATCGGTGGGGCGACAGAGGCACCTGCGCGCTTGTCACTTGGCACGGCCAAGACCACGGGGCCGTCCGTGACGCTAGGCATTGGGAGGCTAGCCAGGACGCCACGGGGCGCGCCCAAGGGGTCATGGGGCATGGCTGGAAAGTCGCCCATGACAGGGCTCATGATATTGATGCTGTAATTAGACAATGGGACATCTAGAAATGCTCTGTAACTCAAAGTTAATGAACTCTAAAATTATCAGAATGTAAAATTATAAATATTTGACATATCTTATGTAATTGAGTTACTGATGACTGAATACTGGACAAGCGCCTTTTTGTTTTCAAAGTTCACATAAATGTATTTGTTTGCACTTTCTTATTATATATTGAAAAAAATGTTGGTCCTAAATGAAGTGCAAAATTATGAAGTTAAAGGTTATTTAAAGTAGCTGATTTAATAGTGAAAGAAACAGTGAATTCAGGCAGCCGTTTGGGTCAAATAGTCACCAATTGATTTTGATAACATATGTATGTCTCACTTGACTTTGACTTGCATAAATATCTTTGATTAAATCTTCATGGTGGCTAGAAAATAACAGTAAAAATTGGACAGTTGGAGCAATGTTATTGAATTTCACTATTTGTTAGAAAAGAGGGGAAGAGTAATTGATTCGAGAGAGTCATAATCATTTTTAGGATTCATTGACTTATGAAAAATGTAGCACTGATATTGGCTCATTAAGTCCATGTATTTTTTGTTCATTTGTTTCTTGTGTAGTAGTTAGCTTCTGGAAGTAATTTGACATCATCACTGTGTACTTTATGGCCTTGCTAATACTGAAGCTTCTTTTTGCCTTTGCCAATCGTAAAATATTAGTGTCTATTTAGCTTTAACTGTCTACTTTGACTAATGTTTGTTCGAGAGTATATCATCCAGTTGGGGGATGTGATGTGGTATTCTTATATGATGAAGAGTTTTCCAATTTAGTGCAAATAAGGAGTGAAGATGCTGGGTGTTGCTCAACCTGCAGTTTCGAGATTTTGTTCAATAACGAAGATGCTTCTTCCTTCTACAACATATTGACCTTACATATGTATACCCTTAGTTATAAAGTTGGTAGATGTATGATTTTTGGTAAGGATACTTATTATACAGTTCCCAAGGATATTGAGGGAAATTAACTGCTAAGTTAATTGTGGCTTGTAGTCACTAAAATGATAGATTTGGTGCGCTTTTATTTTCTTGAAGATGGGAATAGTCTCACAAGTTTATATTGTAAGATTCAATCGATTTGATGTTCTTTAAGATAGGAACAATCTCACATATTTTATTTTTGGTACAAAATAATTTGTCATGGTCCATCATGTTGTAATTCGTAGTCTGATAGACATATGGTTTGTAAAGACCCAACTCGTTGTTATTGGAGTAATTATCCCATTTTCTTCATTTAACATTTCAATATGCTAATTTATATGTGTTTGGAAAGTTAGAAGCAAATCGGAAGGAATTTAGATAGAAATGAGGTCATATACCTCTTTATAAAAAGGATAGTTTGGAAAAGTCAACCGAATATTGACCGGTGATTTAGATAGCTCGAAATTAAATTCTGATGATTCAACTAGTTTTGGAGGATCATTTATGACCTATGAGAGCAATCGGAATCGAATTCGGAGGTCCGGTGTAGTTTTCGGCTTGAATTGGCTAAGGTTGAATTTTGGCGAAATCCGAACGGTAGGTGAGATTTTGATTCAGGGCTCGGAATGAAATTCTGAGAGTTGCAGTAGCTCCTTTAGGTGATTTTAGATATACGTGCAAAATTTCATATCATTCGGAGGTGGTTAGGTCGGGTTATTGAGCAAATGTTGGTTTCGGAAAGTTTTGTGAAAATTAAGCTTGAATCCGTGAGAAAAAGGGTGATCTTGATGTTTACTATAGTGTTTTTATGCTGCGAGCAAGTTTGAATGAGGTAATGTGAGGTATTTGTGCTTTTAGTTGTGGTCTCAGGGGCCTCGGGATGTTTTCGGGAGGTTAAACGGGAAAATTTTTGAGTTACAAAAAGTTTGAGAATTCTGGCACCTGGTATTTTCACATCTGCGGAAAAGGATGTCATGACCCAAATCCGGTCGTGATGGCGCCCAACAATTTAGCTAGGCCAGCCAGACCAACAATTCAATTATCACAACGATATCGGTCCCAAATGGACATCCCAAGAAGAATATATGAGTTTAAGAACTCCAATAATAATAAAAATGAACAAAATACCGACACTCCCAAAGATCCGGAGTCACAAGTCTAGAGCCTCTAACAAAAACCAACGGGAATAGAGAGTACCGTATAGAAATACTCAAGTCCGAATACGAAATACAAGTAACAACCGGAAAGGAGTGGAGAAGCTAGGTTATGCGAACGTAGGCGGCTACCTCGACGAACTCGAAATGACACCGCAAACGCTCGGAATCGCTCGTCTACTCGCTCCCGAGTACACGAGTCCGCACACAAAAGGTGCGGGGAGTAGAGGTGAGTACTAAGTACTCGGTGAGTAACAAATATATATAAGTAGCTGACAGTAAGAAATCCACAAAATACCACAATATGGAGCTACACTACAGTCCGAATCTCCTACAAACTAGCAACAACAATACAATACAGCTACCACAGAGTAATTCAACAAATACGGATGCAATGCAATGCACATAACCGCTACGGCGTATAGCCCGATCCAATTTAACGTCGACGGCGCTCACCGGGGGTGTGTACGGACTCCGGAGGGGCTCCTGCAGCCCAAGCGCAATATCGCTACGGCGTGCGTCCCGATCCACATATCAACCAGCTGCGGCGTGCGGCCCGATCCCATGCTCGGTCCACGATAAGCAATTAAGTCACAAACAATTCATTTTCCTTAATTCCGGTTCTCAATTCATAATTTATGAAAAATACTTTAACTTTATTAAATTTGTAAAAGGTGGTGACTTAGCATTTCAAAAGTGTGATTTCAAATTCCAGGACTGAGATCAGTGATTTAAGCAATTATAGCTATCACATAACTATTGTCCTCTAAGGATGCTACAGATCGGCACAAGGCCCCAAACAAGGCTTACAGCCCACAAATATATCAAATACAGTGTATTTCCAACACTAACAACATATTATTCACTTCCGGGATGGACCAAGTCTCAATACCCAATCACAATCAATCCCGCACCTGCCACGGTGTGCGAGCCACGCCCTACTAGCGTCACAATGTGCTAAGCCGGGGTTTCGAACCCTCAGGCTACCATATACACAAACTACTCACCTCTAGCCGGTCGTAGACTCGTCCGCGATGCCTTTTCCTTCGAATTTAGCTCCCTCGTGCGTGGAATCTAGTCAAACCACAATAATTATATCAAATACGGGTCAAATAATCATAACCCATTTCAATTTACATGAAATTCGCATAAATACACCAAGTTGGTAAAACCCGACCCCGGGCCCACTGCTCGGAAAATTCCGAAATTAGTACCAACGCGACCCTCATCTTGCCACGAGTCCGTGCATATAAAATTTATCGAAATCGGAGTTCAAATGGCCTTCCAAATCCAAAAATCCCGTTTTCAATATTTAGGCCACATTTCTTCAAGATTTCAACCCAATTTCATGAAGATTGATGTTAATACTACCATAAAATGATGTTTTTGAGTCAAGAATCTTACCTCCGACGAATACCCGATGACTTCTCGGTGATTTCCTCGAGTTTTCTTCTCTCTAGGGCTCAAAATTATGTTTTGGGGGTGTAAACCCGTAACCCTTCTGCTTCTGGATTTTATTCACTGCCAGAGACTTTTGTTCTTCGCGTTCGCGTGAGCTCCCACGCGTTCGCGAAGAACAGCTCCTCCTTACTCTTCGCGAACGCGACGCTTACCACACGTTTGCGATGCTTAATTCCATTTACCCTTCGTGAACGCGATGCCAACCACGCGTTCGCGATGTTCAAACTCCCAGCCGCCCAGATTCCTTCTACGCGTTCGCGATACACCTCCCGCGAACGCGAAGGACAACTCCCACGACCCTACGCGAACGCGACCCAAGCAACGCATTCGCGATGCTCAAAACCCCTAGCCTACGCGAACGCGTCTCCCCCTCCCACGAACGCGATGCACAAAAGGCTTGGCCTTCGCGAACGCGACACTTGTCACGCGAACGCGAAGGCTTAAGGGCCTGGGCAGAAGTTTTTCTGCAGATTTTTGCCAAGTCCAAATGCCCGGTTGATGGTCCGAAATCATCCCGAGGCCCCCGGAACCCCAATGAAAACCACCAACGTACTCCAAAACATGATACGGACTTGTTCCAATCATAAAAACACCATTCTGAACATCAAAATCACCATTTCCACACGAATTCAAGCCTAAGTTTCTTCAAAACTTTCAAAACTAACATTCAATCCAAAACCCGATCAAACGATGTCCGAATGACCTGAAAATTTGCAGACACATCCAAAATCATATAACGAAGCTACAGAAATTGTCAGAATTCCATTCCGACTCCCGGATCAAAATATCACCTACCATCCGGTTTTCGCCAAAATTCAACTTTCGCCAATTCAAGCCTAAAACTACACCGGACCTCCGAAATCAATTCCGATTGCTCTCCTAAGTCATAAATGATCCCCCGGAACTAGTCAAATCATCAGAATCTGGTTCCGAGCACTCTAACTCAATAGTCAACTCTTGGTTGACTTCTCATATTCAAGCTTTCTTTAAACATGCTATTTGTTTCATTTTCAATCCAAATCACTCCTAAATCACCCGATATATTCTAATACTGATTTAAAAAAATAATATATGTAAATGCAAGGTAACGGGGTGGTAAATTCCCGTAACGACGGGTCGGGTCGTTACATTCTCCCCAACTTAAACAAACGCTCGTCCGCGAGCGGGTTAAGAAACATACCTGGGGTATCAAATAAGTGTGGATATCTGTTCCGCATCTCCTGCTCGGTCTCCCAAGTTGCTTCCTCCACGGGACGACCTCTCCACTGCACTTTCACTGAAGCTATATCCTTGGATCTCAGCTTACGAACCTGTCGACCCAAAATGGCTACCGGTTCCACATCATAAGTCAAGTCTTCATCTAGCTGTATCGTGCTGAAGTCCAACACATGAGACGGGTCTCCGACATACTTCCGGAGCATAGATACATGGAACACCGGGTGAACTCCCGACAAGCTGGGTGGCAAAGCAAGCATATAAGCCACCTCCCCAACTTTCCTAAGCACCTCAAAAGGTCTAATAAACCTTGGGCTCAACTTCCCTTTCTTTCCAAACCTCATAACACCCTTCATAGGCGAAACCTTCAGCAACACCTTCTCACCTACTGAATAAGACACATCTCGGACCTTCCGGTCCGCATAACTCTTCCGACGCGACTGAGCTGTGCGAAGTCTCTCCTGAATCACCTTCACCTTGTCTAAGGCATCTTGGACTAACTCTGTCCCCAACAACCTAGCCTCGCCGGGCTCGAACCAACCAACTGGAGACCTACACCTCCTCCCATATAAAGCTTCATACGGTGCCATCTGAATGCTGGACTAATAGCTATTATTATAAGCAAACTTCGCCAAAGGCTAATAATCAGCCCACGAACCACCAAAATTAATGATACAAGCACGCAACATGTCCTCCAATATCTGAATAGTACGCTCAGACTGCCCATCCGTCTGTGGATGAAATGCTGTGCTCAGCTCTACCTGTGAACCCAACTCTCGCTGAAATGTCCTCCAGAACTGAGAAGTGAACTGGGTACCTCTGTCCGATATAATAGAAATGGGAACTCCATGCAATCTCACTATCTCACGGATGAATACCTCTGCCCAACCGCTCTGAGGAATAAGTAGTACACACTGGGATGAAGTGAGCTGACTTGGTCAACCTATCCACCACCACCCAAACTGAATCAAACTTCCTCGCTGTCCGAGGGAGTCTACTAACAAAGTTCATAGTTATTCTTTCCCACTTCCACTCCGGAATATCAATACGCTGGAATACACCACCAGGTCTCTGATGCTCATACTTGACCTGCTGACAGTTTAGACACCGAGCCACATGGCTCACAATATCTTTCTTCATCTTTCTCCACCAGTAATGCTGCTTCAAATCCTGGTACATCTTCGCGGCTCCTGGATGAATAGAATACCGCGAGCTATGGGCCTCCTCCAATATCAACTCACGAAGGCCATCAACATTGGGCACGCATATCCGGCCCTGCATCCGCAATACACCATCACTATCAATAGTGACATCTCTAGCATCATCATGCTGAACTCTGTCCTTAAGGACAAGTAAGTGTGGGTCATCATACTGGCGCTCTCGAATATGATCATATAAAGAAGAACGAGCTACTACACAAGCCATCACCCGACTGGGCTCAGAAATATCCAGTCTTACCATCTGATTAGCTAACGCCTGAACATCAACTGCTAGGGGTCTCTCCCCAACTGGAATATATGCCAAACTGCCCATACTAATGGCCTTCCGGCTCAATGCATCAGCCACTACATTGGCTTTCCCGGGATGGTACAAGATAGTAATATCATAGTCTTTAAGCAATTCAAGCCATCTCCGCTGCCTCAAATTTAGATCTTTCTGCTTAAACAAATGCTCAAGGCTGCGGTGGTCTGTATATACATCACAAGATACACCATATAGGTAATGCCTCCAAATCTTCAAGGCATGAACAATAGCAGCTAACTCCAAATCATGAACAGGGTAGTTCTTCTCGTGGGGCTTTAGTTGACGAGAAGCATATGCAATAACTCTACCCTCCTGCATCAACACACAACCGAGTCCAACTCTAGAAGCATCACAATACACCATATACGACCCTGAAGCTGATGGTAACACAAGTACTGGAGCGGTGGTCAAAGCCTCCTTGAGCTTCTGAAAGCTCTCCTCACATTCATCAGACCACACAAATGGAGCATTCTTCTGTGTCAACTTAGTCAACGGTGAAGCAATAGATGAGAAATCCTGAACAAACCGGCGATAATAGCCTGCCAAGCCGAGAAAACTCCGAATTTCCGTAGCTGAGGAAGGTCTGGGCCAATTCTGCACTGCCTCGACCTTCTGTGGATCAACCCGAATACCATCACTGGACACTATATGTCCCAGAAAACCCACAATATCAAGCCAGAACTCACACTTAGTGAATTTTGCATAAAGCTTCTCTTCTCTCAACCTCTGCAATACCACTCTCAAGTGTTGTGCATGCTCCTCCTGGCTGCGTGAATATACCAGAATATCATCAATAAACACAATCACAAAAGAATCAAGGTACGGCCGAAATACACTATTCATCAAGTGCATGAATGTTGTTGGGGCATTAGTCAACCCGAAAGACATCACCAGGAACTCGTAGTGCCCATATCGCGTCCTGAACGCTGTCTTCATAATATCCGAGTCCCTAATCTTCAATTGATGATAGCCCGATCGAAGATCAATCTTAGAAAATACACTAGCTCCCTGGAGCTGATCAAATAGGTCCTCGATACGAGGCAATGGGTATTTATTCTTCACTGTTACCTTGTTCAGCTGCTGTAATCAATGCACATTCTCATTGTGCCATCTTTCTTCTTTACGAACAACACGGTGCACCCCAAGGTGACACACTTGGACGAATGAAACCCTTATCTAAGAGTTCCCGAAGCTGGCTCTTTCAATTCTTTTAACTCCGCTGGTGCCATGCGATAAGGAGGAATAGAAATGGGTTGAGTGCCGGCACCAAGTCAATACCAAAGTCAATATCTCTGTCGGGCGGCATGCCCGGTAGGTCTGCTGGAAATACATCCGAAAACTCCCTCACAATGGGGACCGAATCCAGGACTGGGTGTCTCGGCCTCAACATTTCTAATGAAGGCCAAATAAGATAAATAACCCTTGCCAATCATTCGTTGGGCCTTTATATAAGAAATCACCCTTGTCGAATACATAATCAGTCAAGCCACGCCACTCGATCCTTGGATTACCTGGAATAGCTAGTGTGACTGTCTTGGCATGACAGTCCGGAATCGCATGGTAAGGAGATAGCCAATCCATGCCTAGAATAACATCGAAATCTACCATGCCCGGTAGTAATAGATCAACTCGGGTCTCCAGACCCCCAATAGTAATAATACAGGATCGATATACCTGATACACAACAACAGTATCCCCCACCGGGGTAGACACATGTACGGGCAAATCAAGAATACCACGGGTCATACCCAAATGATGTGCAAAATAAGTAGAGACATAAGAATAGGTGGATCCGGGATCAAATAAGACGGAAGCATCCCTGTGGCAGACTGAGATAATACCTGAAATGACCGCATCTGAAGCACTAGCATCCTTCCTATCCGGAAGAGCATAGAAACGAGCCTGGCCTCCACCAATACGATCCTCACCCCTAGGGCGACCTCCGGATACCTGGCCACCAGTCCTAGCCGACTGTGCTGGCGCTGAAGAAACAGGAGTAGAAGACGAAGGCTGATCCCTCTGCTGAGACCGCTTACGAAGCCACTGAGGACACTCTCTCCTGATATGGCCCAAATCGCCGCACTCAAAACAACGGCCTGAAGATGAAAGAAGGGGCTGCTGAGGACCCCTCGCTACAGACGAACCCTGTGCTGAGGAAGCAAGAGCAGAGCTCTGAGCTGGAAGAGCACTCAGTGCAGGCTGACTCTGCTGACGGCTCTGCTGACCCTGATAACCTTGCTGGCCTTGACGACCACGATCTGATGAAACCCCACTGGACACTGTACGTCCAGACTGATGAGACCTGAAAGAGCGACCTCTGCTATGCTGAAATTGGCCCCTAGACGGAGCACCACTGTAACTGCCAGTAGCACGAGGCCTCTTAGCCTCTCTCTCCTCCCGCTCTCTGCGGCTATCTGTCTCAATGTGATGGGCAGCATCAACCACCTCCTCAAAGGTAACTGCCGAAGCTCTCTCCCTGGTCATCAATATGCGGATGGGATAAATAAGGCCATCGATAAATCTCCGAATCCTCTCTCTCTCCGTAGGAACCATCCACATGGCATGACGGGCCAGCTGTGTGAATCTCATCTCATACTGAGTAACCGTCATATCTCCTTGCTTCAACCACTCGAACTGACGTCGCAGCTCCTCTCTCTGAGACTGAGGCACGTACTTCTCCAAAAATACCGTAGAGAACTGCTTCCAAGTGAGGGGCACTGCCCGAGCGGGCCTACGCCTCTCGAAATCCTCCTACCACTGAAATGCTGCACCTGTGAACTGAAAAGTGGTGAATGAAACACCGCTGGACTCTAAAATACCCGCGGTGTGAAGCATCCGCTGACATCTGTCAAGAAAACCCTGGGCGTCCTCGCCCTCAGCACCACTGAATGTCGGAGGCTGTAGCCTCTCAAATCTCTCCAAACAACGTTGCTCATCGTCGGGCATAACTGGAACCATATAAGAGGAGCCGGTGCAACGAGCGCAACTGGGCTGGACCGGCTCGGGTGTGTGAGCCACGGGGGTCCGATTCCCTCCCCCTGCTGTGAAGAAGATGCTGCAGCAGTAGCCGCAACTACCTGTGCCAAGCTCGTGCACACCGATAAGATCCTGAGCCAAGGTCTCCCGAAGACCCGGTATCACGATAGGCACTGCCGGTGCCCGAACCTCTGAGTTGCCGGAGCGTCCGCCGCCGGAATCCGGTCCCTGAGTCTGGGCCACTGGTGCGGGAATTTGAACCTGAGTCTGGTCAGGTGGTGGGTCAGCAGGTGTTGGCGCTGCTGCCCTACCTCTACCACGACCACGGCCTCCGGGTGCCAATGGTGGTCGTCCGCCACGTCCGTTAGCTCGTGTTCTCGCCATCTGCGAGAGAATAGAGTATGGAAAGATTTAATTTCATGATAACACAAATCGCACGATATGAATTCAAGAAAATGAGGTTTTTCCTAAAGTTTCGGTAGCCCTTCGAAGATAGATACGGACGTCTACGTACCGATCTGCGAAAGCCTACTAAACCAGCTCATGACTCGCGAGTCCTAATAACCTAGGGCTCTGATACCAACTTGTCACGACCCAAATCCGGTCGTGATGGCGCCCAATAATTTAGCTAGGCCAGCCAGATCAACAATTCAATTATCACAATGATATCAGTCCCAAATGGACATCCCAAGAAGAATATATGAGTTTAAGAACTCCAATAATAATAAAAATGAACAAAATACTGACACTCCCAAAGATCCGGAGTCACAAGTCTAGAGCCTCTAACAAAAACCAACAGGAATAGAGAGTATTGTATAGAAATACTCAAGTCTGAATACGAAATACAAGTAACAACTAGAAAGGAGTGGAGAAGCTAGGTTCTGCGTAGCCTATATGCTTGCCTTGCCACCCAGCCTGTCAGGTGTTCACCCGGTGTTCCATGTATCTATGCTCCGTAAGTACGTTGGAGATCCGTCAGATGTGAGACTTCAGCACGATACAGCTGGATGAGGACTTGACCTATGATGTGGAGCCGGTAGCCATTTTGGGTCGACAAGTTCGTAGGTTGAGATCCAAAGACATAGCTTCGGTGAAAGTGCAGTGGAGAGGTCGTCCCGTAGAGGAGGCAACTTGGGAGAATGAGCTGGAGATGCGGAGCAGATATCCACACTTATTTGATACTCTAGGTATGTTTCTTAACTCGCTCGCGGACGAGCGTTTGTTTAAGTTGGGGAGAATGTAATGACCCGACTCGTCGTTACGGGAGTTATTCCCCATTTTCTTCATTTAACACTTCAATATGCTCATTTATATGTGTTTGGTAAGTTAGAAGCAAATCGGAAGGAATTTAGATAGAAATGAGGTCATATATCTCTTTATGAAAATGATAGTTTGGAAAAGTCAACCGAATGTTGACCGGTGAGTTAGATATATCGGAATTGAATTCTGATGATTCGACTAGTTTCGGGAGATTATTTATGATCTAGGAGAGCAATCGGAATCGAATTCGGAGGTCCGGTGTAGTTTTAGGCTTGAATTGGCTAAGGTTGAATTTTGGCGAAATCCGAACGGTAGGTGAGATTTTGATTCGAGGCTCGAATTGAAATCCGAGAGTTATAGTAGCTCCATTAGGTGATTTTGGATATGCGTGCAAAATTTCATGTCATTCAGAGGTGGTTAGGTCGGGTTTTAGAGCTAATGTTAGTTTCGAAAATTTTTGTGAAAATTATGCTTGAATCCGTGAGAAAAGGGTGATCTTGATGTTTACGATAGTGTTTTTATGCTGCGAGCAAGTTTGAGTGAAGTAATGTGAGGTATTTGTGCTTTTGGTTGGGGTCCCGGGGGGCTCGGGATGTTTTCGGGAGGTTAAACGGGAAAAGTTTGGAATTACAACAAGTCTGAGAATTCTGGCACTGGTATTTTCGCATCTGCGGAAATGGACCGCAGAAGCGGTTTTGCAGATGCTGTTATTCGATCAGAGAAGATGCCATTTTGGCCTGGGGGAGATTTCCACAGAAATGGACTTAGTTCCGCAGGAGCGGTCCTCGCAGAAGTAAGGAATAACTCGCAAAAGCGAGATTGGGCCGGAAGGGTATTTCCGCAGAAGCGGGCCTGGAGCCGCAGGAGTGGTCTCGCAGGTGCGATGACTGGGCCGCAGAAGCGACATAATCTCCGCAGAAGCGGACGCGCTTCAGCGACCATATTTCCGCAGAAGCGGAAATCGTCAGTGATTAATTATAACAGAGTATCGAAATTACGGAGCTTAAACATACACTTTTAACTTCGGGGAGAGACGAACTTCGAGGGTTTTCAAGGAGAAACAGTGGGAAATCATCAGGTAAGGGTTCCTAAACCCAAATTATGTTGTTATAACACAAAAAAATAGATTAAACGCCCCGAAACCTGTGAATTTAAGTGAAAAACATGTTGGTTAGGGCTTGGAAATTTAGAAAGATAAAAGTAAAAGTTGAGGGGTCAAACGTACTCCGTTTTCGATTAATTTTATATGCACAGACTCGTGGCGAGACGGGGATTATGTTGGTACTAATTTCGGAACTTTTTGAGCAGCGGGCCTGGGGTCGGGTTTTACCAACTTAGTACGTTTATGTGTATTTCATATAAATTGAATTGGGTTATGTTTCTTTGACCCGTAATTGATATAATTGTTGTGGTTTGGCAAGATTCTACGTGCGAGGCAGCGAATTCTAAAGGAAAAGGCATTGCGGACGAGTCTACGACCGGCTAGAGGTGAGTAGTTTGTGTATATGGTAGCCCGAGGGTTCGAAACCCCGGCTTAGCACATTGTGACGCTAGTAGGGCGTGGCTCGCACCCCGTGGCAGGTGCGGGATGGATTGTGACTGGGGATTGAGACTTAGTCCATCCCGAATGAGTATAATATGATTTTTGTGGTTGAAGGATACTGTGTTTGATATAATTGTGGGCTGTAAGCCGTGTTTGGGGCCTTGTGCCGACCTGTAGTATCCCTAAGGGATAGTTATATATGTGATAGCTATACTTGCTTAGTCACTAATCTCAGTCCTGGTTTGAAATCATCGTATTGAAATGCTAAGTCACCTATTTTGCAAAAATTAATAAAAGTTAAAGTATTTTCATAATTTATGAACCGGAACCTAGAAATAAATAATTGAGCTGTTGTGTGTCTTATATACTTGTTGTGGACTGAGGATGGATAAGGCTGCACGTCGCAGCGGTTGATATGAGGATCGGGTTGCACGTCGCAGCGGTATTGCGCTTGGGTTGTAGGAGCCCCTCCAGAGTCTGTACACACCCCCAGTGAGCGCCGCAGACGCTAAATGGATCGAGCTACACGCCGTAGCGGTTACGTGCATTACATTGCATCATTATGTGTTGAATTATCCGTGATAATTGTATTGTACTGTTGTTGCTACTTCGTAGGAGGATCGGACGGTAGTTTAGCTTCATTTTGTGGTATTCTGTGAATTTCTTGCTTTCAGCTACTTGTATATATTTATTACTCACTGAGTACTTAGTACTCACCCCTACTCCCTGCACCTTTGTGTGCGGATTCAGGTACTCAGGAGAAGTAGACGAGCATTCCAGCTTTCACAGAGTCATATCGAGTTGCTGAGGTAGCTGCCGGCGTTCGCAGAACCTAGCTTCTCTTTCCATTCAGTTATTACTATATGATTCTGACTTAAGTATTTCATTCAGTATTTCTATGACTATTCAGTTTTGTTTAGAGGCTCTAGACTTGTGACTCAAGATCTTTGAAAGTGTTGGTTGTTTTCGCACTTCTTAGTATTTTGTTTGTATTATTATTATTGGAGTTTCTATGACTCATATATTCTTCTTGGGTTGTCCATTTGGGACTGATATTATTTGTGAAAAATGTTTGTTGGTCTGGCTGGCCTAGCTTGATTGTAGGGCGCCATCACGACCGGATTTGGATCGTGACATGGTTGGGAATCAACAACGACGAGACTTTACATTACTAGGAAAGTATTTTGCAAACCTTGCAAGCGTGTATCGTGCATTGAAATCGTGCATAGCACGGGCATCTCCATCTAGTATAATAATATAATAAATAAGAGAAAGCCTTGTGTACGACGAAGGGTATTTCAGTAATTGTTGATTCTTTGTGGTTAAGGAGGTAATTTCCCTCTGCTTATTCTTGTAAAGAAGCGCGTCACTATTGTATGTTGTTGAAATTGCCCCAGTAAGAACCTAAACATTTTCTCCGTCTTGATATTCATATATTCCAGCAAATTCTACAATGTTCTCTTTCTTCCGCTCTATTTAGCATTCAGTTCTGCGTATTATATTTCCCAAAGGCTCCATTTGTGGTTTCTAAATTTCTAGCCTAGCTCTGTTTCATTTGTTAGTTCTAATGAGGCTCCATTTGTGGTTTCTAAAAAAATTTACTAACTCTTACGTTTGGGCTCCACCATTGGAGTGTTTTTTGCTCATCACTTCTGGATTTTCTATGAAGGTTTGTCAATTTTTTGCTTTTCCTACTCTTTTGCATAATATCTTGCAAGATCTTTAGCAACATGTCAGTAATTCTATCTGATCTGCACATGCATCTATGAAAATAGGTTCGTGGTTATTGTATACTCCCGGTCTTTGATGTCGTTCATTCCTTGTTATCTCTCATTCCTTCTGCTCTTTGCTTCTTTCTTCTAGTGAGTTAATTGTTCATTTCATTTTTACTATTTCTTCTCAATGTGTTTTCAATTTATATTTTTTCTGCTTAGTTTCTGTAATTGTTTTCTTTTTAATTTTGTTATTTATTGCTTGTTATATGTTGTTCCTTTTGGATTTTCTTGAGATTTTAGTTTCCTGACCATTAAGAAGCAGGAAATAGAAGCATAAAAGCACTTTTAGTTTGTTGAGATTTGAAAGAAGAATTCGAGAAAGTCACTTGACTCTACAAATTTTGTTTCACAGTAATCTATCCCAAACTTTCCTTTGAATCTATAGTTTTTGTTAGATATTTATTTGCATGTTAGTGGATTTATCCAATTAATACACCGATGCACGTATGGTGCTTGATAATATGCCAGAAATAATGGAATGTGTTTTTTTCCTTTTCTCTGGTGACAGGTGTTCTACTATAACAATAATTATGCCTCACTCTAAAATAAGTTGGGATGGGCGATATGAATCTTTCATTGATTTTAGAATGCTCAAGTACATACTTATATATCATTCCGCAATCTAAATGGTGTTTCTCTGCTGTAAATTGAGCCAACGATCCGAAAAGTGTTGTTCAGTTGGGAATTCAGTTGTCTGTAGCTGCTAAAAACTTAATCTCTTTGTTTGCTTGCATTTGCAACTCTCAGTTTTCTTTCCCTTGGAATTAATGTGAAACTTCATAAGTAACATTATGTCACGACCCTAGTTCACCAATTGTGAACATGTCGTGATGGCACCCAGTCCCCACGACTAGGTAAGCCTAACACGTTGCGGAATCTATAAATTATAATTACTTAAATAAGAAACAGTGGAAAATAACATAAAAGATATGTAATCCGTGCCACTTGGCACATACATCCGTCACACAATAAATAAACACTACCAAGATCCGGAACCCCACGGTAACACAGACTAAAAGAGAAATACAACCGTGGCTCTATGTGTAAAGAGTATCTAACAACGAAATGAAGAAAAATGTCAACTAGTAATACTAGAATAGAAGGGAAGCCTCCGGATCCGCGGACGTAGCGGATCATACCTCGAAGTCTCCCAGAAAGCTGCAGAATCACCTAGTACGAGCCTGCTCTGATGTACCTGGATCTGCACAACAAAAGTGTGCAGAAGAGTAATATGAGTACACCACAGCGGTACTCAGTAAGTGCCAAGCCTAACCTCGATGGAGTAGTGACGAGGAAGGTCGGGGCCCTACCGAGAAATAACAATATAATGACAGTAACAATATCGAACAGTTCAAATTATCATAAGAATGAAATAACAACAATGAGGAGAAATCAACACAACAATGTACAACTCAACAAGTCCAGGATCTCCAGGAATTGAACCCGTAGTCCACATTTCAATAATCTCAGGATCTCGGGAATCGAACCCGTAGTCAACATTTCAATAATCTCGGGATCTCGGGAATCGAACCCGTAGTCCACATTTCAATAATCTCGGGATCTCGGGAATCGAACCCGTAGTCCACATTTCAATAATCTCAGGATCTCGGGAATCGAACCCGTAGTCCACATTTCAATAATCTCAGGATCTCGGGAATCGAACCCGTAGTCCCTACCAGTATCACGCCGGGTCTCTGGGAATCGAACCCACAGCCCTGGGTCTCCGGGAATCGAACCCGCAGTCCACAAGCACAGCCAATAAAGGAAATCCACAGAGAGAATAATTATGCTTAACTATAACTTCCCCGAAAAATGGTGCCAATAATTATCAAGGAGTTCAAATAAGGCAATTAGACAACTAAACAGTTAAGTGCTACCTAATCATGCTTTTCTAACCACTACCGGATAAAAGTATCAAATTAACAGCCCAAGACAGGAATATCGCTCATCGAACGTTTGAAATAAAGTACGTGTTCAACAACCAGCGCATGTACACGCCCGTCACCTCGCGTACAAGGCATTTAAACTATCACATAATATCCTAGGGGTGAAAATTCCCCCACACGAGGTTAGACAAGCCACTTACCTCAATTCCGGTACAAAACCGCTAAGGAACAACCCTCTTGCCGCGAATGTCGGCCTCCACAAGTGTAGTATCTGATAAAAATCAATAGAATCACATCAAAATAGGCTAATTGGGCATTACCCAATCAAATTAACTCAAAATACACCAAAACCCACAAGTTGCCAAAACCCGACTTTCGGTACGCTTATCGAAAAATCACGAAAGTTGTATATTCGGAACTCTTGTCTCAATACGAGTCTAAGCATATAAATTTTACCAAATTCGGACTCCTTTTGGCCATTCAAAACCTTGATTTCCTAGAGTTCAAGCCTAGGGCTAAATCCTCCATAAATTACCCCAAATTCCTCCATTTTCATGATATAATTGCATAATATTACCAATACTAATCATAGATTAAGTCCATAGTTGATTACCTGATGATTTCCCTTGAATTTCTCTTCAAAATCGCCCAAATCGCCTCTAAAGCCGAGACCCAAAATGTGTGAAATGTTCTGAAATTTTTCTAACTTCGGATACACTTACTTACAGCGATTTTCGCTTCTGCGGAATATTTTCCGCTCCTATGCACCCGTATCCGCGACCAAAGGGTCGCTTCAGCGGTTCCAGGCCTGGCCGGCCATTTCCGCTTCTGCGAACAAGAGGGCCGCTTAAGCGGATCCGCTTCTGCGAAGAAGCTTCCGCTTTTGCGGACACATCCGCCTCTGCGCATAATTGACCGCTTCTGCGGTCTCGCCCAAACGGTAAGATGTCCGCTTCCGCGGACCATGTCCATTTCTCCCCGTCCGCTTCTGCGATCACTGGCATCGCACCAGCGTCCCCGCTTCAGCGGATTGGATTCCGCTTCTGCGGAAATAGCCGCTCCTACGCATCTCTTCCGCTTCTGCGGACACGCTCCTGCGTCCAAAATTCCGCAGGAGCGGAAACAACAGAAGCAGGATCCCAACCTGCAATTCTTCCACAATTTCTCCCGTTTAACCATCCGAAATCACCCCGAGGCCCCGGGACCTCATCCAAACATACCAACACATCTTAATACCTTATTCGAACTTGCTCCAATCCTCAAAACACGTCTAATAACATCAAAACCCATAATTCACATCGAATTCAAGCCTAAATTTCTTAAAACTTTCCGAATTGCACATTCGATCTAAAACCCGACCAAACGACGTCCGAATGACCTGAAAAGTTGCGGACATATCCAAAATCACATAACGAAGCTACAGAAATTGTCGGAATTTCATTCCGACCCCCGGATCAAAATCTCACCTATCGTTCGGATTCGCCAAAATTTCAACCTTCGGCATTTCAAGCCTAATTGAGCTACGGACCTCCAAAATACATTCCGAACGCGCTCCTAACCCCGAAATCACCTAACGGAGCTAATGGAACCATCGGATTTCCGTTCCGAGATCGTCTTAACAATGTTCCGGCTACGGACCGTTTTCTAGTTTCAAAGCTCTTATTTAGGGACTAAGTGTCCCAAAATGCTCAAATTTTCGGAACCGACTCTCCCGGCAACCCACAATAGCAGAAATGAACTTAGGGGAACAGTTAAATTAGGGATTGGGGCGTAATTTTTCTAAAACGACCGGTCGGGTCGTTACATCTTCCCACACTTAAAGATTCGTTCGTCCTCGAACGAGCATAGAAAACATACCTGGAGTAGTGAAAAGATGAGGGTACTGGCTGCGCATATCCTGCTCAGTCTCCCAAGTCGCCTCCTCGACCAGCTGGCCCCGCCACCGAACCTTTACCGAAGCGATGTTCTTTGACCTTAGCTTTCTGACCTGCCTGTCTAGAATGGCTACTGGCTCCTCAACATAAGACAGATCCTTGTCTAGCTGAACAGATGTGAAATCCAACACATGCGACGGGTCACCATGGTATCTCCGGAGCATGGAGACATGAAATACGGGGTGAACTCCGGCTAGGCCGGGAGGTAAGGCCAACTCATAAGCAACCTCCCCAACACGCCTCAAAATCTCAAAAGGGCCAATAAATCTAGGATTCAGCTTCCCTTTCTTTCCAAACCTCATAACACCATTCATGGGCGAGACTCGAAGCAGAACCCGCTCACCAACCATAAAAGCCACATCGCGAACCTTCTTGTCCGCATAACTCTTCTGTCTAGACTGGGCTGCACGAAGTCTGTCCTGAATTACCTTGACCTTGTCCATAGCATCCCGAACCATATCAGTACCTAGCAACCTGGCCTCGCCCGGCTCAAACCAACCCACGGGAGACCTGCACCTCCTACCATATAGGGCCTCGTACGGTGCCATCTGAATACTGGACTGGTAGCTATTGTTATAAGCAAACTCCGCCAGTGGCAGAAGTGATCCCATGAACCTCCAAACTCAATCACGCACGCACGGAGCATATCCTCCAAAAAACTGAATAGTGTGCTCGGACTGACCATCAGTCTGGGGGTGAAACATTGTGCTCAGCTCTACCCGAGTACCTAACTCCTGCTGTACGGCTCTCCAGAACCGTGAAGTGAACTGAGTGCCTCTATCTGAAATGATGGAAACTGGAATACCATGCAGCCGAACTATCTCCTTGATATAGATCTCCGCCGGTCGCTCCGATGAATAAGTAGTGCTCACCGGTATAAAATGGGCGGACTTGGTCAGCCGATCCACAATAACCCAAATAGAATCAAACTTCCTAATAGTCCGTGGAAGCCCAGGATACAAAGTCCATGGTGATGCGCTCCCATTTCCACTCTGGAATCTCAATCCGCTGCATCAATCCACCCGGACGCCGATGCTCATACTTCACCTGCTGGCAGTTGAGGCATCTAGAAAACATACCTAGAGTAGTGAAAAGATGAGGGTACTGGCTGCGCATATCCTGTTCGGTCTCCCAAGTCGCCTCCTCGACCGGCTGGCCCCGCCACTGAACCTTTACCGAAGCGATGTTCTTTGACCTTAGCTTTCTGACTTGCCTGTCTAGAATGGCTACTGGCTCCTCAACATAAGACAGATCTTTGTCTAGCTGAACAGATGTGAAATCCAACACATGCGACGGGTCATCATGGTATCTCCGGAGCATGGAGACATGAAATACGGGGTGAACTCCGGCTAGGCTCCGAAAGATCTAGTCTAACAAACTGCCTGGCCAAAGCCTGAACATCCATCGCCATAGGCCTCTCCGAGACTGGTAGATATGCTAAACTCCCCAAACTCTCTGCCCGATGACTCGAGGCATCGGCAACCACATTAGCCTTGCCTGGATGATAGAGAATAGTAATATCATAGTCCTTCAGTAGTTCCAGCCATCTTCTCTGACGCATGTTCAGGTCCTTCTGCTTAAGCAAGTGCTGCAAGCTCCGGTGATCAGTGTAGATCTCAGAAGGAACCCCATATAAATAATGACGCCAAATTTTCAAGGCGTGAACAATGGCGGCTAGCTCCAAATCATGAACAGGGTAATTCTTCTCATGCACCTTCAGCTGTCTCGACGCGTAGGCAATCACCCTACCGTCCTGCATCAATACCGCACCGAGTCCAACTCGTGAGGCATCACAATATACAGTATAGGACCCCGAACCCGTAGGCAACATCAATATAGGGGCCGAAGTCAAAGCTGTCTTGAGCTTCTGAAAGCTCGCCTCACACTCGTCTGTCCACTGAAAAGGGGCACCCTTTTGGGTCAATCTAGTCATAGGTTGTGCAATCGAAGAGAACCCCTCTACGAAACGACGGTAGTAGCCCGCCAAACCAAGGAAACTGCGAATCTCAGTAGCGGAGGAGGGTCTGGGCCAACTCTGCACGGCCTCCACCTTCCTCGGATCTACTCGAATACCATCACTCGACACCACGTGCCCCAAAAATGCCACTGAACTCAACCAGAATTCACATTTAGAGAACTTGGCATAAAGCTGCTTCTCCCTCAGGATCTGAAGCACTATCCTCAAATGTTGCTCGTGCTCTTCCCGGCTCCGAGAATATACTAGAATATCATCAATGAAGACAATCACGAACGAGTCCAGGATAAGGCCTGAACACACTGTGCATCAAATGCATAAATGCTGCTGGGGCATTAGTCAACCCAAAAGACATCACGAGGAACTCATAGTGACCATACCGGATCCTGAAGGCAGTCTTCGGGATATCTGGCTCCCGAATCTTCAGCTGGTGATACCCGGAGCGCAAATCAATCTTAGAAAACACATGTGCGCCCTGTAACTGGTCAAATAAATCATCAATACGGGGCAAAGGATACCGGTTCTTCACTGTAACCTTATTCAGCCGACGATAGTCAATACACATACGCATAGAACCGTCCTTTTTCTTCACAAACAATACAGGAGCACCCCAAGGCGACTCACTGGGTCGAATGAAACCCTTACCCAACAACTACTATAACTAATCCTTCAACTTCTTCAACACAGGAGGAGCCATACGGTACGGTGGAATAGAAATGGGCCGAGTGCCCGCAACAAATCAATAGCAAAATCAATATCTCTGTCGGGCGGCATGCCCGGAAGATCGGCTGGAAATACATCGGCAAAGTCACGTACCACATGAACAGAATCAATAGAGGGAGTGTCAATACTGACGTCCCGCACATAGGCTAGATAAGCAGCACACCCCTTCTCAACCATACGCTGAGCTCCGAGAAAAGAAATAACACGGCTAGGGGTGTGATCTAGAGTACCACTCCACTCAATACGTGGAATGCCTGGCATAGCCAGCGTCACGGTCTTGGCGTGACAATCAAGAATAGCATAATGGGGCGACGACCAGTCCATGCCCAGAATAATATCAAAATCGACCATCCCAAGCAGCAATAGATCCGCTCTGGTCTCAAAATCACAAATGGTAATCAAACACGACCGATATACGCGGTCCACAGCCAAAGAATCACCCACCGGAGTGGAAACATAAATGGGGGCACTCAAAGAATCCCGAGGCACACCCAGGTGAGAAGCAAAGTAAGAAGACACATATGAAAAAGTGGAACCGGGGTCGAATAGAACCGATGCCTCCCTGTGACTAACCAGAATAATACCTGTGATAACAGAGTCAGATGCGACAGCCGCGGCGCGATCAGGAATAGCATAGAATCTGGCCTGTCCCCCCTCTCGAGGGCGGCCTCTAGAACCCTGACCCCCGCCCCTGGCTGGCTGGGCAGGTGGAATAGCAGCTGGAGCTGGAATGATAGCCTGCTGACCCTGAGAGCCACGCTGATGCTGCGAAGACTGGTGAGGTGCTCCCCTCCTACGCCCGGGGCACTCCCTAACCAGGTGGCGAGTATCCCCGCACTCAAAACAAGCTCTGAGAGGACGCGGTGGCTGTGACTGACCGGCCTCACCCCCACTAGTCTGACCCCTGGAAGGACCCCGCGCAGGAGGTGCACTGGAAACTGGGGGAGCATAATAAGGCTCCTGTGGTGCTGGAAGACCTGGAGTGCTACCGGCTGCGGGCAATGCTGAGTGAACTGGACGACCGGAATATCCCCTGCTAAAACGACCGGCTGCTGAAGTGCGGGCACCAGAGAAATGGCCCGACTCACGAGACCTCTTGGCCTCCCTCTCTCCCCGCTCTCTAGGGAGCATACTCTCGATCCTCCTGGCAATGCTCACTGCCTGCTGATAAGATATATCCATCTCCAACTCTCTGGCCATGCTAGACCAGATCGGCGGGATAAGGCCCTCAATAAATCTCTGCACTCTCTCCCGGACCGTGGCAACCAAAGCCGGTGCATGCCTGGCTAGACGGGTGAAACTAATAGCATACTCCGATACTGACATGGAGCCCTGTCGCAATCTCTCAAACTCCGAGCGCCAAGAATCCCTAAGGCTCTGGGGAACAAACTCCGTCAAAAACAGATTTGAAAACTGCGTCCAGGTCAACGAAGCGGACTCCTCCGGACTATCCAACTCATACGTGCGCCACCAATCATAAGCGGTCCCACGAAACTGAAACGTAGTGAAGGAAACCCCGCTGGTCTCCACAATCCCCATGGTAGAAAGAATACGATGACACTCCTCTAGAAAACCCAATGCATCATCTGAAACCAGACCACTAAACACTGGAGGGTCATATTTCTTGAACCTCTCCAATCTACGCTGCTCGTCCTCGGAGGCAGCTGGTCCACCTCCTGGTTGTGCTGGGGCGGCAGGAGGCATAACCAAAACATCTGGAACATGTCCCACTGGCACACGCTGCTCCGGTGTAACGGCTACGGGAGTATGGGCCCCTCCCCCGGCCTGAGATGTAGCTGCAACAAGAGGAAGCAGTCCTGCCTGGGCTAAAGTGGTATACATGCTCGTGAACTGAGCCAGGGTCTCCTGTAGTGCTGGAGTAGTAGCAGCTGTAGTCGGTGTACCAGGTGCCTGCGCTCCAACCTGGTCTACCGGTGGCACCTCGGCGGCAGCGCGCGATGGTGCTGTGGGCTGCACCTCGGGCGCGTCATCGACCTCTACCTCGGCCTTGGCCTCTGGCGGCAGCAGCAGAGGGCGCGTGTGCCTAATCCTCATGAGTAGCACGTGTCCTCAC
Organism: Nicotiana noctiflora; assembly: GCA_032618575.1. Lineage (NCBI taxonomy): Eukaryota > Viridiplantae > Streptophyta > Magnoliopsida > Solanales > Solanaceae > Nicotiana > Nicotiana noctiflora. The sequence continues at coordinate 62,698 of JASVEL010009602.1, read as the reverse complement.
CATCTGTGAGAGAATAGAAGATAGAAGTTTAGATTTGGTGTCAAAAGATCTCACGACAAGGAATTCAAAAGAAATAAAGAGTTTCCTAATCAGTTACATAGCCCCTCGTAGATAAATACGGACGTCTCCGTATCGATCAGCGAGACTCTAAATAACCGGTCTGTGTCCCGTGACTCCTATGAACCTAGAGCTCTGATACCAACTTGTCACGACCCTAGTTCACCAATTGTGAACATGTCGTGATGGCACCCGGTCCCCACGACTAGGTAAGCCTAACACGTTGCGGAATATACAGGTTATAAATACTTAAATAAGAAACAGCGGAAAATAACATAAAAGATATGTAATCCGTGCCACTTGGCACATACATCCGTCACACAATAAATAAACACTACCAAGATCCGGAACCCCACGATAACACAGACTAAAAGAGAAATACAACTGTGGCTCTATGTGTAAAGAGTATCTAACAACGAAATGAAGAAAAATGTCAACTAGTAATACTAGAATAGAAGGGAAGCCTCCGGATCCGCGGACGTAGCGGATCATACCTCGAAGTCTCCCAGAAAGCTGCAGAATCACCTAGTACGAGCCTGCTCTGATGTACCTGGATCTGCACAACAAAAGTGTGCAGAAGAGTAGCATGAGTACACCACGGCGGTACTCAGTAAGTGCCAAGCCTAACCTCGATGGAGTAGTGACGAGGAAGGTCAGGGCCCTACTGAGAAACAATAATATAATGGTGATAACAAAATAAACAGTTTAAATGATAATAATTTCCGAAATAACAATATTATGATAATTACTACAACTGTCTACAATTAAGCTAACAACAAATAACCAACTCAAATAAACAAATCCAGGATCTGTGGGAATTGAACCCACAGTCCCATTCTCAGTACCTCTGGGTCTCCGGGAATCGAACCCGCAGCCCATGTCTCAATAATATCTCAATAACTCAGGATCTCCGGGAATCGAACCCGTAGTCCACATTTCAATAATCTCAGGATCTCGGGAATCGAACCCGTAGTCCACATTTCAATAATCTCAGGATCTCGGGAATCGAACCCGTAGTCCACATTTCAATAATCTCAGGATCTCGGGAATCGAACCCGTAGTCCCTACCAGTATCACGCCGGGTCTCTGGGAATCGAACCCACAGCCCTGGGTCTCCGGGAATCGAACCCGCAGTCCACAAGCACAGCCAATAAAGGAAATCCACAGAGAGAATAATTATGCTTAACTATAACTTCCCCGAAAAATGGTGCCAATAATTATCAAGGAGTTCAAATAAGGCAATTAGACAACTAAACAGTTAAGTGCTACCTAATCATGCTTTTCTAACCACTACCGGATAAAAGTATCAAATTAACGGCCCAAGACAGGAATATCGCTCATCGAACATTTGAGATAAAGTACGTGTTCAACAACCAGCGCATGTACACGCCCGTCACCTCGCGTACAAGGCATTTAAACTATCACATAATATCCTAGGGGTGAAAATTCCCCCACGCGAGGTTAGACAAGCCACTTACCTCAATTCCGGTACAAAACCGCTAAGGAACAACCCTCTTGCCGCGAATGTCGGCCTCCACAAGTGTAGTATCTGATAAAAATCAATAGAATCACATCAAAATAGGCTAATTGGGCATTACCCAATCAAATTAACTCAAAATACACCAAAACCCACAAGTTGCCAAAACCCGACTTTCGGTACGCTTATCGAAAAATCACGAAAGTTGTATATTCGGAACTCTTGTCTCAATACGAGTCTAAGCATATAAATTTTACCAAATTCGGACTCCTTTTGGCCATTCAAAACCTTGATTTCCTAGAGTTCAAGCCTAGGGCTAAATCCTCCATAAATTACCCCAAATTCCTCCATTTTCATGATATAATTGCATAATATTACCAATACTAATCATAGATTAAGTCCATAGTTGATTACCTGATGATTTCCCTTGAATTTCTCTTCAAAATCGCCCAAATCGCCTCTAAAGCCGAGACCCAAAATGTGTGAAATGTTCTGAAATTTTTCTAACTTCCGATACACTTACTTACAGCGATTTTCGCTTCTGCGGAATATTTTCCGCTCCTACGAGCCCGTATCCGCGACCAAAGGGTCGCTTCAGCGGTTCCAGGCCTGGCCGACCATTTCCGCTTCTGCAAGCAAAAGGGCCGCTTAAGCGCACCCGCTTCTGCGAAGACACTTCCGCTTCTGCGGAAACATCCGCCTCTGCGCACCATTGTCCGCTTCTGCGGTCCCGCCCAAGCGGTCAAATGTCCGCTTCTGCGGACCATGCCCATTTCTCCCCGTCCGCCTCTCGATCACCGGCTCGCACCGGCGACCCCGCTTCGGCGGATTGGCTTCCGCCTCGCGGAAACAGCCGCTCTCGCGCATCTCGTCCGCTTCCGCGGACACGCTCCTGCGCCCAAAATTCCGCAGGAGCGGAAACAACAGAAGCAGGATCCCAACCTGCAATTCTTCCACAATTTCTCCCGTTTAACCATCCGAAATCACCCCGAGGCCCCCGGGACCTCATCCAAACATACCAACACATCTTAATACCTTATTCGAACTTGCTCAAATCCTCAAAACACGTCTAACAACATCAAAACCCATAATTCACATCGAATTCAAGCCTAAATTTCTTAAAACTTTCCGAATTGCACATTCGATCTAAAACCCGACCAAACGACGTCCGAATGACTTGAAAATTTGCGGACATATCCAAAATCACATAACGAAGCTACCGAAATTGTCGGAATTCCATTCCGACCCCCGGATCAAAATCTCACCTATCGTTCGGATTCGCCAAAATTTCAACCTTCGGCATTTCAAGCCTAATTGAGCTACGGACCTCCAAAATACATTCCGAACGCGCTCCTAACCCCGAAATCACCTAACGGAGCTAATGGAACCATCGGATTTCCGTTCCGAGATCGTCTTAACAATGTTCCGGCTACGGACCGTTTTCTAGTTTCAAAGCTCTTATTTAGGGACTAAGTGTCCCAAAATGCTCAAATTTTCGGAACCGACTCTCCCGGCAACCCACAATAGCAGAAATGAACTTAGGGAACAGTTAAATTAGGGATTGGGGCGTAATTTTTCTAAAACGACCGGTCGGGTCGTTACATATTAGTGTCATTGTTCTATATGGAAAGGTAAAAGAACGATGAGCCTTTGGGGAGGGATGGCGAAAACTTTTGCCATATTAAAGGAATACTTATGTTTTCTTGAAAAGGTGCATTTTCTCATAAGAGGTGCAGGTTCTCCTATATCCTTCTGTATTCTTATAGGCTAATGGCCCCTCTCTATCATAATCTTTATTTTACTTTTGATATTGTTAATAGTTAAAGAGTTAAACGCAACTACATATTTCATGCAGCGTGATAACACTTATTGGTGGAAGCGATCTGCAGCAATTTTTCAATTGAAAGTTTTTTATGACATTTATTCATGTTAGAATCCTTTGGTATTCTGACCCTCCAAGGTTGAGGGTACTTAAATATTGAAACCCAACTAATCGAATTTCGTTCTTTATCGTGGTATTTCTTACTGCTTAAACTTACTATAAGCATCTGCTTAGTTGAAAAAATAGTGTGCAAGATATGACTGTGTCTGCCTACGACTAACTGGGTTTCTTATAGTTAACATAACTCATAAGCATGCATGGACAATCAATTTAATCTTCTGATATTCAGAATCCGAATATATCTCATGTCTTAAAGATTACAGAAAAGGGCCTAAAATGCCCTTGAACTATTCGTTTTGGTACAATAATGCCCTCCATCCACCAATTGGGCCAAATATGCCCTTCCATTAATATTTTTGGCTCGCAAATACCCTTTGAGTTAACTGAGGGACACGTGTCATCGTCCTATTGGTACATTCTTAAAATTTCTTAATTAATTAAGAAAAACCCATTATTTATACCCGAAAAATAATTATCTAGAGCAGTTTTTCTAAAACGTTTTTTAAAAACTGAAGTAAAAAAGGGAAATATTTTTCCAGTTTTTTTTCTTTTTTAAAAAAAATAGATTTTTTTTTACTAAAATATTGTTTTTGTAGAAACAAAAAATAAAATCTAAAATTTTTGTAAAAACTGGAAAAAAAGTAGAAAATTGCTTTCCAGTAGAACGTTAATGTTTGTTATCAAAATTTTAAGGGTTAATGTTGAAAAGTAACAATATTTTCTAAAGCATTATTCTACTTGCTTTTCCATTTTTTTCAAAAATATTGTTTTAGAAAATTGCTTTTTAGATTTTATTTTTGTTTTTACAAAAATATGTAAATCAATTTTATTTTTTGTAAAAACTGGAAAAAAAAATCCCTTTTTTCAGTTTTTAGTACAAAAAATTTTAGAAAAATTGATTCAGAAAATTATTTCGGGTATGAATAATGAGTCTTTTTAATTAATTAATAAATATTAAGAATGATCCAATAGGACGATGACATGTGTCCCTCCACTAACTCAAAGGGATTTGTGAGCCAAAAACATTAGCGGAATGGCATATTTGACCCAATAAGTGGATGAAGGGTATTATTGTACCAACACGGATAGTTCAGCGGCATTTTAGGCCCTTTTCCGTAAAGATTTCTTTATGAAGAAATATATATTGAAGATATTCTTATAAAAGTTGATGTAACTATTATCAAAAGTGTTGCATCTGATGATTAGAAAGATCTTGAAATGACAATAGTTAATTCCTTAGTTTCATTCAAGAGGATATTTAGCAACAGTACTTTTCAAATTGAATGGGAAATGGACCTTCGTTACTTGGTTTCCTGTTTACACAATGAACATTGTCAAAGATATTTTAACTAATTTGGCTAGCAACTTGGAACTGTTGATCTCCTTTTGCATTTTAATTTTGTTGCACTCAAAGGTTTATACTTATGAATCATTTTACCGATTTTAGGAAATTATTTTCTTGATAACCTTGGTGCATTTTGTTGGAATTTGAACTTACGTTAATTGGTTATAGCTTGAAAGGATAGTGACGTGGCCCAAGTGATGGATAAAATAAAAGGCCTAATATTAAATATTATGTGTGTGGATAAGTGAGGCCCAATAACTATTGGACTATGATGGGTAGACACTCTCTATAAATAGAGGCCAACCCCCTTTCCCCAGCTATCAGAAAACCCTAGCGTATTCTGCCTCTTGAATACGTGGTAACGGTAGACGTCTCATCAGTCAAGTTCTCCGGACTGTGAGAGCGTGTAGCTAGTGGATTGTGGAAGTTGGTCTCTGGATTAATCGCCGTTTGCTATCCCTGCTGAATCCATGGAGTTTAACGGTACGCTTCCTTATACTCTAACTCTAGATTGATTGTGTAATTGTGTCTTAATCTCTGCTATGGCTGCGATTTAATTATCTTATAGTTGGTATCAGAGCCACCATAGTTAGAGATTAAGATCGTTAGTAATCTTGTGTAAATCAACCAAAGAATCGCTATATGAAACTACCGCTTAATATTTGATACGGCGGTGAGAAACTTGATTTAGGGTTCGACATCTATAATTGATGACATTGTTAATGGAACTACTTGGTTATTGTATTGCTTTTAATAATTAATGGAGGCAGCAGTATAGTGATTTCCAATTGTTTTACAAAAGGGTAAGGAAAGAAAATTTGTCGCCAATTACTATATCACATAATAGCGGCGCACAGTGATGGGTTTCCTCATTTTAATAAAAGCAATACTTTGACCTACGTTTTGAGATGGACTTGATTCTGTCTTTTAGTATATGTAGTTGATATTTCTTTTTATTCTGTTAACATTACATGGGCCACAACTCCAAATAGACAATCTTTTTGCCAACATACTGAATTATAGTATTTTATTTTGTGGAGTAAAAGAATCTTTAATACTTAATTGAAACAGACTGTTTGAACTTAACGTGATATTACTTAACGTGATATTACGACTTTTGTCTGTTATCATATTCACTATACTTGATTGTGTATAGTGATTCTCGTATGTCTATCACTTGTTTGTTGACATATTGTATATGAATAGATACAATAAATTGTTACTGGGACTTTTTTTCCTTTTTTAAATATTAGTTAGAGAATGGAGTAGATAAATAAAAGATTTAAATATATTGGGCTAAATTTATCCCACATGTATGTGATATTATTTAAATAAGAATTTATGATTAATAAATAGTTTCTAACAAAGTGATCTATTTATTTGGAATCATTGAAAATTCTTAAAACTTTTTTACATGTGAAAAATCTTATACATGGATTGAAAATTATGATTAATAAATAGTTTCCACCAAAGTGGTCTGTTTATTTGAGTCATTGAATATTCTCAGTGCACATATATAAATTGTCCTTAATAGAGTGTGCGCTGGTGTTGGAGGTTTACCCTTTTTGATACTAGTGACACTAAATTAATTTATGAGATAAGATATTATATTTCAACCCAAAGGATGAAGCTTAATTTCTTTGATTCTCATGTATATATCTAAATTAAATGAATAAGGAAAATTTGATGTAAGAGGAGGTTTTGCGTCTCTTACCTAAAGGAAGAACACAATGTATGCCTTGTACTCTTGGATAATAAGGGGAGTCTTTGTATCTATTGCCCAAAGGTGAGGATGCAATGAATGCCTTGGACTCCTTGATTTTTTAAAGGAGGAGACAGTTGCATCTTCTACCCAAATGAGGGGTGTAATGGTTGTCTTTGACTATTTTGATTTGATATATTCCTGCCCATAACTCTATCTAATTTTATGTTGTTTGCTTATACAGTTGTTAGCAACATGACTACTCAGTTGAATTCTATTAAAACTTTGACTAGTAGCAACTACAAGAAATGGAAACAGGATGTTGAAATAGTATTAGGTCTAATGGACCTGGACTTTGTATTGACTGAAGAGAAACCTGTTGAACCTACAACTACTAGCACTGCTGATGAAAAGGCTAAGTATGAAAAATGGATGAAGGCTAATAAATTGAGTCTTATGATCATGAAAAGATCCATTTCTGATCACATAAAAGGTGCAATTAAGGATAATGGAAATGCAAAAGATTTCTTGAGTGCCATTGGACAGAAATTCCAAGAATCTGATAAAGCTAAGATATGAAGCCTTATTGATTCCTTTTCTACCATAAAGTATGACCTTGTAGGTAGTGTCCGTGATCGCATTATGAAATTGGTTAACATTCCTACAAAACTGAATAATTTAGGTGTAACCATTACCGATAATTTTCTTGTTCACCAATCTCTAAGGTCCCTTCCTCAGCAGTTTAACCAACTTATGAAAACCTATAATGCCCAAAAAGATAAGTGGAGTGTTGATGAACTTATTACTGTTTGTGTGGTAGAGGAAGGGAGGATCCAAAAGGAGAAAGTTGAGGGTGTAGTGAACTTCGTCAGTTCGTCTAGGTCAACTGATTATCCATCTTACAAAAGAAAAAGTGGACCCAAATTTCACAAAAAGAAACATGGCCACTCTCATCGTCCAGGTGGTAATAGTGGTCATACTAATAAGCCTGGTGTTAACCAAGTTCAGTCTCATAATCCTCTTAGTCCTCAAGCTGTAATTAAGAAAGAACTCAAGTGCTGGGATTGCAAACAAGTAGGTCATAAGAAATCTGGTTGTCCTCTGAAAAAGAAATCAGGTAATCTTTTGGCTTTTGTCTGCTTTAAAACTAGTCTTGTTCAAGTTCCTTTAAATTCTTGGTGGTTGGATAGTGGTGCAACTGTTCATGTAACCAATGACTTGCAGGACCTAGTAAGCAAACGGAAGCCAAAAGAGGATGAAGCCAGTGTTGTTGTGGGCAATGGACTCAAAACAAGCAATAAACTCAGCTTCCATTGTAGATGTAGCAGTGATACTTTGCTTCTCACTTTTTGAGGAAATTGCACCTCTACCCAACATAAAAGTATACCCAGAAGTCTATTTCATAGTGTCTTGACAACCTGCAAAATCAGAGTCTGAATATACTAGAAGATCCAGATTATCAACCTTTTTGTATACAAGCATGAAGTCTTTGGTGCGTTGTACATATCTCATCACTTTCTTTGCAGACACCCAATGTGCCCACCCAGAATTAGAAGAAAATCTTCCCAACATGTTAACAGCAAATGCAATATCAGGCTTTGTACAAACCTGTATGTACATTAAACAACCAACAACACTTTCATATGGGAACATCTTTCATAGTTCTCATTTCAACTTCATTTTTCGGACATTGATCCTTGCTAAGTTTGTCTCCTTTTACAACAGGCGCAATACCGGGTCTACAGTCTTGCATATTGAAAGTTTTAAGAACACTCTCAATGTAGGAACGCTGTGATAAACCCAATAAACCACGTGACCTATCTCTTTTAATTTCTATCCCAAGAACAAAAGAGGCTTCGCCAAGATCTTTCATATCAAAAGACTTGAACAAAAATTGTTTGGTCTCATTCAATAAGCCTAAATCTTTTGTGGCAAGCAAAATGTCATCAACATAGAGAACCATGATAATAAAATTACCATTAGCTATTTTAAGATAAACACATTCATCAAGCTTATTTTCCACAAATCCAAATTTTGTAATAATTTCATCAAATTTCAAGTACCACTGCCTAGAGGCTTATTTAAGCCCATAAATGGATTTGTTAAGCTTACACACTAGATGTTCTTTGCCAGCTTCTTTAAACCCTTCAGGTTGGACCATGTAAACCTCTTCAAGTAGACTCCCATTCAGGAAAGTAGTTTTAACATCCATCTGGTGCACTTCTAAATCAAAATGAGCCACAAGAGCCATCACAACTCTAAATGCATCCTTGGATGAAACAGGAGAAAATGTTTCCTTATAATCAATACCTTCCTTTTGAGTATAACCCTTAGCAACCAACCTTGCTTTATAACAGTCTATATTTTCCTTGGAGTTTCTTTTGGTTTTAAACACCCATTTGCAATTAATAGGCCTAAAACCTACAGGCAATTCAACTAACTCCCACACTCCATTGTGCTCCATAGAGCGCATTTCATCTTTCATTGCTTCACGCCATTTATCAACAAATGGAGAAGAAATAGCTTGAGCATATGATAAAGCATCAGTCAGTTCTCTAATATCACTGAGATTTTCAGTCACATACATAATAAAATCATCAGAGATGGTAGACCTTCTTTCTCTTTGTGACCTACGGAGTGGTTCATTTTGAATATTTTGCTCAGGAACTATGGGATTTGCCACGTTATTCCCTTGATTTTCCCCCTCATGAATAGGTTGGTTTACCACCTTTTCATGCTTAACAGGTATAGGAACAAACGGAGAAGAAATAACTTGAGCATATGATAAAGGATTAGTCAGTTCTCCAATATCACTAAGATTTTCAGTCACATACACGATAAAATCATTGACAAGAGGGGTTGCTCTGATGGTAAGCAACCCCCACTTCCAACCGAGAGGTTGTGAGTTCGAGTCTCCCCAAGAGCAAGGTGGGAAGTTCTTGGAGGGAAGGATGTCGGGGGTCTATTTGGAAACAGCCTCTCTACCCCAGGGTAGGGGTAAGGTCTGCGTACACACTACCCTCCCCAGACCCCACTAAGTGGGATTATACTGGGTTGTTGTTGTTGTTGTTGTATACACGATAAAATCATCAGAGATGTCAGACCTTCTTTCTCTTTGTGACCTACGGAGTGGTTCATTTTGACTATTTTGCTCAGGAACTATGGGATCTGCCTCGTTTTTCCCTTGATTCTCCCCCTCATGAATAGGTTGGTTTACCACCTTTTCATGCATAACAGGTATAGGGACAATGACTTCCTTCTCTTTCAATACAATTTCCTTACCACATGAACAATCACAATCACAAACATCATGCTCAAGAAATTTTGCATTGATAGACTCAACGATTCTAGTGCCACGCCTAGGACAGAAAAACCTAAAACCTTTAGAGCGGTTAGGATAGCCTATAAAGAAACAACTGGTAGTTTTAGGATCAACTTTCTTTTCAGTGGGTGAATAAATGCGAACATCAGCTGGACATCCCCAAATGTGAAAATGGTTAAAGCTAGGTTTTCGGGTTGTCCATAGTTCAAAAGGAGTTTTCAAGACAGATTTTTTAGGAACTCTATTTAGGATATAACTAGCTGTTTTTAAGGCTTCACCCCAAAGAGACTCGGGTAAGCTAGTCCTTGAGATCATACTTCTTACTGAGAGTACGATTTCATCTTTCAACCACACCATTCTGCTCAGGAGTACCTGGCATGGTATATTGTGCTACTATCCCACATTCTTGCAAAAATAAAGCAAAAGGCCTCATACATTGACCAGACTCATCATATTTTCCATAGTACTCACCACCACGGTCAGACCTCAATATCTTAATGGATTTCCCAAGCTGTTTTTCAACTTCAGTTTTGTATATTTTAAACTTATCAAGTGCTTCAGATTTTTCTTTTAAAAGATATATATAACAATACCTTGAAAAGTCATCAATAAAAGTAAGAAAATACTTATGATTGGTTAAAGTAGGTACATAAGGTCCACTAATATCAGTATGAATTATTTCTAAGAGTTCAGAGCTCCTAGTGGAAGTGGAACCCTTTCTCTTAATCTTGGTCATTTTACCCTTAACACAATCTACACAAATTTCAAAATCTTTTGGATCAAGATTAGGTAAAATATTTTCCTTTATCAATCTTTCAATTCTTTCTTTAAAAATATGACCAAGACGCCTATGCCATAATAGGTAAGACATTTTACTCATAGTAGACCTTTTGTGGGCAATATTTTCAACATGCATTGCAGAAAAAGTTTCATTCAATATATTCAAGTGATATAGACCATCACTTAAAAAGGCATCGGCAACAACATGTGAATCATAGAAAATTTTAATAATACCATTATTATGTTGAAATGAATAACCAGCTTTGTCCAAAAGGGAAACCGACACTAATTTCCGTCTCATAGACGATACAAAAACAATATTTTCTAAATAAATACTAGAATTATTCTTAAAAGGTAAAATAGATATCCCTATAAACTCTACTTTTGCTTTGTTTTTGTAAGTATGTGGGATAGTAGCACAATATACCATGCCAGGTACTCCTGAGCAGAATGGTGTGGCTGAAAGACGAAATCGTACTCTCATGGAAATGGTGAGAAGTATGATGTCAAGGACTAGCTTACCTGAGTCTCTTTGGGGTGAAGCCTTAAAAACAGTTAGCTATATCCTAAATAGAGTTCCTACAAAATCTGTATCACTGCAAAGGTGTTATTTCTTGGAAAAGTGAGAAGCAAAGTATCACTGCTATATCTATAATGGAAGCTGAGTTTATTGCTTGTTTTGACACTGCTTCACATGCTGTCTGGACGAAGAATTTTCTTACTAAATTACAAATTGTAGATTTTATAGCTTAGCCGGTGACTATTTTCTATGATAATAGTGCAGCTGTGTTCTTCTCCAAGAATAACAAGAGAACAAGAGGCTCTAAGCATGTTAGCCTTAAGTTTCTTAAGGTTAGAGACATGGTAAAAGAAGGTGATATATGTATTGAGCATATTAGAATAGAATCTATGTTGGCTGATCTTTTGACTAAAGGTCTCAGGCATGTAGTGTTTAATGAACATACTAAAAATATGGGTATTTTAGATTCTTTTGATGTGCTTTAGTCAGTGGGAGTTACTTTGTAATTGGTGACTAAGATATTGCTTTTGATAAATTATGTTTTATGCAAACTTATGTTATTTGATATTTGTTATGCTTATGACTAACATGATAATTTATTTAATTTTGTTTCCAATTGGACATTGCATAAACTCATGATATATTTGAGTCTTGTGGCTTGTTGCCTCGATTATCCCGGGTAAGGCACAAGGGAACCCTCTTGAGGTTATATGATTAAGATTCACTTGGAGGCTCCTGAGGTGATATGGTTATAATATCACTTGGAGGATTATTTCTTTCTAAGAGGTGTGAATTATTCACCTTGATTAGAAAGATAAACTGCTTAGCACACATGTTTGATCCATGTTGATGAAAATTCTAGCACATGTGGTCGTAGATGGAATTCATACTTTAAAATGGTGTGATACCTGCTATGATTCATTGTTAGTCTTCTCTATTGAGACTGAATGGATTGTTATACGGGACATTCTATCCTTGGCTATGTGAGTAGTGTGGCCACTGTAGAGTCTAAAATCCTTTTTCAAAATGATTTTCTTAAAACTCAAATATTTTAAAATTGTTTTCGTGTCCTCAATTAACGTTGGCGTCCAAGTGGGAGAATGTTGGAATTTGGACTTACGTTAGTTGGTTATAGCCTGAAAGGATAGTGACGTGGCCCAAGTGGTGGATAAAATAAAAGGCCTAATATTAAATATTATGTGTGTGGATAAGTGAGGCCCAATAACCATTGGCATGTGATGGGTAGGCACTCTCTATGAATAGAGGCCAACCCCCCTTTCCCTAGATATCAGAAAACCCTCGCGTATTCTGCCTCTTGAATACGTGGTAACGGTAGACGTCCCATCAGTCAAGTTCTCCGGAATGTGAGATCGCATAGCTAGTGGATTCTGGAAGTTGGTCTCAGGCTTAATCGCCGTTTGCTATCCCAGCTGAATCCGCGGAGTTTAACGGTACGCTTCCTTAGACTCTAACTCTAGATTGAATGTGTAATTGTGTCTTAATCTCTCCTATGGCTGCGATTTAATTATCTTACACATTTATCTATATTTTGATTTGGAAATGTAGTAAAAACAACTTGGTATAATGCCAACTAAGTTTCAGAATGTGTTAAACCCGTCTGGTACTGTTATCTAGGAATGATTTTATTTTGTGAATTGCTAAATATTATTATGATAGTGTTGTTTTCTAGACCTGGAAAACTGAGAGCTGCTACTTATTTTCAAGCCAGCTTACTATGGACGCTAATAATTAAAGTTTTATTTATTCTTGCATTACGTGCACGTGGTTTAACTATTCTACGAAGGTATGTTGATTTCCATTTTACTAAGTTTTTCATATTTCTTTCTTAATATTATTTGTTCACAGAACATATGTGTATTGGGAAAAAACTTTTTATGACGTGGCAAGACACGTGGAATATTAAACAAAAAAAAAATATTATTTTGAGGAAAATATACGAAGAAGTAAATTAAGCACGGGATGAAATTCGATTAAGAAGTCTCGTACCTATTTAGAACAGGTGAGAACGTAACTACGGAGATGGACATCAACAGCGAATAGATACGAGCTTCGTATCTATTCAAAACATCCAACGGAAATGAGCCAAAAAAGCATTCAAAGCATGGATATGAAGGCAGAAAGAAGTCCAGATTCAGTCATTAAATGCCCAATACGTTGAAGAATTTGCATTTAATGAAAATGATTGTGTAACGACTTACTTAAAGCTATTTATTGCCCATTAAAACATACGTTTTATCCCTCCATCTAGAGTAGGCTATAAAAGAAGGAAGTTATATCCATTGTAGGGACAATAGTCATTGGAATATAACCTCTTTACTGTCTATTCTGATTATTGAAAGCCTACTACATTTTTTCGGTCTCTTGATTATCAGTAACCTCATTTCTCTATTATTTTCTAGCTTTAATTGAAGTTCAATATTTTAGTTAGACAAATTGGTTCCGTTGCCGGGAATCTGATAATCGATTCTTTTTAGAACTTATACGTTTCATTTGTTGAGAACGTCATGTCACACCATACATTGAACGTTATCAGCGGCGGAGAGGCACAAAATTTCTAAGGTGGTTATTACGCACGGGAAGCGAGTACGCCAAACCTTGGAGGATGAAAGCATGATTTTTGATGATACAGACACCGAAGGAATGATCACCCCTCACAACGACGCACTGGTTATTTCTTTACTCGTGCACGATATTGATGTGAGGCGAGTCTTAATCGATCCGGGAAGCTTTGTCAACATCATCTTACTAAAAGTACTACAAGAAATATAAGCTGAAAATATAATGATACCTAAGGCGCATATATTATCAGGCTTTGATAATACGAATGTGATAACGATGGGAGAAGTAGTCTTAACAACTTACGTTGTGGGAGTTATTAAAGAAACCAAATTTCAGGTAGTAAATATAGAAATGACTTATAACCTAATCTTGGGGAGGCCATGGATTCATGATATGGATGTTGTTCCTTCAACTTTACATCAAGTCATCAAATTTCTGTCGCCTTGGGGAGTACGACAAATCCGAGGGGATCAACGAATAGCCAGGAGTATCAATTTCGTAGCAGATACGAACTTCGACAAGGCAGTTGAGGGCGACAAAAGTCAAAATTCACTTAAAAAACAGATTTAGACTCGATGCCCTATGTTATTCAGGAACCCGAGGAAAATGAAAATATCAAAACAACAATTGAAGAGCTCGAAGCAGTGGTCTTATCTGAAAAAATGGCCCGAGAGAAAAGTTTATGTAGGGGACAACCTAAGGTCTGATATGCGAGGTACGTTAATTGAATTTTTGAAAACTAACGGGGACTGGTTTGCTTGGTCCCATGCTGATATGACAGGTATACCACCGGAAGTAATGACTCATAAACTCAACGTGGATCCAACCTACATTCCAATCAAATAGAAGAAAAGAAAGCAAGGAGCCTTCAAGAATCAAGTAATTCAAGATGATGTCCAAATATTATTACATATTGGGTCAATTCGCGAGGTAAACTATTCCGATTGGTTAGCCAATACGGTGGTCGTACCTAAGAAAAATGGTAATTGGCGAGTTTGTGTAGATTATACTGATCTCAATAAGGCTTGTCCAAAAGATTCTTTTCCCTTACCTCATATAGATCAAATGATAGATGCCACAGCAGGTCACGAACTTCTAAGTTTTTTATATGCATATTCGGGGTACAATCAAATTAAAATGCACCCCGACGATGAGGAAAAGACTTCCTTCATCACTGACCAGGGGACTTACTGCTATGAAGTAATGCCCTTTAGTCTTAAAAAGGCTGGTGCCACCTATCAAAGGTTAGTCACCAAAATGTTTCAAGAACATTTAGGGAAAACCATGGAAGTATATATAGACGATATGTTTGTTAAAACTCAACACTCTGATGATCACATCTCTCATTTATCTGTCACGTTTGAAATTTTGCGTAAGTACAATATGAAACTTAACCCAAAGAAATGTGCATTTGGAGTAGCCTCAGCTAAATTTTTGGGGTTTCTTGTTTCTAACCGTGGTATTGAGGTGAACCCTTCACATTTTAAAGCAATCGAAGAAATACCCGATATCCTTACAAATAAAAAGGAGGTTCAAAGGGTGACTGGAAGAATCGCAGCTCTAGGGAGATTTATTTCTAAATCCTCTGAAAAATGCTTTAAATTCTTCTCGGCACTGAAGAAACAAGATCATTTTGAGGGGAACGAAGACTGTTAACAAGCTCTTAAGGATTTGAAAACCTACTTGTCAAATCTGCCCCTATTGGCAAAACCAAGAGAAGGTGAGAAGTTGCTTATCTATTTGGCATCTCAAAAGTAGCGGTAAGTGCTGTTCTAGTTCGTGAAGACCAAGGTAAGAAATCTCCTGTTTATTACGTAAGTAAACTTTATTAGATGTGGAAACCAGGTATCCACAGTTGGAAAAGCTAGCATTAGCACTAATTATGGCATCTAGGAAGCTAAGACCTTATTTCCAATGTCACCCTATCGTTGTAGTTACGGCTTTTCCCCTAAGAAACATTTTGCATAAACATGAATTGTCAGGTAGATTAGCAAAATGGGCTATAGAATTAAGTGAATATGAAATAATTTACCAACCTAGAACTGCTATCAAATCCCAAGTACTCGCAGATTTCGTAGATGATTTTAGTCCGGGGATGCACCTAGAGGCAGAAAAAGAATTACAGGTTTTTAACGGTGCAAACCCAGGGATTTGGACTTTATTTGCTAATGGCTCATCTAATGTAAAAGGGGCAGGTTTAGGAATTGTTTTAATCCCACCAACAGGAGAAAGAATTAGACAAGCTATAAAATTTCCTACTATCACTAACAATAAAGCAGAGTATGAAGCTGTGATTACAGGTTTGGAGTTGGCACTCGAACTCGGCATCAAGCAAGTCATAATCAAAAGTGATTCTCATCTAGTTGTAAATCAAGTGCTGGGGACTTTTGTAGCCAGAGAAACCAGAATGCAGGAATATCTTGAGAAGGTGCGAGAATTAGTGAGACAATTCGAGACTTGGAAGATAATACAAATTCCAAGGGATGAGAATGCAGAAGCTGATGCTTTATCCAATCTTGCATCTGTGGCAGATATAGCAAACGACACAAACGCTTCAATTATATATTTATTTTATTCCATTCTCGAGTCTGATAAGAACGAGGTAAATTTTAATCATCTGACATGGGGTTGGAGAAATGAAATCATTGCTTTTTTGCAGTATGGAACCGTACCTAATAATAAAACAAAGGCTCATGCATTACGAAAGAAAGCTGCCCGTTACTGTTTACACCAAGGAAATCTTTATTGAATGATGTTCGGAGGTCCTATAGCAAGGTGTCACGGTCCCTCGCAAATTGAGTATGTAATGAGGGAAATACATGAAGGACACTATGGAAATCATGCGGGAGGCCGATCGTTGGTAAAAACATTGATACGGGCCGGGTTCTATTGGCCCAAAATGGAAGAAGAAGCAAACGACTTCATATCTAAATGTGATAAATGCCAAAGATACGGAAACAACAAGCATAGGCCAGCTGAGCTGTTACATCCAGTCATAGCCCCATGGCCCTTCATGAAGTGGGGGATGGATATTGTGGGTCCACTATCACAAGCAAGAGGTCAGGTAAAATTTCTACTCGTGCTTACTGACTATTTCACAAAATGGGTAGAAGCAGGAGCATTCAAACAGGTACGAGAGAAAGAAGTCAAAGACTTTATCTGGAGAAATATAATATGCCGCTTTGGGGTTCCAAAGGAAATCGTGTGCGACAACGGTCCACAATTCATAGGAGCAAAAATTACAAAGTTCTTTCAATGTTGGCAAATCAAGAGAATAACATCGACTCCATATCATCCAGTCGGTAATGGGCAAGCAGAATCCACGAACAAGATAATCATCAATAATTTGAAAAAGAGGTTGCAAGATTCAAAAGGTAATTGGCCTGAAGTGCTTCCAGCTGTATTGTGGGCTTATCGGACAACTACAAAAACAAGTACGGGCGAAACCCCATTCTCCATGGTTTATGGTGCAGAAGCCTTAATTCCCGTTGAAATAGGGGAACCAAGTATAAGGTACAATCAAGCAAGGAAGGATGCAAACAATGAGGAGTTACGAGTTAACTTGGATCTGGTAGAAGGAAGAAGGGAGGCAACATTGATAAGGACGGTAGCTCAAAAATAAATGATTAAACGGTACTATAATCGAAAAGCACATCTCAGGTTCTTTAAAACTGGGGACTTCGTGCTTAAAAAGGTATTTCAATCCACGAAGGCTGCTAATTTGGGGAAGATAAGTCCAACATGGGAAGGACCGTACAAAATCCGTAGCGTGGCAGGCAAAGGAGCGTATGAGTTAGAAACCATGGACGGTGAAATTCTTCCTTCACATTGGAATGTTGTACACCTGAAAAAATACTAATTTTAAGAAAGTAAATACGCTCAGGTACCTTCACATAGAATTAATTTCTCTCTTTTATGATTTTACTAACGGTTTTAGATGCGCACAAATCCTATCCCGTACCAGATGATGAGATACAACCTGCATGGCAAAATAGAATATTCATAAATTCTGAGCCTAAGGTGACACAGATGTGATGGAAATAAATACGGGTAGGCAATTTACATCTAAAAATCGTATCTTCGAGTCCCGTGCACTTTTTGTTTCAGGGAAACGGTCGGCTTACGAGTAACAACCAAATTCTCAAGACCTCATTCCTACCGCGCTTGAACACTTGGGGACTATACGGTACGTTTAGCTTTGTGCAAGATAACAGACGCAGGACTGTAAAAGAGATACAGGAATTCAAAATAAGCAGGACTTGCAGGATTACAACTCCAAAGGTAAAACTAGGAAACAATAATGGCTCAAAACAACCAAGCAAATTAATGTTAGCAGCAGAGATCCCTGTATTTCTTACTAGCTGAAGTAAGACCATGAAGTCCTCTGTGCTTATGCACTGGGTTGCAGATCCAGTTAATCCTTGGATCATTGCGGATGGAAGCTGGGGCTTGGTCAACCATGATAACCTTAAAATACTTGTACGTGGGTAACGCCTTGGATGGAAGGCTTACCGCACACAATACCTTTGGGAACAGGCTTCTCCAGCTAACTAAGATTCAGTTACACTATTTTGTAAAACCGCAATATTGTAAATACTCTCCAAGTCCTTTCTAAATACATAAAGATACGACTATGGTTACATGCAAAAACAGGTTGTAAAGGAAAACCTTGTGTATTTTTTATAAAAAATCTGTTGAGCAAAAAAACAGTTGCGAGGAAGTCACAGACGTACTATAACACATGTATCATTCAAAAACTTTACCCTAAGCTCAAGAATAAAAAGTTTGGCAAAGTTATTTCGTACAGAGAAAAAGAAAAACATATGTTTCCTATCTCTTCCATCGTATAGCACCATTTTATAAAGTTGAGACGTCTTCTTCATTAAGTAACAATATATAAAAGGGCCCTCTTTTATAATCCTCATGTTGACAAGTCTATGAGTAGAATCATAAAGCATTTTCTAAAAGGATAAAAATGCAAAAATTATTCTATAAAGTCCTAAATACGCAGATAGGCACGAACAAAAGGAGGTATTAAGTAAACCCCCTAAAAATGGCACAACAAATTTGATCATTCAAATTACAATTATATTTAAATAAGTTCACCCCATTTTAGGAACTGGGGACTTCATTACAAAAAATCCTTTTACGAGGATTAAACCACCAAAGGAAAACATAACAAAATAAAAAATAAAAAAAACGTTTCCATTAGTTGATCACTGGAAAGGAAGGAGTATCAGAGGATGAAACATGAGCAGGGATAGCTTCACTTTCAAGAACTCCGGTATCTTCAGTAATAGCTTCGCCATCCACCGGAGTCACTGCCTCAGAAGTCCCACATACGGGAGAAGGAATACTGATGGGCTGCTCGGGAGTGCCTTCGGGTTGGTTACTTTTCTCAATCACATCTACAATCTTGGTTATTTCAGATTGTATATTAAAACCCTCTTTAGTAACTTCCAATAATGCATCCCGGCGTGATGTAAGAAAAGCCCAGTTGACTTCATATTTGAAATTCTCTACAAGAGAGTTATATTCCTTCTCCAGAGTCTCGTAATCCTACTCCCGTGTAGCAAGATAATTTCTCATTGCTTCTTGCTCAGTTAGTTGGGAATCAAGAGACGACTTGAGAGTAATGTTGGAATCTTCTAAGGCGTGGATCTTGTCCGAGGAAGTCTTCAAATCGGCCCGGGCTTGCCTCAAGCTTTGCTCTAACTCCTTGGCATAATCTTCCTTCCTCTTCATGAGTTCTTTGAGCCCTTTGATCTCTTCACTCGCCTTTAACAACGAGTCATTCAAGATATATTTGTCCTTCTTAACTTGACTCAAGACGGCATGGGACACTCCTAGGTCGGTTGATAAAGCACGATTTTCTTGCTCCAAAAGGGCTTTCTCGTCTCGAAGTTCCTCCACATCCATCAAAGCACTTCCATATTGCTCCTTCCAATTATGAGCTTCAAATTTAATCTCTTCAGAAACTTTAGAAGATTCACGAGACTTTCTCTACAAGGAAGAGATCCTCCCCATAAGCTCCGTGCTGATTAAGTCTACTGGAGCGGCTTCTTCCTCAACCAAGGTGGTCTCAGCTGAAGAGATACGAGCGGGAACACCCTCAATCTCATTCCCACGTCTTCTTATTTTTGGCCTCTCCTCTACCCCCGTGCTAGCATCAGCTGCCAACAACTTTCTCTTTGCTACTATCAAAGCTTTGGTCTTGTCCAGATCTAGAGCTGCGTTGGCAGCAACTCGCATAGCCATAGCTACGTCGGGTAGCATTCCTTTGTTCCCGAACCCTAAGACAAACGGATATATAAAAAAAATGAAGTCAATGTTGTAGAAAACAAAATCTACTTCACGCATGTGATCATAAAAGCATACGTACCGTGTGTTTTCACTTTCCAGTTGTTAAGGGAAGAAATAGACTTCCAAGTTCTTTCTTCTCTGACAGCCACTTTCAGAATCGAATCTACCCAACCACGGAAGTTGGGAACAGGTTCCACGTACCCCATGGTTGCTGCAAAATCCACAAAAGGAATGGGATCAAAGAGAAAATCAAAATCTCTAAAGACAAAAATAAACGATAACCAGAAAACTTACGTGCAAAGTTCCACTTCTCCGGGAAGGGAATGTTTGTTTCACCTAGAAAATCTACCGTGCGAACAACAATATAACGAAGATACCATCCACGATCATTAACGTCGTCCAGGTTTACCAAAACCTTTTTACTCCTTGCAGTTAAGGCAAAGAAACCGTGACGCATCAGGTTCGGATGGTACAAGTGAATGGGGTGAGCAAAGGTGAAATCAACCTTGGCCTTTGTAGACAAAAACCATAACAAGCTACTGCCTTCCATACTAATGGGCCGACTTGACCAAGGCAAACATTGAAAAAACGGCAAAAATCGAGGATGACCGGATCTACAACAGGTTTTAGTCCCCAAGTGAAAGGATAGGTGTAAACAAATGAATATCCATTCCTAGAAGAAGAGATCCTTTGTTGAATAGTAGGAATGGACACTCGAAGATTTTCTCTCCAATAACACTCCTTCCTAATGGTTGGGATTGAGAGTTCGGTTACAAGAGAAACATAAGCATCAAGTTTATCCAACTTTTCTACTTGCTTCAAGAGTGATGTTTTATCACTCGAGAAGGATAAGTCACTGGGAACAATATCCTCAATCGAAGGTTCTGAAGAAGGGTCAAAAAGCTCTTTACCTTTAGAAGAAGATACTTTAGAAGAAGAACTTATGACATTTGGGTTTGGGGAAGAATGGGTATTACCAGATGAACCCTCCCGCGATGACCTTAAAGAGCAAAGTCTTCCCTCTTTGTCTTTGCTGAGCCTAAGCGAAGAAGGGGCATTAGGAAACTGAGCAAGGTTCGGGACCTTTATAGGGTTAGGTTTTGAAGATGCCATTGCCGGTTAAAATTGGATCTTGGAAGAAAGGAAAAAGGGATTACTGGATGTAGAAGAAAGTTGAAGACTCAAAGTATGGTAAAGAGGAAACTAGTAAAACTAAAGAGGTATAAATGGAAAACTATTTTAAGGAGAACTGTCACTTCTCGAAAAGAAAGGTTAAGAAAGCGAAAAAAGGGTGTAGAGCTGCAGGCTCGAATCAGAAGGTGACACGTGTGAAGAGCATTAAATGGAGGAGACAATTGAAGCGCCAACACTGACACAGTATTTATGATTTTGAAAAATTCCCTTTTGTAAGAATTCACTTCCCATATATTTAAACGATAAATAAATAGAAAGTGGGGGGACTATCTGTATTGGAAATTTTTTTTTTTATGACGTGGCAAGACACGTGGAATATCAAACAAAAAAAAATTATTATTTTGAGGAGAAGATACGAAGAAGTAAATTAGGCAGGGGGTGAAATTCGATTAAGAAGTCCCGTACCTATTTAGAACAGGTGAGAACGTAACTACGGAGATGAAGGACATCAACAGCGAATAGACACGAGCTTCATATCTGTTCAAAACATCCAACGGAAATGAGCCAAAAAAGCATTTAAAGCATGGATCTGAAGGCAGAAAGAAGTCCAGATTCAGTCATTAAACGCCCAATACATTGAAGAATTGGCATTTAATAAAAATGATTGTGTAACGACTTTCTTAATGCTATTTATTGCCCATTAAAACTTACGTTTTATCCCTCCATCTAGAGTAGGCTATAAAAGGAGGAAGTTATATCTATTGTAAGAGACAACAGTCACTTGAATATAACATTTTTTACTGTCTATTCTGATGATTGAAAGCCTACTACATTTTTTCGGTCTCTTGATTATCAGTAACCCGATTTCTCTATTATTTTCTAGCTTTAATCGAAGTTCAATATTTTGGTTAAACAATATGCTTTCTTTTTCCATGCTTTCTATAGATGATATTTTATGTTTGTTTCTATTTCTTTAAGATCGTTGTTATTGTTATTTATGCTATGATATGTGTTACCCTCCTTATTTCTTGAGTTGTTTACAGCTATCCATACTATCGAAATACAAGTTAATTATAGTCCCACGTAGATTTAGGAGATGTAATAGGATTTACTATGAACTTGGCTCATCCTTTCGTAATATATATATGTTGTCCCATTGCGTATATCATTGTTTCAAAAGTAGTTAAATGTGTTTCATTCTTAACTTTGATATTCAAGATTCACATATATTTTTATTATTATACTTGTGTCATTTGACAGGAAAGTATCTATGGGCGAATTGTAATCTTCCAGAAACACATCGTAATGCTATGCATAAAGCCCTTTGTCATAGCCTAATGAAACTGTTTAAAGTGAGGATCTAAGGCTTATGAGTACAGAATCCGATGGTATTTTAAAATAGAACAAACTATATTTTTCAAATTATGCGACCAAATGAAATGGTTGAGTAATTGAAAATGAGATTATTTAGGCATACACATTGAATGTTGAGATTACGCGTTGAATTTATGGTAGTAGGTCCATTATTAAAAAATGTTTATGATTGTTAAACAATAGATATGGTAGAGCTAGAATAGTTATTTATAGGAGGTCTCACCAATGCTAGATGCATTTGCAGGAAAGTTTGAAGGTAGAATTACTGCATATTAATGACAGACCTTCCCATATCAAAACAGAAAACTTGAGTTTAAATTGCAATTTCCATAGTTGTCCTTTGAACGCAAGGAAATGTACTTTTGGTTATTGCTCCAAATTACTACCGTGACGTGCCTTTGTAGTCTTCTTGTCCGTTTCTCTTTAGACTAGATGGCCCGAGAACGTGCAAAAGCACGGGCATTTGTGCGAAATAGTTGTGCGCAAGATAGTAGTACCACAAAGCTAAATATTGGCATAATGTGTTTAATATTAACATAAATTGCATTTATACATATAGATGTATATGCGGAACAAAGTTGCATAGATACATTCTTAAGCTTGCTAGAAAGTCTGAAACAGTCAAATTGGTCATGTTGATGTTGGCGAAATTGGATAAAATCTTGAGTTTAGGAGCTGCAACTGGAAATCCATGCTTCATGTTGCTATTCACTGAAAGACATGGAAAATCATGCGTTAAAAATAAAACATAGTATACGAAAGTAAATCTATGATGATCTACAATAAAAGCAATGACAAAGACAAAATATTCACATCATGAAATATTGGTAAGGCGTAAAAGGGATTATTGAGAAAATTATGGCAATGCTGAAAACAGAATCCCATGGCAGCAAAAATTTCAACATAATGTAAGATCAGTGGGAACATGAGTCAAAAATGGACTTTACTGCTCATATAAAGGAATTCTACACCATGGTCATTCTTCCATGAAAGATCCTTTTTTCCATGCAGCCACGCAGGCTAACTTGGAAATAAAAAATGGGAAAATGTCATCTCATTGTAAAGTTATATACAAAATTCAGTACCCAAAAGAAGACCAATAATTCATTGTCTCCATTGCAGAGTTTAAACAAAATATCTGAAAAAGATTATTCAACAATGAATATGAAAGTAATGCACCATTTCTATATGTAATAAGAATGCTATCAATTGTAAGTTAGAAATCCTCATAACCCCTTTTAAAAGGGCAAGGAGAGAACAATTACCTATTATATACAACACCATGAGGTGTTTCCAAATTTACAACATGGGAATATCTAATAGTCAAAGTATTGAGAAAATAAGATATCACCTATATTTTCTAAGTGAACAAAGATAATTCTCAAGTGTTCTGTTGTGCACGGGCATATGCTCGGCTTGTTCTTGTCAATCGAGACCTTTTGTGAGGTTCTTAAACATAATATATGAGACGACAAAGATTGTAAGAACACACATGCTATAGAGAAAATGAACTAATCACAAATGACATGCCAAAACAATCAGTTTCGTATCTATTTTTCCTACCAAAATTCATTTGTGCTTTACCCGAGCTTATTAACAGGCAGAATATTTACAAACAATAAAATCCATATAAACTCCAACTACCAACATGAAAATTAAAATGTTATGTAGTGTCTCATTCTTGATAAACACTTTCGTGGCACCCACTTCTACAACATTTGTAAAGTAGCAAATTTCACCTCACTGACTCATTGGTGGCCTTTATTTACTTTGTATAAACCAGGTTACTCCTAAGAAGAGTCTGTTGAGTCAACCACTTCCCAACAAGCATTAAAAAATTAAAGATATTTAGGAGACTTGGAAGAAAGAGCTAATTCCCTAGATAACTCAAACAAATGCTCACCTACCATCAGGTGGGCCAATTGTCTTTTGCTATGGCAATTTTCTTTATTCTGTTTTTAATTATTTTGGTTCCTAGAGATTTTTACTAAAAATTTAGAATTCAATTATTTTACATTCTCATAATCTTTTAGCCAAGGAAGGACATCATGTAGAGTAGGAAT
This sequence comes from Nicotiana noctiflora, assembly GCA_032618575.1. NCBI lineage: Eukaryota > Viridiplantae > Streptophyta > Magnoliopsida > Solanales > Solanaceae > Nicotiana > Nicotiana noctiflora. The sequence continues at coordinate 38,099 of JASVEL010009602.1, read as the reverse complement.
TTCCTCTGCAAAAAGTAAGAAACTTTGAGAATGTACTATTTTACTTCATAAACAAAATAATACTCAGAAAGAGGCAAGAAAGACGAAATGAAAATCTACCAATAGATAAATTTAGAAACAAAAAGAAAAAAACTAAACCTGTAACAAACATATGAGGAGGAAACCATTGGATTTATGAGTTAATTCTTCCTTCGTCTACCATTCTTCCAACTTGTAAAAAATAGAAATGTCTATTACAAATAAGAACGGTAAATCACCTTACCTTTACCATTTTATTTGTCTAGTTTCATTATTTATGTGTATTCGTTGAATCAAAGATTATTTTTCTTGTATGTAGATAACGGCAACAAATAGACAATGAAGGACCAACTCCTAAAACGATGAAGATTGGATCATGTCTATCTTATTCTCTATCATAAAAATATTTTATTGTTCTCAGGTTAATGCAGATCTATGCCATGTATGAGCTAAACAATAGTAAATAAATATTTTTCATCTACTACTTCAAGTCATATCTCCTAGAATCTTTACACGTGATTAATGGACTCAGATTCTTAAGAGTCTATGCAAAAGAATGTTGCAAATAAATCATATATAGGATTTGTCACACTATATACTTCCTAGAAAAGTAATCAATAATTACATTTAGAACAGTCAAATCAATATTTAACACTTAAAACTAATTGGAACACACCTATTCTGGGTAATAACTCTTATAACAGTACTAACCATCAAATCTTATTTATGACAGAAATTCTATTGACTGTGATTCTTATTTCAGTTTTTTCTTCACTTCTCAACCTTGCCCCCTGGGTAGGGGTGAGGCCTGCGTACATATTACCCTCCCCAGACCCCACTTGTGGGATTATACTGGGTTGTTGTTGTTGTTGTTGTCTTCACTTCTCAACCTTACTCATCATGCTTATTTCGCAACTGAAAGAAATAAACAAATGATAAAGCACAAGTAGCAAGGACGAATGAGTACCAGTTATAGCACATCATAAATAGCAATTTCTTTGATAGAGGTAAGAAGGAAGGGCATTTGTCTCCTCCTTTTGATTTCCTAACATTCAGTCAGTGCAAAATAAATTTGTTAGCTCAAACACACAAGAAGCCTTTTCACATAAAAGGTATGAATGCATAAATAGCGTGTAGATTAAGAGATCTTTAGGAAGTTGCTGCTCGATCTAGAGATTTTCGTTAAAAAAGTTAATTGACATAAAATGCACAAAGAACAAAGAAATCAAGAGAAAAAATAGGAAGAAAAAAAGGAAGACCAAGAGGAATCCAGCATAAATAGAAACAAAGACATGAGGAAATTTTTTAGGAGATCACTTTAATTGTTATTACTAACAATCCCAATAAAAAAAACGTTAATATTGCTCTCTATCGCTGTAAATTAATACATGCATGATTGGAAAAACAAATAATATCTATATCCCTGCCTTTTTCTAGTGAGAAATTTGAAAAGCTACAAAGGAAATCCAAAAAGGAGTACCAAAAGTAAAAAAAATAAAAGGCAACCAGAAGAAATTAAACGGAAAGGAAAAGAATCTAGCAAAAACTTACCCACAAATTGAAAGCTTAGAGAATAACAAATTAGACAAAATGGAGAACCTTGAAACCCAGATAGAGACCCACGAAATGAAATAAACCATCCAAGAAATGCACTGATAGAATATAGAAGAGAAGTAGATGAATGAGAGAGACACCATTGAAACTGAAGTGGGTAGTGGATCGTACCTTTTTCCAATGAAGAAGATGAAGTGGCTCGCATTAGACAATGGAAAGAGTAAAACAAAGGAAATAAATGGTAAGTAAAAGTTGAGCACGTGGAAAATAAAAGGACACATGTGATCCACTTTCAATGGGTATTGTATTAACATAATAATGGGTCCAAGTTCTAGAAATCTCCATATATCAAATTACCAAAATATCCTTGATCGTCTAAGGAACCTTTGCTTATTATATAGTTAAAATAAAAAGTATGCAATGATTTCTTTGAGATTGTTTTTAATATATTAAATACTTTTGGTATCGATGTGTTATGAGCATTTACATTTAGGTACTCTTGACACCTCTTTAATCTATAAAGAATTTGGTTTGTGTATAATTTGACAATGGTATTGCATTTTTTGTTTGCTTGTTCGCCGGATGTAACCAAGATGACTAGTATTTTATGGAGTTGCATTTTATCTACTACAGACATTGTTATATATGAGGGATAGCTTTCACAAATGCAGAGACAATCTTCTTCCTAATGGTTAACGGCTTAATGGATAGCTTTAATAAATGCAGAAACACTTGATGAGTAGCTTTGACAAATGCAGAGACATTTGTCTTCCTAATGGTTAGTTGTTTGTGAGGTAGGAGAGCTTTTTGATACAAATATCACAACAATTGTCGGTAAGATGGAAGAATATTCAATTTTTGATATATGCCAGTCTTTATTGGTAAATGTCGTACATCCAAATAATATTAGCATTCCATACAAGTGAATAATAACACATTTTACAACAAACTTCATCAACATCTAGTATGAGAAATAAAGGGAAGTATTTTTTTTGACGTAGATTTCGCATATTAGAATTATTGAATTTGTGAAGGTTTAGGCTCTTCCACATCTTTTATACACCTTTTGACTTTTCCTGAGCTGATCACCTCTAAGTGTGTAGGCTTTGTTAATAAGTTGAAGAAACTTATGCATCCTCAACATTCTTTTCACAATAAAAGACAGGCATAAAATGTTATTTAGCTTTTAGGAAGACAAGATTGGAATGGATTCTTTTTTTTTTTTCTTAAAATTAGGGAGGCTGTGACTATAAGAGGTTTGATTATTGTTTTATAGGTTACAATGACACTGTCAACTACTACTGATCGTCCAATTCAGCAACAATCAGGAAGAAAGAACCTTTTTAAAACTTAAACCAACTCCACAGAAATTAGCCACTTGTTGATTCATCTTTGAACAATATGTTGTTGGATTTTAATATATTTAATTAATATATTAAAGAGTTAAAAGATGGTGAATGAGAAATGGAGGGAAATGAAATTTTGAGTGAAATTTTAATTTTCCTCTCCTTGGTAAATAGGCATTGTCCCATATCGGAAGAGGAAGAAGTTTTTTATGGGTATATAAGCAATTGCTCTTCTTCTAGCTCTTAAAGAGTTGAGAAGAAAGCAAGCCTCGCGCCGCCGTCGTCGCTCGCTCGGCTCGGCTCGGCTTCAGATTCGATCGATTGATTAACTTTTTGGACCAAATTTATTTGTTAATTGTAAAATATTAACAGAAATGTTATTAAAATATTTATTTTAATAACAGAATATTAACATTAAAGAAATATTAATATTAAATCCAAATTTTAGTTTTTTCTATTTTTGTATTAGAAAATTAACTACCCATCAATTTTCCCTCTTTATTTTCCCTCTTTATTATTGAGTAAATGGCCATTTATGCAATGGCATTTATGCTGTGACAGTTTTGCAGAAACAGCCATTCTGAAGAGACTCTTCAGATTTCAGCCCAACTTTTGGCTATAAATACAACACTATTCTGCTCAAAATTTCACTATGAATTTCTGAGTTTCTCCTCCTTTCTTCTGCATATTTTTAGCATCAAACAAAGCAAAAAGTAAGTGTGATTTGCTACCGAACTTTGTGTTCGCTGAAACACTGGGGTTTGCAGTACCACTACACCAGTATGTAATTCGTTCTATCCTGGGAGGAAATAATCCATAACCTTGGGTACTAGGAGGGGATTAAATTCCTTAAGGAAACACTGTGAATTCAGTGGGCTCGAATTGGTTTCTTCATTTCTGTTTATGCATATACTTGTTTGTATTTATTTGTATTTTCAGAATTATTTTACAAATACATTGTAATAACAAGCTTAAGGAATTTAATTATATTTTTGTATTTGTTTTTACTGTTTCTGGAAGAGTAAAACCTTTGTGGTTTTGTACTCTATTAAAATCTACGTGATTTTAATATTTGTGTCATTCTTTTATAGAAATGACTAACGAGAATGAGAACCAGGCTGTTCCAATGGTGACCGCTAATGCCTCAACAAGCCGAACGACTCCGGGCAGCATTGGCACCGGCGGAGAAACCCGGAAAATTTTCCGGGATGGATTTCAAGCGCTGGCAACAAAAGATGTTCTTCTATTTGACTACTCTAAGTCTCCAGAAGTTCATCAAGGAAGATGTTCCTGTGTTGTCCGACGAAACTCCATAAATTGAACGCTTTCTCGTCGTTGAGGCGTGGAAGCATTCAGATTTTTTATGCAAGAATTATATTCTAAGCGGGCTGGAAGATTCTTTGTATAACGTCTACGGTGGCGTAGAAACGTCAAAGGAATTATGGACTGCGCTTGAAAAGAAATACAAAACTGAAGATGCCGGGTTGAAAAAGTTTGTTGTTGCAAAGTTTTTGGACTACAAAATGGTAGATAGCAAGTGTGTTATTACCCAAGTCCAGGAATTGCAAGTGATTATTCACGATCTCCTTGCGGAAGGTATAAATCAAATTAATTTGATGCTGAAAGTAGTAACCTTAGTATTTTTACTAATGAAAATTTCATTGAAGGTCTTGTTATCAATGAAGCATTCCAAGTAGCAACAATGATTGAGAAGTTGCCTACTTTGTGGAAGGACTTCAAAAACTGCTTGAAACACAAACGCAAGGAGATGTCCCTTGAAGATCTCATTGTTCGGTTGAGAATCGAAGAGGACAATAAAGCTGCTGAAAAGAGAGGTCGTGGAAACTCAACAATAATGGGAGCAAATATTGTTGAAGAGAACAAGAAGAGGAAGAAGGCTTCTGGACCAAAATACAACCCAAGCAAGAAGTGGTTCAGTGGAAACTGCTACAATTGTGGAAAACCCCGACACAAATCTACGGAGTGTCGTGCTCCGAAGAAAGGCAAGAAGAAGGGTCAAGCAATCATGGTTGAAAAGCATGATGATGTTGATGACTTGTGTGCCATGCTTTCCGAATGCAACTTGGTAGGCAATCCTAGAGAGTGGTGGATTGATTCTGGATCCACTCGCCATGTTTGTGCAGTTAGAAAAGTGTTTGCTACTTATGCTCCTATTGGACCTGACGAGACGATTTCTATGGAAAATGCTTCTAAGGCCAATATTGAAGGACGTGGGAAGATATTTCTCAAAATGACTTCCGGCAAAGTGGTGACTTTGAACAACGTCCTTCATATTCCCGAGATTAGGAAGAATTTAGTCTCTACTGGACTTCTTGTTAAGAATGGTTTTAAATGTGTTTTTGTTTCCGATAATGTTGTAATAAGTAAGAACAAAATGTTTGTAGGAAAAGGTTACCTCACTGAGGGCCTTTTCAAGCTGAATGTAATGGTCGTTTAGAATAATAATAAAATTTCAGCTTCGTCTTACTTACTTGAGTCAAATGAATTATGGCATATAAGTTTGGGTCATGTCAATTATAAAACCTTACGGAAAATGATTAATTTGGAAGTATTGCCTAAATTTGAATGTGACAAATCAAAATTCAAGTATGTGTGGAATCTAAGTATGTTAAACATCCTTATAAGTCGGTTGAAAGGAATTCAAATCCTTTAGACTTAATTCACACAGATATTTGTGACATGAAGTCAATACCATCTCGCGGTGGAAAGAAGTATTTCATAACTTTTATTGACGATAGTACTCGATATTGCTATGTTTACTTACTTAATAGTAAAGATGAAGCAATAGACACATTCAAGCAATACAAAAATGAAGTTGAAACACAACTTAACAAGAAAATCAAAATGATAAGAAGTAATAGGGGTGGTGAATATGAATCTCCTTTTGAACAAATATGTTTAGAAAATGGAATTATTCATCAAACAACAGCCCCTTACACGCCCCAATCCAATGGGATTGCAGAAAGAAAGAATCGTTCATTAAATGAGATGATGAACACATTATTGATAAGTTCTAGTTTGCCACAGAACTTGTGGGGGAAAACCGTACTTACGGCTAGCCGAATACTAAATTGAGTACCCCATAGCAAGACATAATCCATTCCATATGAAAAATGGAAAGGAAGGAAGCCAAAATTGAATTATTTTAAAGTGTGGTGGTGTTTGGCAAAAGTGCAAGTTCCTAAACCCAAAAGGATAAAAATAGGACCGAAAACCGTTGATTGTGTTTTCATAGGATATGAGACTAATAGTAAAGCATATCGATTTCTGGTTTATAAATCAGAAAATCCCGACATTCATAATAATACGGTTATAGAATCAGATAATGCTGAGTTCTTTGAAAATATATATCCGTACAAAAAGGAATATGAGTCGATTAGTGAAGGATCTAAATGACCTCGGGAAGAAGAAAAAGAAAGTACACTTAACTAGGAAGATCCAAGGCGTAGTAAACGTCAAAGAATGTCCACTTCATTTGGACTAGATTTTGTGACTTTCTTATTAGAAAATGAGGCTCAAACATTTAAAGAAGCTATATCTTCTTCAGAATCATTGTTATGGAAAGAGCCAGTCAATAGTGAAATAGAATCCATATTGAACAACCATACATGGGAATTGGTTGATCTTCCTCCTGGAAATAAACCGTTGGGTTCTAAATGGATCTTTAAGAGGAAAATTAAAGATGATGGCACTATTGACAAATATAAGGCAAGACTTGTGGTCAAGGGTATAGACAACGAGAAGGTCTTGATTAATTTGATACATACTCTCCAGTTACAAGAATTACGTTCATACGAACGTTAGTAGCGTTATCTGCAGTTTATGGTCTTGAAATTTATCAAATGGATGTTAAGACGGCTTTCTTAAATGGAGAGTTGGAGGAAGAAATCTACATGGAATAACCAGAAGGGTTTGTGGTTCCAGGTAAAGAAAAGAAGGTTTGTAGACTTGTTAAGTCCCTTTACGGATTAAAACAGGCACCCAAACAATGGCATGCTAAATTTGACCAAACAATGTTGTCAAATGAGTTTAAGATAAATGAATGTAATAAATGTGTATACATTAAAAATATTCCAAATCACATAGTCATTGTTTGCTTATATGTGGATGATATGCTCATAATGAGTAATGACATTGCCAATATAAATGCTACTAAGCGTATGCTAACTAGCAAGTTTGATATGAGAGACTTGGGAGTTGTTGATTTAATTCTAGGAATTAAGATCCATAAGACTTCTCAAGGTCTGGCGTTGTCACAATCTCATTATATCAAGACAGTACTTGAAACATTCAAGCACTTGGGCTTTAAAGTTGCAAAGACTCCAATTGACGTGAATCTTGGATTAGAAAAGAACAAAGGCCAAAGCATATCATAATTGGATTATGCTCGTGTGTTGGGTTGCTTAATGTACATCATGAACTGTACATGACTAGATATAGCATGTGCTATAAGTAAATTGAGTCAATATACGAGCAATCCAGGTCAATCTCATTGGATCGCCATGAAACGAGTTTTGGGGTACTTAGTACATACCCAGGACTTTGCTTTGCACTACAATAAATATCATGCAGTCATGGAGGGATACTGTGATGCAAATTGGATCACCGGATCAATCGATTCCAATTCCACAAGTGGATATGTATTCACCATTGGTGGAGGAGCGGTATCTTGGAAGTCGTCCAAACAAACTTGTATTGCCCGCTCTACAATGGAGGCTGAGTTCATAGCCTTGGATAAAGCCGGTGAAGAAGCTGAATGGCTCCGGAATTTCTTGGAAGATATTCCCTTTTGGCCCAAATCCTTGGCACCAATATGCATACACTGTGATAGTCATGCGGCAATTGGAAGGACTGGGAGCGTTATGTATAACGGTAAATCTCGTCATATACGACGAAGACATAAAACCGTTAGACAATTACTCTCTAGAGGAATTATCATGATTGACTATGTAACGTCAAGTGATAATGTGGCGGGTCCACTTACAAAAGGCCTAACTAGAGATGTAGCTGAGAAATCATCAAGGGGAATGTGACTGTGGCCGAGAACAAGTCATAGTGGCGGTAACTCTACCTAGAAGACTGGAGATCCCAAGATCTAGGTTCAAGGAGATCAAACAAAGTCATTTATGACGGTTCAACATTGTCAAATAAATTTTTGGTCCATTCTCTTATAAGACAATGTTCAATACCAAGGATAAAACATTTAGGCTTTTTAATGATTTCTAAATTTGATACGGGGTATTTCAAATAGTGTATCTACGGGATGACACGTTTAGGAATCACCTATGTAAGTGTGAAGTGTTAGCCGCTTCAAGGAGAATTCTAAAAGGCCAGTTCTCGATGCACTTATGAAACCAGGCGGTGTTCATGGCTGAAACGAACACAACAATGAGAACCAAAGACGGTTAAGGGTTGGTTGTGTGAGTTGTGGTTGTCTAGGTATACACCAAAGTTCGACGGTTCAAAGATATCAAATCTACCGATTGATCGAGTATATCCGACATAAGTTCACTACGGAAAGTTCAAAGGGAAACCTACTTATCCAGATGCAATTAATCCTTACTTGCGAATCACACAGTTTTTCATGCATACTTCCGTGATATAGCCATTCCCCATTCATGTGGGGGATTGTTGGATTTTAATATATTTAATTAATATATTAAAGAGTTAAAAGATGGTGAATGGGAAATGGAGGGAAATGAAATTTTGAGTGAAATTTTAATTTCCCTCTCCTTGGTAAATGGGCATTGTCCCATATCGGAAGAGGAAGAGATTTTTATGGGTATATAAACAATTGCTCTTCTTCTAGCTCTTAAAGAGTTGAGAAGAAAGCAAGCCTCGCACCGTCGTCGTCATCGCTCGCTCGGCTCGGCTCGGCTCGGCTCGGCTTCTGCTTCGGCTACGGCTTCGGCTTCAGATTCGGATTTGGATTCGGATTCGGATTCGAATTTGGATTTGGATTTGGTCAAATGATCGATCGATTGATTAACTTTTTGGACCAAATTTATTTGTTAATAGTAAAATATTAACATAAATGTTATTAAAATATTTATTTTAATAACAGAATATTAATATTAAATAAATATTAATATTAAATCAAAATTTCAGTTTTTTCTATTTTTGTAACAGAAAATTAACTACCCATCAATTTTCCCTCTTTATTTTCCCTCTTTATTATTGAATAAATGGCCATTTATGCAATGTCATTTATGCTGTGACAATTTTGCAGAAACAGCCATTCTGAAGAGACTCTTCAGATTTCAGCCCAATTTTTGGCTATAAATACAACACTATTCTGCTCAGAATTTCACTATGAATTTCTGAGTTTCTCCTACTTTCTTCTGCATACTTTTAGCATCAAACAAAGCAAAAAGTAAGTGTGATTTGCTACCGAACATTGTGTTCGCTAAAACACTCGGGTTTGCAGTACCACTACACCAGTGTGTAATTCGTTCTATCCTGGGAGGAAATAATCCATAACCTTGGGTACTAGGAGGGGATTAAATTCCTTGAGGAAACACTGTGAATTCAGTGGGCTCGAATTGGTTTCTTCATTTCTGTTTATGCATATACTTGTTTGTATTTATTTATATTTCCAGAATTATTTTACAAATACATTATAATAACATATGTGACTTCTAAACTCTTCAACAATCATCATGAATCACAATTCGGACACGTTCCTAAGCCACATCATCAAGTTTCAAAATATAATATCAAAAACACGAATCACATTCAAATTTAAGCATAATGAAATTTGAACTTTTCAAATTCTACAAACGATGTCAAAATCTATCAAATCACGTCCGATTGATCTCAAATTTTGCAAATAAGTCACAAATGACACCACGAACCTACTCTAACTTTCGAAAATTCACTCCGACGCAGATATCAAAAAGTCCACCCCGGTCAAACTTTTAAAAATTCCAACTTTTGGCATCTCACGCCTAATTATACTAAAGGCCTCCAAATCACAATCCGGACACGTTCCTAAGCCCAAAATCACTCAACAGAGCTAACCAAACTATAAAAACTCAAATCCGGGGTCATTTACGCATAAGTCAACATCCGGTTAACTTTTCCAACTTAAGCTTTCCATTATGAGACTAAATGTATCAATTCACTTCGAAATTTTTCCGGACCCGAACCAACTAACCCGGTAAGTCATAAAACAATAGTAAAGCACCAAATGAGCAGTAAATGGGATAACGGGGCTACAACTTTCAAAACGACCGGTCGGATCGTTACAATATTGTATTACCACGTGAACTACGAAATAACTCTATTAAATCACCAAAAGAAGATGGAAGAAATAATTAAAGTAGGAGATTAATGAAGAAAAACAAAATAAAATCATCACATGCACAAACCACCTAAAAGATTCAATAGTTAAAAAGTTAAAAAAGAAAAACGTATACTGTATTTAGTGCCAGAAGAAATACAAACGAGTGATGATAGAAAAATCACACAGATAATCCTTCCAAAGGGAAGCTGCAAACAATTCCAGCACACAACAAAAGAAAAACACATGACACATGGGAAGTACTACAACATTGATCAACAACGCTGCTTCAATCATACTTGACTCAAGGCTTCTGAGTCATTGCTGGCTTTGACAAAGTTGGGATTTCAGGTTTAGGAATTGTAGGAAGCTCGAATTTTGGCATCGGGGGGAATTCAGGCATTGGCAGAGTAGGCAGTTCAGGCTTTGGGAATTCAGGGAATTCAGGTTGTGGCAGAGTTGGCAGCTCAGGTTTTGGAATTTCAGGGAATTCAAGCTTAGGCAAAGTTGGGATTTCAGGCAATTCAGGTTTAGGAAGATCAGGCAATTCTTGTTCTGCTTGAATTGTGTTGCAGCTTGTTAAAGACAAAGCGACAAGTAATACCAAGAAAATAGATTGGTTGTGGCAATAAGCCATTGTTGAATGCGATAATTAAATGCTTCAAGACTATAATATTAATTTTATGCTTTGAAAAATCATGCCTTACGCTTTACATTCAACAAGTTTATATAGATATGGAATTGGGAATATTGGAAGGAGAATTAGGCTTAGGTTGGTGTGGTTAGGAAAAAATTTCTGTTAGTTCATCTTCTTAACAATAACGTCCTAATTTAGTCTCATACAGCTTTCCACCTAAAGCATATTTTATGTTAATTTTCCTACACAAGAAAAAACATAACAAAGGTCCGTCTCTTCCAGGTTACTCATTAAAAATTTGTACCTTTTATGGTAGGTTACAGTAATACTGGCTAATCGTATCTTGATCTCCATTTTTTTCTTCCTAATCTCCGCGCAAATGCCGATTAGATTACGACTAATGTTCTGATGAATAAAATGACACACCACCACTAGCGTGGGTATAATAGTAAAAATGACATGTTCTTCCCTTGTGGCTAAGGGGAGCAAAGCAGCTGAAATTAAAGTTCAATAAATTAAATTACTTGAAAGCAAATGAATTTCAAAAATAAAATAAAGCCCAATTGATATTTTTCCAAAACTAGGACAGTAATACTCTGATAACAATACGATAGGGAGTTCAAGAATAACTAAAAAAATAGAAAATCAAGAAACGTGCGGAAGCCAAAAGAAAATAAAAAATTGAAAAATGACGGAAAATTAAAGATCGATTGAATTCAAGAAAGAGTTTCTTGAATGCAAGAAGTCAATTCTTGAAATTAAATCCTAACAACAATAATTAGCTAACAAAGAACTAATTGCCTTTGATAGGAATTAAAACAAGAGATATATTGTGAAACCATACCCTTTAGAATAACAAGAACGATAATAAGCCTAAACTTATCACCTTTCTTGAATACCTAGAAGTGATCTAAGATTTTGAAAGAATTTAATCTTACCACTTTAAGTTGAATCTTGAAGGTTGAAGAATAAATCCAAGAGTAGCCACACACAAGACTGCAAGAAAAATCTTACAATTTTTATTCATAATAGTCTAAATCTAAAAGCAAAGATGATACCCCTTTATATAGGGAAGGGGTCACGAAATTCTACCTAAAAAAATAAGGAAATAAAGTCTTAAACTACTTTGGACAACAAGTCCAACTACCATAGGAAAAGGTAAAACTCTAGGCGAAACAAAAGTCAAGTCAATCTTGAAAAGTAGTTCCAATAATCTCAGAAAAAGATAAACAAAACCTTAACTACCTATGAAAACATCAAATATGTCCTAACAAACTAGCAAACAAAATAAAGAACTTTGACTCCTTCTCCTATGTCTTGGCCACCCCTCCTTGAGCTGACATGGGCGCCAAGTTGGCTCCTTTCTGAGTTGATTTAGGCGCCTAATTTAGGCCCTCCTTGGCTGGTGCTTGGACCCCAATCTACCTCCTCTTGGACTTGAACTTGGACCATAAAATAAGTGTAGCACTTAGCAAAATTCTTTTCATAATTCTTGAGCTCTTATTCCACTATTAGCACCTTCTTGATCTCCATTGAAGCCCAACAACCTTGTCTTGATTCTCCTTAGGTTGAGACCTTGTGAATGGCTTTCTTGGTGCTCCTAAAGCTTTATCTTTGTCCGTGGAGCTATCATTACCCTCCTCTTAAAAAGAATTCATCCTCAAATTTAAACCTACATCAAACATGGATAAGTCAGCAACATTAAAAGTAGCACTTACTTGAAACTCACCTGGAAGGTCCAATTTGTAAGAATTATCTCTAATCCTTTCAAGTACTTTAAATGGTCCATCTCCTCTAGGGTGAAATTTTGTCTTCCTTTTTGAAGGAAATCTCTCCTTCCTCTTATGAACTCAAACCAGATCACCAGGCTCGAAGATAATTGGTTTTCGACCTTTATTTCTTTGTAAAGCTATTTGTTCATTCCTTCTCTCAATTGCAAGTCTCGTATTCTCATGAATAGTCTTCATCAAATCGGCTTTATTTTTTCCATCAAGACTAACCATCGCATTAGTAGTCAAAGGCAATACGTCAAGGGGTATAAGGGGGTTAAATCCATAAACAACTTCAAAAGAAGAATAATCTGTAGATGAATGAACAATTTGAATGTAAGGAAATTCTACCATAGGCAAATGATCCTCCAAAGAAGTTAATTTTCCTTTTAGGCCAACCCATAATATATGTCCTAAGGTTCTATTTACTACCTCAATTTGCCCATCAGTTTGTGGATGACACGAAGTACAAAACAATAATTTTGTTCCCAATTTTGCCCAAAGCACACGCCAAAAGTTGCTTAGAAACATAGCATCCCTATCACTAATAATTGTTCGAGGTATACCATACAATTTAACAACTTCTCTAACAAATAAATCAGATTTTTAGAACCTATCTACCGCAACAAAGATGCTATCCTTACCATACCTTATTTTTGGTAGTCCTAACACAAAGTCCATAAAAATATCAATCCAAGGTAAAACAGGCACATGTAATGCCATGTATAAACCATATGGCAACACTTTAGATTTTGCTTATTTGCATTTACGGCATTGAGCACAAAATCATTCTACTTCTTTTCTCATATTAGGCCAAAAGAAATTTTCAGCAAGGATGTTAAGTGTTTTAGACACACCAAGAGTGTCCCATAAGCCCCCCACAATGTGCTTCCATCACAAAAACTTCTCACAAAGAACAATTAGGGACACAAATCTTATTCTCATTAAAAAGAAACTCATCTTTCAAATTATATTTCTCAAAAGGTACATTTATACATGCCGAAAATTGTCACGATCTGGATTTTTTTCCAACATCGGGATCGTGATGGCGCCTACTCGTGGTAGCTAGGCAAGCCTCTTTATTCACACTATCCTGTTTAACAATACTTCATACTCAAATTAATAACCAAAATCATAATCTTAATTAAACAAGTGCGGAAGACTTTATAAAAATAGAAAATAAGTAGTTTCAAGGTATCTGATACCGAAATCCTCTACCCAAGACGTGGAGTCACCAACTCACAAACTATTACTGAATACTACACATAAAGGTCTGAAAGAAATATAACATAATCTATTTGTCTCGGAACAAAGAGACTACAGCTAGTAACATAAGTAAAGAGAGAGACGCCGGGCCTGCGGACGTCTGCAAGCTACCTCGATCTCAAATATGATCAACTCCCACGCAAAAGATCTACCGCTGCTGCTCCTGATCGAAACCTGGACCTGTGCAAAAACGCACAGAAGTGCAGTATCAGCACAACTGACCCCATGTGCTGGTAAGTGCCTGGCCTATCCCGACGAAGTAGTGACAAGCCTAGGACCAGACACCCACATAAACCTGTGCAGTTCCATATATATGTATACCACAAAATAACGAGAAATAACCAAGCAATAACGCAATAAGGAGTATCTCAAATGAACTCAACAATTAACAACATTTAATAAGTCCACAAGGGAAAACAAAGTATAATGGAAAAACAAGTAATATCAAGTAAAGGAATGGCAAGTAGTTGCACGGCATCACCCTTCGTGCTTTTACTCTCATCCTCACCAAATATGCAAATAAAGTGCACGACATCACCCTTCGTGCTTTTACTCTCATCCTCATATCCATGGTACGGCATGATCCTTAGTACATGGTTCAATAACAAGGCACAGCATGATCCTTCGTGCATAATCAACAACATGGCACGACATTAACCTTCGTGCATAATCAATAAAACATGGCACGACATTAACCTTCGTGCATAATCAATAACAAGGCACGACATTAACCTTCGTGCATAAATAATAAATCAAGGCACGACATCACCCTTCGTGCATTATCACTCTTCCTCACCCAAATAACAATCATAGTTAAGGGCAAAGAATGAAATAGTAAATCATGAACCGTCCCGGCAAGGGCAATCAATATCTCACTTCACAACAAGTCCCGACAAGGGAGAACCGTAACAATTCTATAACCCGGCGAGGGTTCAACAATTTATCTTCAAATATGTCTCACAACAAGTATTAACAACGACTCACGGTCATGCTAGACGCCAGTGTATGGATGCTCGTCACCACAGCCCATACACCGCACTCGATCACATAACACATAGCACATAATCCTATTCCCTCAAGCTAGGATAGAACAAACACTTACCTCGAATGTTTACGAACAATTCAATCCGTGGCAATGCCTTTTCCTTTCAAATTCGGCTCCAATCCAATCGTATCTATACACAATTGATTTAATATCATCAATACTACTCAACAAACTAATTCATAAGGCCAATTTCAACTTTTACAACATTCTCCCGGAATAGTGAATTTCGACCCCGGGCCCACATGGTCGGAACTCGGGGTTCGGACCAAAATCTGGTTACCCATCCCCCCACGAGTTCAAGTATATGATTTGTTTCAAAATCGGACCTCAATTCGAGGTCCAATTACCCAATTCATGAAAAACCCTATATTCTACCAAAACAAGAAAGTGTACCATGAAAACCTTTGATTTCTATTGAAAAATATGTTTAATGTTGTTAGGAATTGAAAGAATTAAGTAAAAAGTGACTTAAAATTACTTTGAAGAAGAGGGAGTTCGTGAAAAATCGCCAATGGGTGTTTTTGGGTTGTGAAATGTGAAAAATAAAGCTGGAAATCGTGATTTACAGGTCTCTGTGTTCGCATTTGCGAACATGGGTTCGCAATTGCGAACCCCGACCAATTTCTGGAGTTTGAAAAATAAGCTTAGGATGGGAAGTTCGCATTTGCGAACTTTTGTTCACATTTGCGAAGCCAAGGCATACTGGGAGGTTCGCATTTGCGACATAATGTTCGCATTTGCGAACAAGGCTGGATTCAAGGGTGGTTCGCATTTGCGACAGGAGCTTCGCATTTGCGAAGCCAACCGGTTAAGGGAGGGCCTCGCAATTGCGAGGTTTTGTTCGCAATTGCTAACCAAGCAGTCAAGGACACCCCTTCGCATTTGCGATCAAGGGTTCGCATTTGCGAACCCAGCCTTGACCTGTCACCTTCGCATTTGCGAGAAATTCTTCGCAAATGCGAAGCCAACAGCTGGGTGGAAAACCAGCAGTGCAAAAATTCAGAAATTGATCCAACGGCCTATCAAATCGTTACCCGAGCCCCCCGGGCTCCAAACCAAACATGTACACAACATCAAAAACTCATTACAAACTTGTTCGTACGATCACATCACCAATATCACATCGTATTCATCAAATCAAGCTTCAAGTTCATGATTTTCATACTTTTGGTTTTCAAAACTTTCAAACTTGGAACTCAAGGTCCAAAACATATCAAACGACATCCGAATGTCAC
The DNA here is from genome assembly GCA_032618575.1 of Nicotiana noctiflora. NCBI lineage: Eukaryota > Viridiplantae > Streptophyta > Magnoliopsida > Solanales > Solanaceae > Nicotiana > Nicotiana noctiflora. The sequence goes on along the minus strand of JASVEL010009602.1, from coordinate 21,926 downwards.
CAAACTTTGCAGAAAGCACATATATAATATTTAAGACTTGTACCGGGCGTCGGAACCAAAATACGAGCCCGATACCAAGGTCAATTAATTCATTTTCCTTTAACAATTACATCAAAAACAATTTCACTGAAAAATTCATAACTTGGGCTCTAGGCCTCAGAATTCGACTCCGGACGCATGTCCAAGTCCCATATTTTCCTACGGACCTTTCGGGACCATCCAATCTCGGGTCCGGGTCCGTTTACCAAAAATGTTGACCGAAGTCAACCATATCAATATTAATATCATTTTCTCCAAATTTCTCATAGAATTCATATTTTCTATCACAAAATCTTTCCGGCCACATGCCCAGATCGTGCACGTAAATCGAGGCAACATAGAATGAGGTTTTCAAGGCCTCAGAAGCTCGAAATGATTAATAAAATAAGTGATGACCTTTTGGGTCGTGACATTCTCCACCTCTGAAACAACCGTTCGTCCTCGAAAGGACAAAAGAAAGAAGTACCTAAGTCGGGGAACAGAATGTGGGTAGCGGCTTCGCATATCGGACTCGGACTCCCAGGTCGATGCCTCAGGAGGCTGACCTCTCCACTGAACACGCACAGAAGGATAACTCTTCGACCTCAACTGTCGAACCTGCCGGTCTAGAATGGCCACCGGCTCCTCCTCGTAGGATAGATCATTGTCCAATTGGACAGTACTGAAGTCTAACACATGTGTGGGATCGCCGTGGTATCTCCGAAGCATAGATACATGAAAAACTGGATGCACGGCTGATAAGCTAGGCGGCAAAGCTAGTCTGTAAGTCACCCTTCCCACTCGGTCTAGAATCTCAAATGGGCCAATATACCTAGGTCTGAGCTTGCCCTTCTTACCGAACCTCATCACGCCCTTCATAGGCGACACTCGGAGCAGTACTCGCTCACCAACCATGAAATCTACATCTCGAAACTTACGATCCGCATAAGCCTTCTGTCTGGACTGAGCTGAACGCAATCTCTCCTGGATAGTCTTGACCTTATCCAAGGCCTCCTGAACTAAATTTGTACCCAACAACCGAGCCTCTCCCGGCTCAAACCATCCGACTGGAGATCGACATCGCCTACCATACAATGCCTCATACGGGGCCATCTGGATGCTAGACTGGTAACTGTTGTTGTAGGCGAACTCTGCTAATGGCAGAAACTGGTCCCACGAGTCTCCAAAATCAATAACACAGGCTCGAAGCATGTCCTCTAGAATCTGAATAGTCCTCTCGGACTGACCATCCGTCTGAGGGTGAAATGCTGTACTCAGCTGAACCTGGGTGCCTAACTCCCGCTGGACCGCTCTCCAGAACCGCGAGGTAAACTGCGTACCCCGATCAGAGATAATAGATACTGGCACCACATGAAGACGAACAATCTCCCTAATGTAAATCTTTGCTAACCTCTCCGATGAGTAGGAGACAAATACTGGAATAAAGTGTACTGACTTGGTCAGCCTATCAACAACGACCCAAATAGCATCAAATTTCCTCCGAGTCAAAGGAAGTCCAGTAACGAAGTCCATAGTGATCCACTCCTATTTCCACTCGGGAATCTCAATCCTCTAGAATACACCACCAGGTCTCTGGTGCTCATATTTCACCTGCTGACAATTTAGACACCGAGCGACATACGCAACGATATCTTTCTTCATTCCGCGCCACCAATAGTGTTGCCGTAAGTCCTGGTACATCTTCGCGGCGCCTGGGTGAATAGAATACCGCGAACTGTGGGCCTCTGCTAAGATCAACTCTCGAATTCCTTCGACATTGGGCACACAAACTCGACCCTGCAACCTCAATACCCCATCATCATCTAGATTTACCTTTGTGGCACCTCCCCGCTGTACCGTATCTCTCAAATCACGCAAATGAGGATCATCAAATTGCCTCTCACGGATACGCTCTAATAGAGAAGAACGAACGACCGCGCAGGCTAACACCCTGTTAGGCTCAGAAATGTCTAATCTCACGAACCGATTGGCTAAGGCCTGGACATCTAGAGCTAATGGTCTCTGATTGACCGGAATATATGCAAGACTACCCATGCTGGCATACTTTCTACTCAATGCATCGGCCACCACATTGGCCTTACCTGGGTGATATAATATAGTAACATCATAGTCTTTTAGCAACTCTAACCATCTCCGCTGTCGTAGATTCAACTCCTTCTGTTTGAACAAGTACCGTAGGCTTTTGTGATCGGTGTACACCTCACATGTCACACCATATAGATAATGCCTCCAGATCTTTAAGGCATGAACCACTGCTGCTAACTCAAGATCATGAACTGGATAATTCTTCTCATGTATCTTTAACTGCCTCGAAGCATAAGCGATAACCTTACCATCCTGCATCAATACCGCTCCAAGCCCTGTACGAGATGCATCACAATAAACTGTATAAGGCCCTACACCCGTAGGTAGTATCAACACTGGCGCGGTGGTCAAGGCTGTCTTGAGCTTTTGAAAGCTCGCCTCACACTCTTCTGACCACTGGAACTGGACACCCTTTTGGTCAGCCTGGTCATCGGGGCTGCAATAAAAGAAAACCCCTCTACAAATCGACGGTAGTAACCCGCCAATCCCAAGAAACTCCGGATCTCAGTCACTGAAGCTGGTCGAGGCCAATTCTGGACTGCCTCAATCTTCTTTGGGTCCACCTGAATACCTTCCACTGATACAATGTGACCCAGAAATGCTACCGAACTCAACCGGAACTCACATTTCGAAAATTTGGCATATAGATGGTTATCCTTTAGAGTCTGAAGAACCACTCTGAGGTGCTGCTCATGCTCTTCCTGGCTGCGGGAGTATACCAGGATGTCATCTATAAAGACTATCACGAACAGATCTAGATAAGGCCTGAACACCCGATTCATCCACTCCATGAATGCTGCTGGGGCATTGGTCAACCCGAAGGACATGACCAAGAACTCATAATGCCCATATCTCGTGCGAAAGGTTGTCTTAGGAATGTCAGCCGCCCTGATCTTCAGCTGATGGTAGCCTGACCTCAAGTCTATCTTTGAGAATTCCCTCGCTCCCAGGATCTGGTCAAATAAATCATCAATCCTCGGCAGTGGATACTTATTCTTTATTGTCACTTTGTTTAATTGCCGGTAATCAATACACATCCGCATCGAGCCATCTTTCTTCTTCACAAACAATACAGGTGCTCCCTAGGGGGAAACACTGGGCCTGATAAAGCCCTTCTCAAGAAGGTCTTGCAACTGATCTTTCAACTCTTTTAACTCCGGTGGGGCCATATGATAGGGTGGAATAGAGATGGGCTGAGTGCTCGGTGCCAGATCAATGCAGAAATCAATATCCCTGTCGGGTGGCATGCCCGGCAGGTCTGAAGGGAAAACCTCAGGAAACTCCCGTACAATGGGGACTGAATCAATAGAAGGAACCTCTGCGCTGGAATCACGAACATAAGCCAGAAAAGCTAGACACCCCTTCTCGACCATGCGCTGAGCCTTAACATAGGAAATAACGGTGCGAACGGAGTGGCTTGAGGTACCTTTCCACTCTAGTCGAGGTGATTCTAGCAAGGCCAAGGTCACAATCTTAGCATGACAATCTAGAATAGCATGGTATGGGGACAACCAGTCCATCCCTAATATGACATCAAAATCCACCATATCCAAAAGAAACAGATCAACACGGGTCTCAAGACCCCCAAATATAACTACGCACGAACGATGCACCCGGTCGACTACAATGGAGTCGCCCACCGGTGTAGGCACATAAACTGGAATATCTAGAGCATAGTTGGGCACGGCCAAATACGGTGCAAAGTAGGAAGACACATATGAATATGTAGATCCAGGGTCAAATAATACCGAAGCACCTCTGCCACACACAAGAATGGTACCTGTAATCACGACATCTGATGCCTCTGCCTCTGGCCTGGCTGGCAAAGCGTAGAACCGGGGATCTGCACCTCCCCTCTGAGTTACGTCTCTAGGACGGCCATCAACTGGCTGACCTCTACCCCTGGCTGGATGGTCTCCACCTCTACGGTCTCGACCTCCACCTTTATAATCTCTACCCCCGCCTCTGGCTGGCTGGGCAGGCTGAGGGTCAGCTGGTGCCTGAATCATAGGACGAGGGCCCCACTGCTGAGAGTTGCCCGTTGCTCGAGGGCAGTACCTGACAAAATGACTTGGGTCACCACAACCGTAGCAACTCTTAGACTGATAGGGCTGCTGGCCCTGACGACCTGAATGGCCTCCACGAACACTCTGAAGAGGCTGAGCATTAATAGGAGGTTGATCTGAATACTGCCCACGAAACCCACGATCACCTGGTCCACCCTGTGAAGCCTGAAGGGCGGAATGGAAAGGCCTGGAAGACTGGCCCCTGTCAAAAGATTCTCTGCCACCAGAAGAAGAACCACTAAACCTGCCTGAATGAAGAGGCCTCTTGTATGAAGAATAACCACCTCCCCGAGTAAGAGCCATCTCAACTCTACGTGCTGCATTAGCTGCCTCCTGAAATGAAATATCACTCCCCACTCCCATAGCCATCTGAAGTCTAATTGGCTGATTAAGCCCATCTATGAACCTGCGGACCCTCTCCCGCTCTGTGGGAAGTATCATCACTGCATGACGTGCCAAATCAATAAATCTCGTCTCATACTGAGTGACAGTCATAGTGCCCTGCTGGAGGTGCTCAAACTGCCTCCGAAGTGCATCCCGCTGAGTAACAGGGAGAAACTTCTCCAGAAATAACTCTACAAACTAATCCCATGATAAAGCCGGGGACCCTGCTGGTCGAGTCAAACAATAATCCCTCCACCGCCTTGGCGGATCCTGAAAGCCTAAATGTACAGAAGTCAACTCCATTGGACTCCACGATCCCCATAGTCTTGAGAATCTCATGGCAACCGAATAAGAAATCCCGAGGATCCTCCGATGTGGCACCGCTGAAGGTAGTGGTTAACATCTTGGAGAACCGATCAAGTCTCCAAAAAGAATCAGAAGTCATGGCGGCTCTATCTCCGGCATGAGCCGTGGTACCTGACTGAGTGGCCACAGCTGGCTGAACCACTGGTGCCTGAGGCTGAGGAGCTACTGGCTTCGGAGTACGAGCAAAAGGAGTCTGAGCCCCTCCTCCAGCGTGAGAAGCGGCTGGTGCAACTGGTAATAAGCCTGCTTTGGCAATGCTGTCCATAAATCCCGCTATTCTGACCAAAGCATCCCGAAGATCCGGGGTAAATAAAGCCTCTCTTGGGACCCGAGCTGGGCCCACTGGAGCTGCTGGAACCGGAACCTCCTCGTCAATCTCAATATGAGGCTCCACCTCTGGAGTAGCTGCCGAGGGCAGAGCTCTGCCCCTACCACGGCCTCTAATACGGCCTCTGCCCCTCGCAGGAGCTGCCTGGGGCTCGGGCTGCTGGTCAGTGGACGAAGAAGCGCGTGTCCTCACTATCTGCGAAAGGACAGAATAGAAGTTCAATCGGTATTTGAGGAATAAGTCGCACGACAAGAAAGAACAAATGAGAGACTCTTTCCTAACTCAATAGACTCTGGAGGACAAGTACAGGACGTCTCCGTACCTACCTCTCAAACTCTACTAAGCTTGTTCGTGAGTGGTGAGACCTATGTAACCTAGAGCTCTAATACCAACTTGTCACGACCCGGATTTTTCCCCAACATCGGGATCGTGATGGCGCCTACTCGTGGTAGCTAGGCAAGACTCTTTATTCACACTATCCTGTTTAATAATACTTCATACTCAAATTAATAAAAAAAAATCATAATCTTAATTAAACAAGTGCGGAAGACTTTATAAAAATAGAAAATAAGTAGTTTCAAGGTATCTAATACTGAAATCCTCTACCCAAGACATGGAGTCACCAACTCACGAACTACTACTGAATACTACACATAAAAGTCTGAAAGAAATATAACATAATCTGTTTGTCTCGGAACAAAGAGACTACAACTAGTAACATAAGTAAAGGGAGAGACGCCGGGCCTGCGGACGTCTGCAAGCTACCTCGGTCTCAAATATGATCAACTCCCACGCAAAAGATCTACTGCTGCTGCTCTTGATCGAAACCCGGACCTATGCAAAAACGCACAGAAGTGCAGTATCAGCACAACCGACCCCATGTGCTGGTAAGTGCCTGGCCTATCCCGGTGCGTTTTTGCTACTGGTAAGTAGTGACAAGCCTAGGACCAGACACCCACATAAACCTGTGTAGTTCCATATATATGTATACCACAAAATAACGAGAAATAGCCAAGTAATAACGCAATAAGGAGTATCTCAAATGAACTCAACAATTAACAACGGTTAATAAGTCCACAAGGGAAAACAAAGTATAATGGAAAAACAAGTAATATCAAGTAAAAGAATGGCAAGTAGTTGCACGGCATCACCCTTCGTGCTTTTACTCTCATCCTCACCAAATATGCAAATAAAGTGCACGGCATCACCCTTCGTGCTTTTACTCTCATCCTCACATCCATGGTACGGCATGATCCTTCGTACATGGTTCAATAACAAGGCACAGCATGATCCTTCGTGCATAATCAACAACATGGCACGGCATTAACCTTCGTGCATAATCAATAACAAGGCACGGCATTAACCTTCGTGCATAAATAATAAATCAAGGCACGACATCACCCTTCGTGCATTATCACTCTTCCTCACCCAAATAACAATCACAGTTAAGGGCAAAGAATGAAACAGAAAATCATGAACCGTCCCGGCAAGGGCAATCAATATCTCACTTCACAACAAGTCCCGACAAAGGAGAACAGTAACAATTCTACAACCCGGCGAGGGTTCAACAATTTATATATGCAAATATGTCTCACAACAAGTATTAACAACGACTCACGGTCATGCTAGAAGCCAATGTATGGATGCTCGTCACCACAGCCCATACACCGCACTCGATCACATAACACATAGCACATAATCCTATTCCCTCAAGCTAGGATAGAACAAACACTTACCTCGAATGTTTACGAACAATTCAATCCGTGGCAATGCCTTTTCCTTTCAAATTCGGCTCCAATCCAATCGTATGTATACACAATTGATTTAATATCATCAATACTACTCAACAAACTAATTCATAAGGCCAATTTCAACTTTTACAACATTCTGCCCGGAATAGTGAATTTCGACCCCGGGCCCACATGGTCGGAACTCGGGGTTCGGACCAAAATCCGGTTACCCATCCCCCCACGAGTTCAAGTATATGATTTGTTTCAAAATCGGACCTCAATTCGAGGTCCAATTACCCAATTCATGAAAAAACCCTATATTCTACCAAAAAGAAGAAATTGTACCATGAAAACCTTTGATTTCTATTGAAAAACATGTTTAATGTTGAAAGAATTAAGTAAAAAGTGACTTACAATTGCTTTGAAGAAGAGGGAGTTCGTGAAAAATCGCCAATGGGTGTTTTTGGGTTGTGAAATGTGAAAAATGAAGCTGGAAATCGTGATTTATAGGTCTCTATGTTCGCATTTGCGAACATGGGTTCGCAATTGCGAACCCCGACCAATTTCTGGAATTTGAAAAATAAGCTATGGATGGAAAGTTCGCATTTGCGAAGCCAAGGCAAATGCTGGGAGGTTCGCATTTGCGACATAATGTTCGCATTTGCGAACAAGGCTGGATTCAAGGGATGTTCGCATTTGCGACAGGAGCTTCACATTTGCGAAGCCAAGCGGTTAAGGGAGGGCCTCGCAATTGCGAGGTTTTGTTCGCAATTGCGAACCAAGCAGTCAAGGACACCCCTTCGCATTTGCGATCAAGGGTTCGCATTTGCGAACCCAGCCTTGACCTGTCACCTTCGCATTTGTGAGAAATTCTTCGCAAATGCGAAGCCAACAGCTGGGTGAAAAACCAGCAGTGCAAAAATTCAGAAATTGATCCAACGGCCTATCAAATCGTTACCCGAGCCCCCGGGCTCCAAACCAAACATGTACACAACATCAAAAACTCATTACAAACTTGTTCGTGCGATCACATCGCCAATATCACATCGTATTCATCAAATCATGCCTCAAGTTCATGATTTTCATACTTTTGGTTTTCAAAACTTTCAAACTTGGAACTCAAGGTCCAAAACATATCAAACGACATCCGAATGTCACCAAACTTTGCAGAAAGCACATATATAATATTTAAGACTTGTACCGGGCGTCGGAACCAAAATACGAGCCCGATACCAAGGTCAATTAATTCATTTTCCTTTAACAATTACATCAAAAACAATTTCACAGAAAATTTCATAACTTGGGCTCTAGGCCTTAGAATTCGACTCCGGACGCATGTCCAAGTCCCATATTTTCCTACGGACCTTTCGGGACTATCCAATCTCGGGTCCGGGTCCGTTTACCAAAAATGTTGACTGAAGTCAACCATATCAATATTAATATCATTTTTCTCCAAATTTCTCATAGAATTCATATTTTCTATCACAAAAACTTTTCGGCCACATGCCCGGATCGTGCACGTAAATCAAAGCAACATAAAATGAGGTTTTCAAGGCCTCAGAAGCTCAAAATGATTAATAAAATAAGTGATTACCCTTTGGGTCGTCACAAAAATGCTACATCAAAATCAGAATCATAATCATATAAATCCTTATATGATCAAATCCCACCAATTTATAAATAAGAGAAGAAACAAGAGTGTAGCTTCTTGAAAACACATCATCAACTATATTGTTTTTACCTTGCTTGTAGCTAATTACATAAGCAAATGTCTCAATGAATTCAACCCATTTGGTATGTCTTCTACTCGAGTTACCTTGGCTTTTAAAGTATCTTAAAGACTCATAGTCAGTTTATCACAAACTCATTTGACCACAAATAATGCTGTCGTGTAGCAAGAGCCCTTACCAAGGCATACAATTCTTTATCATAAGTAGAATAATTCAATGCAGCCTCATTCAACTTCTAACTAAAATAAGCGATTGGTTTAGAATATTGCATTAAAACATCCCCAATACCTTTACCAAATGTATCACATTCAATTTTAAAGACTTATTAAAATCCGGTAATTGTAACAGAGGAACATAACACAATTTATCCTTCAAAATATTAGATGCATGCTCTTGTTCCTTTCCCCAATTAAAGACTTTATTCTTCTTAATGACTTCCGTTAAAGGTGCAGCAATTAAAGTAAAATCTCTAACAAATCTCCTATAAAAGCTGGCAACTCCATGAAAACTTCTAACTTCTATAATGCTCTTAGGTGTAGGCCAATCTTTAATCGCTTCGATTTTATTTTCATCTACTTCAACACCTCTAGAACTCACAACAAAACCCAAAAAACTACCTTATCTACACAAAAAGTGCACTTGATAGAGTTGCATAAAATTGTTGCTCCCTAAGCACATTGCAAAGTTGTTTCAAATGTTGAACATGCTCTTCTAAAGATTTAGAAAAAATCATAATATCATCAAAATAAACGACTACAAATTTTCCATGAAAATCCATCAAGATAGGGTTCATTAACCTCATGAACGTACTAGGTGTATTAGTTAACCCCGAACGGCATCACTAACCCTTCATACAATCTATATTTATTTATAAGGCAATTTTCCACTCATCTCCGGGATTCAATCTAATTTGGTGATATCCATTCCTCAAATCAATTTTGGAGAATGATAGAGACCCATGCAATTGGTCAAGCATATCATCTAAACAAGGAATAATATGGCGATACCTTATCGTTATTTTATTTATGGCGTGGTAGTCCACACACATCCTCCAAATGTCATCCTTATTTGGAACCAAAGGCACAGGCACGGAACATGGACTCATGTTTTCACTTATAAATCCATTATCAAGCATCTCCTCTAATTGTCTTTGCAATCCTTTTGTTTCTTCAAGATTGCTCCTATAAGCAGGCCTACTAGAAAATTGTGATCCTGGCACAAAATCAATTTGATGCTCTATCCTTTTAAAGGTGGTAAACCTTTAGGAAGATCCTCAAAAAAAATATCTTCAAAACCTTGCAAAAGGTTAGAAATAACACTAGGCAAAGAAGATGTTAGTTAATCATTATTAAGTAGAACTTCATTATAAGTGAGCAAGATAATAGGAAACCCCTATTTTTTTGCAATTAAAAACTCTTCGGCTTTTGCAAGGCTCGCTTTTTCAAATCTTAGCCTCTTTCCACTCACCAATGCTTTTTTTTTCACTCTTCCCCGCATTTTCCTTTCCTTCCCCCTCTCTCCTCACAGCTTACTTCATATTTTTCCTCTTTTTCTTTCCCTTCAGTCTCTCATTTTGATCCCTCCCCATGTTTCCCCATTGATTCTTTCATCATCTTTTGATTTTCATACACTTGGGCACGAGTTAAAGGTGCAAGAATGTACTTCTTGCCATTATGCTCAAGAGAGTATCTATAATTCCTCCCATCGTGGAAAACACTCATATCATACTTCCACGGGTGCCCCTACAAAATATGATAAGTTTGCAAGGGAACTATATCACATAGAACTTTGTCAGCGTACCTTATAATTTTAAAGGAGACCATGCATTGTTTATTCACCTTGACCTCTCCACTATCATTGGAGCATTGCAACGTATATGGTCTAGGGTACTTCGTCCATTCCAATCTGAATTTTTCACCAAATATGCACTCATAACATTAGCACAACTCCCATTATCAATTATCATAGAACAAATTTTATCTTTAATCCCACTCCGAGTGTGGAATATATTTTCCCTTTTTTCTTTATTAGATTGACCCAAATTCAGCCTCCTAACCACAAAATTCACCCCACTATCAATGTACACCACCTCTTATCTTTCTTCATTCTCTTCAAAGGTTTCTTCTTATTCTTCACTTAATTTGCTTTTTTCACCCTTATATCCCCCATCCTTTGTTATTAGAATGTTTCTTCTACTTGGGCATTCATAAGCCTTATGCCCTGTCACGACCTAGATTTTCCCCCAATATCGGGATCGTGATGCGCCTACTCGTGGTAGCTAAGCAATCCACTGCAACCAACATTATCTTGTTTTTATCATTATTTCATACTCATTTTTATCAACAAGAACGATAACATTAATTAAATAAGTGCGGAAGACTTTCACAATAGAATTAAGTAATACCAAGGTAAAACACTACTGCAATCCTCTACCCAAGACGTGGAGTCACCAACTCACGAACTACTACTGAATACTACACATAAAGGTCTGAAAGAAAATTACATAAATCTATTTGTCTCGGATCAAGGATACCACAACAAATAATATAAATAAGTAGAAGAGACGCCGGGCCTGCGGACGCCTGCAAGCTACCTCAGTCTCGGAATGCTCAACTCCCACGCAAGACTCTACTGCTGCTGCTCCTGATCAAAACCTGGACCTGTGCAAAAACGCACAGAAGTGCAGTATCAGCACAATCCGACCCCATGTGCTGGTAACTGCCTGGCCTATCCCGGCGAAGTAGTGACAAGCCTAGGACCAGACACCCACATAATCCTGTGTAGTTCTATATATATATATATAAACCACAAGATAATGAGAAATAATCAAGTAATCAATTCAACAAGAAGTATTATAAGAGGGAAGCTCAACAGTTTACAACAATTATTAAGTCAACAATGGAAAATATAATATAATGGAAACAGTTAATATCAAACAAGGAGTAGCAAATAGTTGCACGGCATCACCCTTCATGTTTTTACTCTCATCCTCACCAAATAAACAAATAAAAGTGCACGGCATCACCCTTCGTGCTTTTACTCTCATCCTCACATCCATGGCACGGCATGATCCTTCGTGCATGGTTCAATAACAAGGAACGACATTACCCTTCGTGCATAATTAATATCACATGGCACGGCATGATCCTTCGTGCATAATCAATAACAAGGCACGACATTAACCTTCGTGCATAATCAATAATAAGGCACAACATTAACCTTCGTGCAATAACATTAAAGCAAGGCACGACATCACCCTTCGTGCATTATCACTCTTCCTCACCCAAATAACAATCACAGTTAAGGGCAGAATGAAAACAATAATCATGAACCATCCCGGCAAGGGACACAACAATCATCAAAATAAGGTCCCGGCAAGGGAAATCGATAACTCACTCTACAACAAGTCCCAGCAAGGGAAAATAATATTTCACTTTACAATAAGTCCCGGCAAGGGAAAACAGTATACAATTCCACAACCCGTCAAGGGTTCAACAATTCATCTTTAAAACATTTCACATTAAGCATCAACAACGACTCACGGTCATGCTAGACGCTAGTGTATGGATGCTCGTCACCACAGCCCATACACCGCACTCGATCACATAGCACATAGCACATAATCCTATTCCCTCAAGCTAGGATAGAACAAACACTTACCTCTAGTCTTGAAGCCCAAATTATCCTTCAACTATAGCTTTATCTCAAATTTCCGCTTTCAACTTGCTCGAATCTAATCAATATTGATTCCATTACATTAATAAATACTATATAACTTAGTTTGGATGCTTAAAAATGGTTTTCTTAATGTTTATCCCAAAATTTCCCAAATCGCCCCTGGCCCCACATGGTCGGAACTCGGGGTTCGGACCAAAATCCGGTTACCCATTCCCTCACGAGTACAAATATATAATTTGTTTCAAAATCGAACCTCAATTCGAGGTCCAATTCCCCAATTCATGAAAACCCTATGTTCTACCCAAAAACATGAATTTCTACCATGAAAACCTTTGATTTCTATTGAAAAACATGTTTAATGTTGTTAGGAATTGAAAGAATTAAGTAAAAAGTGACTTACAAGTGCTTTGGAGTGAATTTGCTCTTGAGGGTTCGTGTGTGGTGTGTTGGGTTTTGAAAGAATGAAGAAAAGAGTTGAAAAATTCGTTTAAGTATAAAATTGCACAACTGCGGATATCGCTATTGCGAACATTTGTTCGCAATTGCGAAGACTGCAGGTCTGGGGTCGGTGGCTCTCGCATTTGCGAGACAAGCTTCGCATTTGCGAACTTGGCTGGGTCAAAGAAGCTTTTGCATTTGCGACAATAGATTCGCATTTGCGAACATGGGCGGATTATTGAAGGCCTCACATTTGCGAGGTTTAGTTCGCATTTGCGAACCCACGTGTTCCTGGACCTCCTTCGCAATTGCGATCAAGGCTTCGCATTTGCGAACACATCCTTGGTCTGCCCCCTTCGCAATTGCGACAATTTCTTCGCATTTGCGAAGACACCAGCTGGGTGAAAAACCAGCTGTGTTATTTTTCAGAAATTGAACCAACTGCCTATCAAATCTTTACCCGAGCCCCCGGGCTCCAAACCAAACATGTACACAATATCAAAAACATATTACAAACTTGCTCGTGCGATCACATCGCCAATATAACATCGTTTTCATCATATCAAGCCTGAAGTTCATGATTATCTCTCTTTTAGTTTCTTAACTTTCAATTTTGGAACTCAAGGTTCAAAACATATCAAACGACATCCAAATGTCACCAAACTTTGCAGAAAGCACATATATAATATTTAAGACTTGTACCAAGCGTCGGAACCAAAATACGAGCCCGATGCCAAGGTCATTTAATTCATTTTCCTTTAATAATTCCAGCAAAAACAATTTAATAGAATAATCCATACTTAGGCTCTAGGCCTCAGAATTCGACTCCGGACACATGCCCGAGTCCCATAATTTCCTACGGACCTTCCGGGATTGTCCGATCTCGGGTCCGGGTCCGTTTACCAAAAATATTGACCGAAGTCAACTATATCAATATTAATATCATTTTTCTTCAATTTTCTCATAGAATTTACATATTCTATCACAAAACTTTCCGGCTACATGCCCGGATCATGCACGTAAATTGAAGCAACATAGAATGAGGTTTTCAAGGCCTCGAAAGTGAGGAACAAGTGAGGAAAACAGGTGATGACCCTTTGGGTCGTCACATTCTCCACCTCTAAAACAACCGTTCATCCTCGAACGGACAAGAGAAGGAAGTACCTGAGTCGGGGAACAAATGTAGGTAGCGGCTCCGCATATCAGACTCGGACTCCCAGGTCGATGCCTCAGGAGGCTGACCTCTCCACTGAACACGCACGGAAGGATAACTCTTCGACCTCAACTATCGAACCTGTCAGTCTAGAATGGCCACCGGCTCTTCCTCGTAGGGTAAATCATTGTCCAATTGGACAGTACTAAAGTCTAACACATGTGTGGGATCGCCGTGGTATCTCCGAAGCATAGATACATGAAAATCTGGATGCACGGCTGATAAGCTAGGCGGCAGAGCTAGTCTGTAAGCCACCTCTCCCACTCGGTCCAGAATCTGAAATGGACCAATATACCTAGGGCTGAGTTTGCCCTTCTTCCCGAACCTCATCACGCCCTTCATAGGCGACACTCGGAGCAATACCCGCTCACCAACCATGAAATCTACATCTCGAAATTTACGATCCACATAAGTCTTCTGTCTGGACTGAGCTGCATGCAATCTCTCCTGGATAGTCTTGACCTTATCCAAGGCCTCCTGACTAAATCCGTACCCAACAACCGAGCCTCTCCCGGCTCAAACCATCCGACTGGAGATCGACATCGCCTACCATACAACGCCTCATACGGGGCCATCTGGATGCTCGACTGGTAGCTGTTATTGTAGGCGAACTATGCTAATGGCAGAAACTGGTCCCACGAGCCTCCGAAATCAATAACACAGGCTCGAAGCATGTCCTCTAGAATCCGAATAGTCCTCTCGGATTGGCCATCCGTCTGAGGATGAAATGTTGTACTCAGATGAACCTGGGTGCCTAACTCTTGCTAGACCGCTCTCCAGAACCGCGAGGTAAACTGCGTACCCCTATATGAGATAATAGACACCGGCACCCCATGAAGACGAACAATCTCCCCGATGTAAATCTCTGCTAACCTCTCCAATAAGTAAGAGACAGATACTGGAATGAAATGTGCTAACTTGGTCAGTCTATGAACAATGACCCAAGTAGCATCAAATTTCCTCCGAGTCAAGGGAAGTCTAATAATGAAGTCTATAGTGATCCTCTCCCATTTCCACTCGGGAATTTCGATTCTCTGGAACACACCACCAGGCCTCTGGTGCTCATATTTCACTTGCTGACAATTTAGACACCGAGCGACATACGCAACGATGTCTTTCTTCATCCTGCGCCACCAATAGTGCTGTCGTAGATACTAATACATCTTCGCGGCGCCCGGGTGAATAGAATACCGCAAACTGTGGGCCTCTGCTAAGATCAACTCTCGAATCCCCTCAACATTGGGCACACAAACTCGACCCTGCAATCTCAATACCTCGTCATCATCTAGAGTTACCTTCGTGGCACCTCCCCGATGTACAGTATCTCTCAAGTCACGCAAATGAGGATCATCAAATTGCCTCTCACGGATCCGCTCTAATAGAGATGAACGAGCGACCGTGCAGGCTAACACCCTGCTAGGCTCAGAAATGTCTAATCTCACGAACTGGTTGGCTAAGGCCTGGACATCTAGAGCAAATGGTCTCTGACTGACCGGAATGAATGCGAGACTACCCATGCTGGCAAACTTTCTACTCAATGCATCGGCCACCACATTGGCCTTACCTGGGTGATATAGGATAGTGACATCATAGTCCTTCAACAACTCTAACCATCTCCGCTGTCGTAAATTCAACTCCTTTTGCTTGAACAAGTACTGTAGGCTTTTGTGATCCATGTACACCTCACATGTCACACCATATAGATAATGCCTCCAGATCTTTAAGGCATGAACCACTGCTCCCAACTCAAGATCATGAACTGGATAATTCTTCTCATGTATTTTCAACTGCCTCGAAGCATAAGCAATAGCCTTACTATCCTGCATCAATACCGCTCCAAGCCCTGTACAGGACGCAATGCAGTAAACTGTATAAGGCCTTGCGCCCGTCGGTAGTATCAACACTGGTGCTGTAGTCAAGGCTGTATTGAGCTTCTGAAAGCTCGCCTCACACTCATCTGACCACTGGAACTGGTCACCCTTCTGGGTCAACCTGGTCATCGGGGCTGCAATAGAAGAAAACCCCTTTACAAATCGATGGTAGTAACCTGCTAACCCCAAGAAACTCCGGATCTTAGTCACTAAAGCTGGACGAGGCAAATTTTGAACTGCCTCAATCTTCTTTGGGTCTACTTGGATACCTTCCACTGATACAATGTGACCCAGAAATGCCACCGAACTCAACCAAAACTCACATTTCGAAAATTTGGCATATAACTGATTATCCTTCAGAGTCTGAAGAACCACTCTGAGGTGCTGCTCGTGCTCTTCCTGTCTGCGGGAGTATACCAGGATGTCATCCATAAAGACTATCACGAACAGATCCAAATAAGGCCTGAACATTAGATTCATCAAATCCATGAACGCTGCTGGGGCATTGGTCAACCCGAAGGACATGTCCAAGAATTCATAATGCCCAAATCTAGTGCGAAAGGCTATCTTAGGAATGTCAGCCGCCCTGATCTTCAGCTGATGGTAGCCTGACCTCAAGTCTATCTTTGAGAACACCCTCGCTCCCTGGAGCTGGTCAAACAAATCATCAATCATCGGTAGTGGATACTTGTTCTTTATCGTCACTTTGTTCAATTGCCGGTAATCAATACACATCCGCATCAAGCCATCCTTCTTCTTCACAAACAACACAGGTGCTCCCCAGGGGGGAACACTGGGCCTGATAAATCCATTTTCAAGAAGGTCTTACAACTGATCTTTTAACTCTATTAACTCCGCGGGGCCATACGATAGGGTGGAATAGAGATGGGCTGAGTGCCCGGTGCTAGATCAATATAGAAATCAATATTCCTGTCGGGTGGCATGCCCGGCACGTCTGAAGGGAAAACCTCGGGAAACTCCCGTATAATAGGAACTGAATCGATAGAAGGAAATTCTACGTTGGAATCACGAACATAGGCCAAATAAGCTAGACACCCCTTCTCGACCATGCGTCGAGCCTTAACATAGGAAATAACAGTGTGAACGGAGTGGCTGGAGGTCCCTCTCCACTCTAGTCGGGGTGATTCTGGCAAGGCCAAGGTCACTGTTTTAGCATGACAATCTAAGATAGCATGGTATGGGGACAACCAGTCCATCCCCAATACGACATCGAAATCCACCATGTCTAATAGCAACAGATCAACACGGGTCTCAAGACCCCCAAAAATAACTACGCACGAACGATGCACCCGGTCGACTACTATGGAGTCACCCACTGGTGTGGACACATAAATTGGAATATCCAGAGCATAGCTGGGCACAGCCAATACGGTGCAAAGTAGGAAGACACATATGAATATGTAGACCCGGGGTCAAATAATACTGAAGCACCTTTACCACAAACAAGAATGGTACCTGTAATCACGGCATCTGATGCCTCTGCCTCTGGCCTAGCTGGTAAAGCATAGAATCGGGGATCAGCACCTCCCCTCTGAGCTACATCCCTAGGACGATCATCTACTTGCTGACCTCTACCTCTGGCTGGACGGTCTCCACCTCTACGATCTCTACCCCCGCCTCTGGCTGGTTGGGCAGGCTGAGGGTCAGCTGGGGCCTGGATCATGGAACGAGGGCCCCGCTGCTGAGTGTTTCCCGTCGCTCGAGGGCAAAACCTAACAAGATGACTTAGGTCACCACAACCGTAGCAACATTTAGGCTGATGGGGCTGCTGGCCCTGACGACCTGAATGGCCCCCACGAACACTCTGAAGAGGCTGAGCACTAATAGGAGGTTGATCTGAATACTATTCACGAAACCCACGATCACCTGGTCCACCCTGTGAAGCCTGAAGGGCGGAATGAAAAGGTCTGGAAGACTGGCCCCTATCAAAAGATTCCCTGGCTCCAGAAAAAGATTCACTAAACCTGCCTGAATGACAAGGCCTCTTGTCTGAAGGACAACCACCTCCCCGAGCAAGAGCCATCTCAACTCTATGAGCTACATTAGTTTCCTCCTCAAAGGATATATCACTCCCCACTCCCACAGCTATCTCAAGTCTAATCGGATGATTAAACCATCTATGAATCTGCAGACCTTCTCCCGCTCAGTGGGGAGTATTACCACCACATAACGTGCCAGATCTACAAATCTCGTCTCATACTGAGTAACAGTCATAGTACCCTGCTGGAGGCGCTCAAACTGCCTCCGAAGTGCATCCCACTCTGAGTAGCAGGGAGAAACTTCTCCATAAATAGTTTCGCAAACTGATCCCATGATAAAGCTGGGGACCCCGCTGGTCGAGTCAAGCAATAATCTCTCCACCAAGTCTTGGCGGATCCTACAAGCCTGAATGTACAGAAGTCAACTCCATTTGACTCCACGATCCCCATAGTCTTGAGAATCTCGTGGCAACTGGATAAGAAATCCTGAGGATCCTCTGATGTGGCACCGCTGAAAGTAGTGGTAAACAGCTTGGAGAACCGGTCAAGTCTCCATAAAGAATCAGAAGTCATGGCCGCTCCATCTCCGGCATGAGCTGTGGTACCTAACTGAGTGGCCACAACTGGCTGAACCACTGGTGCATGAGGCTGAGGAGCTAGTGGCTCCGGAGTACGAGCAAAAGGAGTCTGGGCCCCTCCTCCAACTTGAGGAACGACTGGTGCAGCTGGTAATAAGCTCGCTCTGGCAACGCTGTCCATATATCCTGCTATCCTGACCAGAGCCTCCCAAAGATCCGGGGTAAATAAAGCCTCTCCTAGGACCTGAGCTGGGCCCACTGGAGCTACTGGGACTGGAACCTCCTCGACAGTCTCAATATGAGGCTCCACCTCCGGAATAGCTGTCGGGGGCTGAGCGCTGCCCCTACCACGGCATCCGATACGGCCTCGGCCCCTGCCCCTCACGGGAGCTGCCTGGGGCTCAGGCTGCTGATCAGCGGACGAAGAAGCGCGTGTCCTCACCATCTGCGAAAGGACAGAGTAGAAATTCAATCGGTATTTGAGGAACAAATCGCACGACAAGAAGGAACAAATGAGATACTCTTTCCTAACTCAATAGACCCTAGAGGACAAGTACAGACTTCTCCGTACCTACCTCTCAAACACTACTAAGCTTGTTCATGAGTGGTGAGACCTATGTAACCTAGAGCTCTGATACCAACTTGTCATGACCCGGATTTTCCCCTAACAACAGGATCGTGATGGCGCCTACTCGTGGTAGCTAGGCAAGCCACTGCAGTCAATATTATCCTGTTTTTATCATTATTTCATACTAAATTTTATCAACAAGAATGATAACATTAATTAAATAAGTGCGAAAGACTTTCAAAATAGAATTAAGTAATACCATGGTAAAACACTACTGCAATCCTCTACCTAAGACGTGGAGTCACCAACTCACGAACTACTACTGAATACTACACATAAAGGTGTGAAGGAAAATGACATAAATCTGTTTGTCTCGGAACAAGGAGACCACAGTAAACAATATAAATAAGTGGAAGAGACGCCGGGCCTGCGGACACATGCAAGCTACCTCAGTCTCGAAATGCGCAACTCCGACGCAAGACTCTACTGCTGCTGCTCCTGATCAAAACCTGGACCTGTGCAAAAATGCACAAAAGTGCAGTATCAGCACAATCCGACCCCATGTGCTGGTAAGTGCCTGGCCTATCCCGGCGAAGTAGTGACAAGCCTAAGACCAGACACCCACATAATCCTGTGCAGTTCTATATATATATACACTACAAGATAACGAGAAATAATCAAGTAATTAATTCAACAAGAAGTATTATAAGAGGGAAGCTCAACAGTTAACAACAATTATTAAAGCAACAATGGAAAAGAGAATATAATGGAAACAATTAATATCAAACTAGGAGTAGCAAATAGTTGCACGACATCACCCTTCGTGCTTTTACTCTCATCCTCACCATATAAACAAATAAAAGTGCACAGCATCACCCTTCGTGCTTTTACTCTCATCCTCACATCCATGGCACGGCATGATCCTTCGTGCATGGTTTAATAACAAGGCACGACATTACCCTTCATGCATAATCAATATCACAAGGCACAGCATGATCCTTCGATCATAATCAATAACAAGGCACAACATTAACCTTCGTGCATAATCAATAATAAGGCACGACATTAACCTTCGTGCAATAACAGTAAAACAAGGCACGACATCACCCTTCGTGCGTTATCACTCTTCCTCACCCAAATAACAATCACAGTTAAGGGAAGAGAATGAAAACAATAATTATGAACCGTCCCGGCAAGGGACACAACAATCATCACAACAAGGTCCCGGCAAAGGAAATCGATAACTCACTCTACAACAAGTCCCGACAAGGGAATACAATATTTCACTTTACAATAAGTCCCGGCAAGGGAAAATAGTATACAATTCCACAACCTGGCAAGGGTTCAATAATTCATCTTTAAAACATTTCACATTAAGTATCAACAATGACTCACGGTCATGCTAGACGCCAGTGTATGAATGCTCGTCACCACAGCCCATACACAGCACACGATCACATAGCACATAGCACATAATCCTATTCCCTCAAGCTAGGATAGAACAAACACTTACCTCTAGCCTTGAAGCCCAAATAATCCTTCAACTATAGCTTTACCTCAAATTTCCGCTTTCAACTTGCTCGAATCTAATCATAATTGATTCCATTACATTAATAAATAATATATAACTTAGTTTGGATGCTTAAAATGGTTTTCTTAAAGTTTACCCCAAAATTTCCCAAATCTCCCATGGCCCATGCGGTCAGAACTCGGGGTTCAGACCAAAATTCGGTTACCCATTCCTTCACTAGTACAAATATATGATTTGTTTCAAAATCAGACCTCAATTCGAGGTCTAATTCCCCAATTCATGAAAACCCTATGTTCTACCCAAAAACAAGAATTTCTACCTTGAAAACCTTTGATTTCTGTTGAAAATCATGTTTAATGTTGTTAGGAATTGAAAGAATTAAGTAAAAAGTGACTTACACATGCTTTGGAGTGAATTTGCTCTTGAGGGTTCGTGTGTGGTGTGTTGGGTTTTGAAAGAATGAAGAAAAGAGCTGAAAAATTCGTTTAAGTATAAAATTGCACAGCTGTGGATATCGCAATTGCGAACACTGTAGGGCTGGGGTCTGTGGCTCTCGCATTTGCAAGACAAGCTTCGCATTAGCGAACTTGGCTGGGTCAAAGAAGCTTTCGCATTTGCGACAATAGCTTCGCATTTGCGAACATGGGCGGATTATTGAAGGCCTCGCATTTGCGAGGTTTAGTTCGCATTTGCGAACCCATGCGTTCCTGGACCTCCTTCGCAATTGCGATCAAGGCTTTGCATTTGCGAACACAGCCTTGGTCTGCCCCCTTCGCAATTGCGACAATTTCTTCGCATTTGCGAAGACACCAGCTGGGTGAAAAACCAGCTGTGTTATTTTTCAGAAATTGAACCAACTGCCTATCAAATCTTTACCCGAGCCCCCGGGCTCCAAACCAAACATGTACACAACATCAAAAACATATTACAAACTTGCGCGTGCGATCGCATCGCCAATATATCATCGTTTTCATCAAATCAAGCCTCAAGTTCATGATTATCTCTCTTTTAGTTTCATAACTTTCAATTTTGGAACTCAAGGTTCAAAACATATCAAACGACATCCAAATGTCACCACACTTTGCAGAAAGCACATATATAATATTTAAGACTTGTACCGGGCGTCGGAACCAAAATACGTGTCACGCCCCAAATCGAGGAACATGACCGGCGCCTGACCGGGTTGCCCCAGTCAAGCGGACCTGGGTGCCTTTCATTCCCACGCGTTACCCCTGTGATGACTGTTTCTCATTAACCAAATATATTACTAATCATAATTGATTTCACATTAAACAAATAAAACGATACGAGTGATTCATTA